>LPNX011123793.1:0-157874 GCA_001517045.1 Pseudotsuga menziesii | reverse complement strand
GAGGAGCATTCCCCCGGTGCAAGCTCAAAATCAGGAATTGGCTCTTCTTCAAATTTCACACTTCTTTAAAAAAATGTCTTGCAATTGGAAGTTTCAAAGAGTTTGGAGAATTTAGTATCCTCACCATACCCATCCATAATTCACTCCTTTATTTGTGACTACAAGGTCTTCCTCTTTTCAGAGGGGATTCTAGCCCATGCTCTAGTTTTGAAAATCCTAAAATTTGAGACATTTGGATTTTGGTCGAACCATGCCTCATAAGCTGTCTTTCCTTTTACTAATTTATGGAAGGATATCTTTTGTATGTGTGCAGCAAAACTAATGGCCTCATCCCAGATATTGGGACTTAGATCCCTTTCTTCTATCATGCAAGTGGCCATCTCCTTAAGAGATCTATTCTTCTTCTCGGACACACCATTTTGTTGTGGTGTGTAGGGAGTTGAGTGTTGTATTTGGATGCCACACTCCTCAAAAAGGTTCTGTAGGTTCTTTTTTACATACTCCTTCCCATTATCAGAACTAAGGACTTTAATCTTATGCCCACTCTGATTTTATACCAATGCCTTCCAAATCATCAAGTGTTCAAACACTCCAGACTTCAATTTGAGGAAGTAAACCCAACAAAATCGAGAGTAATCATTTATGAATGTAAGTACATACCTTGATCCACCCAATGATGGAGTGAAAAATGGACCAATAAAATCTAAATTCACCAACCCAAGTGGTTGTGTTTCTCTCCTTGCCTTCCCCTTCTCATAACTGTTTTATGTATGCTTCCCAAATGTACACCCAATGCATGCTCAATTTGATGATCTGATTTGTGGAAGTCCTTCCACCATCTCATCTCTATGTTGTTCCTAGAGGTACTTGTAGTTCACGTGACCAAACATATCATGCCATAGATTTGAAACCTCATTGGCATGTGAGAGAATTTCTTGGTTAGTGGAAGTGTGGAGGAAGTTAGAAAACGTGTACATCCTCTCATGGTGGTCTACACACCCAATTGCAATGACTTAGTCTGTTGAGATTTCTGAAATCTCTACTCTATTTGGAGTGAAGGTAACTCTCTTTGCCTCTTTTGTATGGATCATATAATATAATGACAGCAAATTTTCTGCATGTTCTGGTACATACAATACATTACTGAAGTATCCATGCTCTAAGACAATCCTACCAATCCCTCTAGTATGGATTTCTGAATCATCCTCCATTCGAATTGCCAAGCCAATGTTTGAATCCATGGAGGATAAGAGATATATATTAGATACCATGTGCCTGGAATCCCCTGAATCAATTATAAATTATGAATAGTTAGAGGTACCTTCTACCAAAGCATGACATTTCTCATTGTTGTCATTCGGACTAGAGGTGTCATCCTTCTTCCTTGCACTGTCAGGGACTAGAATGTTGTTCTTCTCTAGCAGCTTCATCATTGTGTCAATGGTATTTTTAATGCATGAGATATATTGATGCCATCCCTTGTGGAAATAGGTGCATTTCATCTTCTCATTTCCCCTATTGTCCTTCTCCTTGGAAAAATTCGAACTTCCATCACTTGATTTGGGTTTTTATGGTTTCTTGTTCTTTGATAGCTTCGAATTCTTGGGTTTGGGCTTTCCCTTTAAGGAATTTGAAACTACTAAGGCATTTTCCTTGGCCTTGATGGTTCCCATTTGGACTAGCTTGTCTTTCTCCCGAGTGAGTGAATCCATGAAACTAGCCAGACTTTTCATTTTCCATTTTCAAAGTGTTAACTTGTCAAAGTGAAATGTGCTCACAAAAACTAAGAAATATGGCCCCAACTTCAAAAGAATTGAAAAAATAAATTGGTCCTCTTTATTCTCAATTCCACATCGCTTCAGCTGCAACACAAGTGACTTAAAATTGGTGAAGAATTCCCAGATTGTGTCAAAGTGCGTTGGGCTCAAGTTGAGAATCTCATTCTCAAGCTGGTGTCCATGTAGCTCACTAGTTTTCTAAAGCAATGTCTCTAGTTTTACCCAGACCCCATTGGGTGTTGTCAAAATATCAAAGTGGAATAATATCTCCCTTGATATGCTTAGACACAACAAACCATATGCCTCATCCAATCTATTGAAGTACCTGGCTCTCTTAACAGCAGAGTTTGGCTCCACCTCAGTGCCCATGGTAACTCTGTAAATCCCTTTGTCTCTCAAATGAATCACCATATATTCCTTATAGTCAAATAATTTGAAAGGTGTTATCAATATGTGTTTATCCTCCATTTCTTCCTGCACAATTGGTGATGCTTTTTTGTTGGATGTCCTGCAAAATAACTCGATTTTATTTGGAATTTCACAAACAAACGTAGCTCAAGACACTCTAAATTGATATACAAATCAATAATATTAAAAAATATATAATACCATGTGAGAAATTTGAACAAAAGGAGAATCTAGGATCATTAGTGAGGCTAACAAATCAAATTTGGTGCAAAAACCATGAATTGAGAAGCAATTTACGCACACAAATGGGAACATAACCAGGATAATTTTGACTATCTAACATTAAAACATGTTATTATCAATTTTATAATATATTTGGAAGGTTTTGTGAGTATTTTTATGCCCAATGTGAGTGTACAAGTCAAAATTGCCAAATTGTCATCAATCCCCCCTAGGTGGGCCAATCACTCCCCAAATCATCCCAAACAACCATGAATTGTTGACTGAACATGGATGAGATGATGTGGTTAAATTATTACACCTTTCCATTTGTGTTTGTGGAATAATGGGTGGTTTAGAGTCTCAAGCTGGCATTAAATGCACCAAATCAAGCAAAAAATGGACAAAATCCACCTCTAGCGCTCCTAGCCAACCAAGATGTCCACATTCAATGACTGTGAGAGAGATATAAATTATTATGGCACACATGTGGCTGCTTTACTGAGCTTCAGTTCTCATGAGAGTGTGAAAGCCCCAATTTGACTTGGCATTTGTCCAACTGAGCACTCGTAGTCCAGCACATAGTGTATTAATGGAAAAATTGCAATAAAATTGAATAAGTAGTGTAAATAAGGTATTAGTGAGTTGGATTAATATTCTAACAAAATTATTATATTTACCTAATTTCTAGAATTAAAAAAAAATCTTGTATACATAAGCATTTATGTACAAATTTGACAATTTTCCAAAATTAGGGTTATAGGCCCTTTTCTATCGATTTTTTTGAACGCCGTAATACACTTCATCATAATATCATAATTTATATTTAATATCCTATTGATTATATTCCCAATTCATATAACCATAGTAAGATACAATCTCATAGATGAAAATTGCATCCCTACAAAATTAGGAATTTTGTGCAATTTTGCACTTTTCTTGTAGTTGCACTAAATATTAGAGACCAACTTCTGCCACCAATATAATAAAATATAAGTAGCATGAAGAAAAATTTTCTATTGATACTTTCTAGAAGGTATGATTGTGAATAGTTAAAAAAATATATAGCTCATATCACATTCTCCACTCATTTTTTGCATAACATGAAATTGCCACTTTGTCCTCTGTACACTTTCAAATTTCAATTTTTTTGTGAAAACAACTATCTCACGAATAGGTAATATCTTTAGTAAAAAAAAAAAATTTTTTTGGACATCTTGCGTCAATTTTACCTCATCCAATACTTCCACATCCTCTAAAAAGTATTCAAACGGTAGATTTTCTCCCATTTTTGTATCAACACTCCAAACCTTATGCAAATTAACCACAATATCAAATATCAATATCCATGTCCAGTCATAGGCCATACTATGGAAATTTCATCCCCAAGAGGACCCTTATGAAAATTTTGATCTCAAATCATAAAAATTCATTGATTCCCCACTTTTGGAAATGTGGTGTTGAATCGACAAACACCGCTCATAGAAATTTTATAGTTTTAATTACAATGGAAATATGATGCAAGAAACCTAAAATACCTTCTTTTTAGAGTCACACAACTCTGATACCAATATTGCAAACATGAACTTGCTTGGCTACAGATCAGAGTGCACACAACAAAAACACACTCAACAGAGTTATGCCAAGAATTATGGGTTGTATTAATAACTTAAATGAAATCACATGAAAAAATTATGGGTGAAGTCCCTATTTTAGACAGTCAGTGTTTACATACAATTCACCATCTAAATGGCTATAACAAAACATCATCTCCCTGTTAGAGAGGAATCAAAAGTCTCACTTCTCAATATATGGAAGAAGCTCCCATCCTTCTACATGGATCATATTTATACAGTTATTCTAGATCCATACTTTCCCACTCAATAATATTTTAGAATCCTTTACATTCCTCTCAAATTTTGCATAGTGTGCAAT
This sequence comes from Pseudotsuga menziesii, assembly GCA_001517045.1. Taxonomy (NCBI): domain Eukaryota; kingdom Viridiplantae; phylum Streptophyta; class Pinopsida; order Pinales; family Pinaceae; genus Pseudotsuga; species Pseudotsuga menziesii. The sequence continues at coordinate 153,534 of LPNX011123793.1, read as the reverse complement.
GAAACTAGTATTCTCAACAACTGCCATAAATGTGATATTTAGTCTTGCAATTTCCTTTGTGACACTTCTAGTGCTCTTTTGTATTTCAACATACTATATCGGTATATTCGATATGAGTTCTCCTTCTCTGATTTCTCCCATCATCCATCCGATTTCCCTTCATCTAGACTTGTTTCTCATATGATTCTTTTCTCTATTATTGGTGATAATTTGACTTCCCTACTTGACTAGCCAACCTACATTCAACATCCTCTACATCTTATTAAATCTATTATATATTTGGATTTGACTATTGTAGGATGAATTCTTTTAAATTTTAGCATATGTTTACATAATAAGTAATTTTTCCACAAGGGAATACATCAACAGACAGAAGGAGATTATCCTAGCTGATGTAATCCCTAGGCTCTACAATCTATTAAAAGATATCTAATCATCCATTTAAACCTTGAGATCTTGATATACTATAACTTGATTATAGTCCTTATCCCATTCACAAATGATTATGCTAGCCCTGATGGAGATGACAACAACTCTATAGGAGATAATTAAAACCCTTCTAGGGCCTTATCTGTGCCATATAATCCCTTCTAGGTCTTGATCTGAGCCACGAAAACCATTCTAGGGACTCATCTGACCCATGACAACTATTATAGAGTAGATGATAGGCCCAGTAGAAATGAAAACAAGTTTTAGGAGGTGACAACATGATTATAGAGAGTGACACTATCCTCCTAGGAGGTGAGACAAACCTACTAAAATTTCATCCACTCATTTGTGAGTTTATCTATTGAACCAAACACTTAAAATGACAAAGTTGTGATGAATAAGACAAGCTACTCCTCAGAATACCCCACATGAATTTAGGACAAAGATAAAGATGATTATAGAATGGTGTGTTTGATATCTTGAGAGTTCTCCTTATTTATATTTCATCTTTGAGTAAAACAAGGGGTAAATTACATAAGTCAAGGAAACCTCTAAGTCAAAACCACTTTTGTATTTTTAATTTAATAATTAAAAATTAAATGTAATACTTTATTTAGGGTCCTTGTAATTTCATGATGGTGTTTTAACACCTTAATAGGGCTATATGGGATACAGATCCAATATTCTTAGCCAATTAATATTTCTTCAATGTATCATCCCTTTTCTTTGTCTTCATGGTCCACACATGCCCACTCAAAGTACATCATCATATACACAGAATATTTCATATATGTGTCCTTTTCTCCCCACTAACACCATGTTTATGTGCAAGTCACTCCAACAAGGGTAAGCTGGTCCCTTAAGGATGTCCCAGAGCCCAATGACTAAGGAGACAAGTACATCAACTTCCTAGACCTGGTTTAGGGATTTTTTTCCCCCAGTAACTAACCAATTCCCTCATCCCTAGTCTAAATAAAGTGTACCAAAGTCAACATATTGGTAATACACCAAGTACCTTAGTCCCATACTAAATTATCTTGTTGGTAATTGACTAGGTCGCTCCATTCTTCGAGGGAATGGCTCTCGATCCCACTCAAAAATCAACACATATATCATCATTTGACCTATCATCGACTACTCCATCTCATCTTCATGTTCTCATCCATTGGAATTCCATTGATCTATTAATGACTTGTTGGCTTGCAACTATCTGAATACATCAACCATCCTCTTGTGGAATATTTACCTTCGCCTTTCTTCTTAGCTACCTTCTGTGATGTCTACCATGTCACTTACCTGTCGTCGTGCTTTTCACTGAATGGTGTTAAGTTTTTAATGGTTATAACAGATATAATAATATTTATCATTATAACATCCTAACCATATGAAAAAATATCACTAAAATATAGAAACGCACAACCACACAAAACAAAATAGAGATTTATCATAGGAAGCCCTAATGGGGAAGAAAACCCAACAAAAATTCATCTTTATAGATGCATCAAAAGTACAAAGACAAGACCACAAATAGGTTCTCCTTCTCCCAGCATCTCTCTCTCTCTCTCTCTCTCTCTCTCTCTCTCTCTCTCTTATGCACTATACACAAGTGAATGGGTGGTCTAATGAGGAACACAAATCCTCTATTTATACTCTTTCTTTCACTTGAATTTTACCCTAACAAGTTTCCCCCACTAAACTTACTAGGCTGACTTCACATAGGAAGACACAAAACAATATTATATTATATTCAAAAGGTACTATTGACTGAATTACAATGGCAGTTATACCTCATGACTCTCTGATGATCAAATAAAATAGTAACATCTTGATGGATGAATAAGACATCTCCCTTGGGTTATATCAATAAAATACATTTGGAATATGCTTTGAAGTTACAAGATTTCAACACTAACCCTTAACTAGAAGGGTATTCTATTGACAACAACATCATCAACCATAGGATAAAAGAGAGAGAGCATCTACAACATCATTAAGGTGATACATCTATAAGTCATAGGAATTTTTCAAAAATCATCAATAACTAGAAGAGTTACTGTAACATATTCACAACACTGAGTCTTCATCTTCTTGCAGAGCTCGATCACTCTATCCTTTACATCAACACTTTGATCTTGATATTTTTGTTGTACTTGATCCTTTATATCACTTGATCACTCGATCCTTTGTAGAATTTGATCTTCATGATCCTTTGCATCAGTAATTCGATCTTCTTTATCCTTTGCAATAGCACTTTCATCTTATCAATCCTTTACAGAAACACTTTGATCTTCTCGATCATTTGTAGCATCACTTTAATCTTCTTGATCCTTTGCATCAGTACTTCAATCTTCTCGATCCTTTGCAGCAACACTTCGATCTTCTTGATCTTTTGTAGAAACACTACCTGCAGTACACATTATGTCTTTGCGGGATGATCAATCGCTATCACTTTAGGACATGCATACAAGGATGATTCAATCCTCGTCATCCTACTCCACCTAAAAGAGGAGGATCCATAGAATCCACCAACTATATCATCCACAAATGATTGCAAGACCAAATCATCTACAACTGAATGTAGATATTATCTACAAATAAATGCAAGACCTATCGTCTACAACTACATGTAGGACTCATTGTAGATCATCCTCAGCATGTTAGATCTAGGAGCACTCCTAAGCGAGTTTTATTTTCTATCGCATCTACAAGTGAATGTAGGAGCACTCTCCATGCAAGAGTATCATCTGCAACTGAATGCATATCTCATCTGCAACTGAATCCAGGACCTTTTTTCTAGAACTTAGTGCATGAATCATCATAGACCATCCTCATCTTGTTAAAGGTAGGACCAGTCCTAAGCGATTGTTATTTTATATGAAATCTACAGGTAAATGTAGGAACACTCTTCATGTGAGAGTATCATCTGCAACTGAATTTAGATGTCTTTCACATTTGAATGTATGACCTGTCATCTACAACTGAGTGCAAGAATCATCGTATACGATCCTCAAATTGTTAAATCTAGGACCACTCCTAAGAAAGTGGTATTTTCTACACCATCTACAAGTGAATGTAGGATCACTCTTCAAGTGAGAGTATCGTCACCAACTCAATGTGAATCTCATCCACAACTGAATGTAGGACTCATTGTAGACCATCCTAAGCTTTTTAGATATAGGAACACTCCCAAGAGAGTGTTATTTTCTATGGCATCTACAAGTGAATGCAAGAACACTCTCCATGCAAGAGTGTCATCTCCATGACCATCCTCTGTCATTAAGGGATATGACCACTCTCATTACCAGAGTGTCCTTATCCACAAGACCATCCTTAGGAGGGGATACCTTCATCAACAAGTAAATGTCGAAACTCATTAGCATCTGTGGGAACACTTGACATTTTCTATACTGGTGCATCACTTCCATCTCATTCACAGTGATAATCTCATCACAACTTCCCCTTTTCGAGGAGGGTATATATAATCAACTTGCTCCTCATTTTTTAGGACGGTCCATATCATCAACATGTTCCTCCTTGCATGGAAGTATCTATATCATCACCATTGTTTCTCCCTATGAGGAAGGTCTTCGGCATCATCATTATTGTTCCTCCTTACGAGGAAGGATTTTTATCATCATCACTATTCCTCCTTGCGAAGAAGGTTCTATATCATCATCATTATTCCTCCCTATGAGGAAATATCTGTATCATCATCACTGTTCCTCCTTGCGAGGAAAGTATTTTTGGACTACACCAAGCTTGTCACAAAAGTGTCCAAACTTTACTCGATACAAAGGTTTGGTAAACATATCATCAAATTGCTCATTGCCACTTACATATTGTAGTTTTATAGCTCCCTTCTATACCATATCCCTTATGTTAAAATACTGAATTTCTATGTGCTTTGATTTATCATGGAACACAAGATTCTCTGTCATCTTTATATAACTCTGGTTGTCACATATAATCAGTTTGGTATCCAACTCAAGATCAAATATAACTTTCATCAACTTCCAAATCCATAGGGATTCAAAACTAGTGGAAGAAGCTTCTATATACTCTGCTTCATCCATGCTAAGAGAAACACTGGACTATTTTTTACTAAACAATGAGATCATGGTAGATCCTAGATCCACCTGAGGTGCTATTTGTGTATATGGAACTTCCTTCCAAATCTGAATATGTATATCCATACAATCTATAGTCATGGTCTCTATCATAATATAGTCTGAAGTCTATCATACCCTTTAGGAACCTCATCACATGTTGTGCAACTATCAGGTAAACCCATCTAGGTTTAACTAGATACTGACTCAGGGTGTTCACAAAAAAGCATATATCTTTCCTGGTATTTATCAGATACATCATCGACCCAATAATATGTCTGTGTTGAGTCATATCTACTAACTATGATGATTCATCAAATAAAAACTTGAGGTTTGTATCCATGGGTGTGTCCATGGATTTACAATCCAACATACCAAGTCTTCTTAATATTTACAAAACATACTTTATGAAGCTACATTGCTTCACTACATGCTGAACATTTTGCAATGCACTCAGCCTCTTCATAATGTCATACCCGATCCCAAACATCCTGTGGTGATTTTTTTTATCACCAACACTTTCTTTTTGCATATGCAATGCGTTAATCATGTCAGGTCATCGATATATCCCAATCTTTCGCATTCAACCTTGAAGGTTGAAACCCACTCTACTCTTGGTAAAGCCTTAGTCCTAAGAATTTGTCCATCCTATTGTAACATCTCGAACTTAGATATATTCTATAGTCACTCCCCAAGAAGCAGAGCTCCATATTACCTCTCCAGTTTGTACTCTATGTATAGAAACATTCTCTATTGGAGTGACATGTAGAATCCTCTTCTATTGATATTCTATGTATCCATCTCAAGTTACTAGATACCAAGATCCTTTATATTGAAATTTGTTGAAAAGTTCCTCTTGCACCCATATGTGAGATTGTACGGTATTCTATTGGTTTACATATTCAACCTTGTAGCATAGGTTAATATATTCATGATCCTAAAGCTCCTTATATAACTGGATGTGTTAATTTCGTACATAGTCCTTTCTGCACATGTGTCTCTTTTCTCTATATATACTTCTTCTTCACTGTAGAACTGTGTCTGGTCAATGCAGTGTGTCATTCCATAATCTTCTCCCTATTTCTAAGAAAAATAATGAACCTTCCTTTGTATACTTAATCTTCTATATCCACATGGAGTAAACTACGAACTTCCCTTTAGGTCTCAAAACCATATCCTAGACATCATTCCCCATTATCAACTGGTACTCTTTTATCATAGATTATTCCATAGATGGAAGGGTCTCCATAAATGATGTCACTCAACTATTCCACATAACTCGAGTGTATTTGAGGCATCTTACTTTAGTTTTAAGTCTTGTCATACTTTTCTTCATATTGAATTATCTCTCGTGCTCAACGTGGTCTTCAGCTCTCAAGGTGTATCTTCCGCTCTCTTATATACTTCTGAAGCTCTTTCTTCCATCACGATGTCTCTGAACCTGATAGCTTTAGGTCCATATTTATATATGTATATTGGAGTGAATCTTGAATTTTCATCACTTGTTTTTCAGAACAAGTATCATCCTTATTTTCTTGTAGACGATTGTACGTGATCTTTCCAACAAGTAAAATGCACTAGTTTCATCATTTCATAAGACATATTCATAATGACAAATTCTTATGCATAAAGATATAATAATGCAACTATTTTAGCCAATACAATAGTCATCCATATCCTGTATATACACAAAACATTTTTAGATGCCTTCCATCTCTACCATAACATCATTGCGATTGTGCACAAATCCCAATATGTCAGCAAGAAGGTTTCATTCTATATAAGTAGCAATAAAGTGTTGTATAGAACCATGGGTCCATAATATGCATATTAGTAGGATATTGTAATTAAAAAAACCATTATATCATTTATAATTCATTTCCTTAAATACAAGTTAATAATGACAATACAAATACTTATCTTTTATGTGTTTGGTAGACTCCTTCTTGATCCTTAGGACCTTGATCCTTCTACTGATTCTGGCGACCTATGTACTGGTTCTGAGTGGCACTAATTTCAATCTTTCTTATCCAAGTACTGAAATGGATAAGAGTATGATCTTTGTATTCACTAGTAGAATTCACATTCCTCATTAGTTGAGTAATCTTCAGTGGTGTGAGCATGATGTATTTATTTGACTTATTCAAGTTGTTATTTGGTTTGAGAAACCCTTGTGAAGTGGAGCTGCATGGTCTTTGATTTCTGTATCTTAACATTCTTTAGCTGGTTCATCAATTTCATCTTTTTGTTGATATTCTTTCCTTTGTATAGGATGGTAACTGTACCAAACATATCCTTGGGATTATACAAGGATGTTACACGTGAGTTCCAATGGAGGTGGAAATAATCATCTTGTATTTGACTAAATTCTTCTTTTGCTTTGTCTTCATCTCCATATGGATATGAAGATTATCCTTTGACATAGTTCTCGAGGTCATGCATCTTCAGGTTTGAGAAGCACTCTATACTTCCATGCTCAGAGGTTCCCAGCTTCTTCAAGCTTGTTTTCAAGCTTGATATTGTTTGTCATCATGATAAAAATGAGAACCTCAAATGGAAATAGAGAGGATATAACTTACCAATGAGATTGCTTCAACTTGATGCTAGAATGAAATATTTTCTAGAAGAATACTTCTAGTGGACCAAGGGTTTGATAAAGAAACCCTAAGTTTTCAACTTATGTATCTTTCAGATCTGATTGGACAGAAAAATTTTCCTCCCGAAGGCGAGCTGAGGGACATACTCATCTTCCCAAATCTATGAATAGGACTGCAAAATATCTGATGCCCTAGTTTTCCCCTAGTAACAGTGTTAGGACAAAAATTGAAAATCCACAGAATGAGGAACTTCTTCCATAGAAATATTTTCCCTCCTAGGGAGAGTTTGATAGTCCTTTTTGAACTAATTGATAGAGGGAAGTTCATAGAATAGGAAGCCCTAGTTTTCTTCAATTTCTTCTGCAAAATTTATTGATCTTATTTCTATTCTATCTCTGAAATTCCTGCTCCTTTCGGTCTGAAACTTTGTACTCAGGTATCCTGGTCTGCCTTATTTCCAACCCCATAGGTTAGATAAGAATTTATTTCACCAAGTGGGACTTATGTGAAGTTTCCTAAGGTGACTTATTTTAGGATTTCTCAGAATAGAGAACTTGTACAGACTTCCACGTGTCCCTATTTCACCTTCAGGGTATGAAAATTTCACCATAGAAATGGTAGTCAATTTCTTATCTTCAACATATTTCTAAATTTATTTTGGACCCCATTATCCCATGATATAGAAATTCTCCCTAGGTCACTTTTTTAAGGCTCAATTCTAGAAGAGGCTTGAACCATGAGTTGGAGAAATCATATCTCCTAAATTATAGAGAATATAAGGATGAAAGGCCTACACAGGGTACACCAAGGCTTTATATTCATCTTTTCAAAGTTTCAACTCCTGAGCCTTCTCAAATCTCTAGTTATAGAGAAAGTCCCAACATGACTAGTTTTTGTCTTCTAGGGTTTTCAAGCGTGAAACTCTAATATTTAGTAGCTGTAGTTGTAGCAGTGTTTCGATTACACAAAGGCTTATTTCAGGGTATATATGATACCATGTTAATTTTTTAATGGTTATACAATATCTAATAACATTGATCATTATAACATCATAAACATATGCAAAAGAATCACTGAAATATAGAAAGCACAACAACACAAAAGAACATTCATGTAACACCCCAGTTTTGACCCTATTGCATTAGATGTATATGATGTATATATTGTAAATAATCATGGTGTGGAGCTAAAGGCCAAGGCCCCACCATCGATTGGTTATGGTCCATGTTAAGTTTTTAATGGTTATACAATATCTAATAACATTGATCATTATAACATCATAAGCATATGCAAAAGAATCACTGAAATATAGAAAGCACAACAACACAAAAGAACATTCATGTAACACCCCGGTTTTGACCCTGTTGCATTAGATGTATATGATGTATATATTGTAAATAATAATGGTGTGGAGCTAAAGGCCAAGGCCCCACCATCGATTGGTTATGCTATGTTTCAGATTGAAATTGTCACCAAAGGTATATCGCGGCATGCGGCATACATATTGAGTTTTGTCATCATGTAAATATCCATCTTTAATTAAAATGAACCCCAACCAGCTATGTTCACGGAAAAAAAATTGAGAAGGGGCATGATTTTCACAAGGATAAGGGGGGGAATTGTTAAACCATGAACCAATGGGGAAAAATCCATGTGTCACCACCCTATTTGAATTGCTCAACTTCCCTTGTCTTACCGAACTACCACCATTAAAAAATGCTGCTGTTAGTTGGGGCAGTTATGGCTGGGAGTGGAGTGTGGCAAGACTATCAGTCCTTGCCCACATGCACACTCCATCAGTGGATTGAACCTCACGATGGGAAAAAGAATGACTATGCCCCTCATTCCATTCTCTCCACTACGCATTCTCTCCATTTGTCTGTTCATCCTCACGTGGGGATGACAGTCTGATGATTTTCCACGCACAAGATTCTTCTTCAATTGTGGTCTCATGCAGCCAGGGGAGGGAACCACTTCAAATGTCACTCATGTTTCCAGAGAGTGGTATCCAACATGTTTTCCATCCGAATTCTAGAGGTCTGGTGTAAACTTTCCTCATGCACAGGTTGAGAGTCTGCATCTTCTTCCCCAGTGTGGTCTGTGTAAGTCTTTTCTAATTGCTTCGTTGTCCAAGAGGGACTGTTGTTTTTCCCACATTGTGAATTTTTTTTTACTGATATGTTTTGGTACTATTTTAATTCACTTGGGAGTCATTTTGGCCACGATAGGGCAAAGAATGACTTAGGAGTCATTTTCCCTGTGTAAGTTGTAATTGCTGATTAATTGCATGCATGCAATGGTTGGTATTCAGACTGTGTTGGGAGCAGGGATGGGGGCTTGAGTTGCTTGAGAAACCTGGTGTGTTTGGAAACCACATAGATAGAGCTAGAGAGCTAGCTTTCTTCTCCACAACCCCTGAATAGCACTGGAAGGGAAGTCAGGGCCTGAGGGACTGTGTAGCAGAGAAAGGACTGATTCCTTGTGTTGGGTGTGTGTGGGTGTCTTAGAAGTCAGGCTAGTTCGGGTGTAGGTGTTCCTAGCTCTGTAATGAGCTCACCAGCTTAGCATTTATCCTTTCCCAAATCCTTGATGGCCTAATAAACTTGACCATGTTGACTTGGCTGTCTTGTTGATGGCCTGATAAACCCAATTGTGTTGGCTTCGCTGTGTTTTGGTGTACCCTTGGCTATGTGTAAGCCTGCTTGTCCCTTATTCCTTGGAGAATCATGCCCAGCTCGAGGGTGGGAGCATTGTTGAGAGATTAAGGAGCACACTGGCCTATTTTTGGGTGGAACGTTGTAGCGACATAGCTGGTTGCAGAACGAGTTCTTCATAAGATAAGTAATCTTGTCTATTTTACTCCTGCAATCATTTTACTGTTAATGAACATGATGAACATGTTGAATGCTTGTATGAATGCATGTTGCTTCCGTTGTGTATAAATAATTGTATCCGTGTATGTTCTACTTCAATGCATTTTTTTTCAACATTTTATGAATGCACATGTTCATGGGGCTAGATTCCTGTATGGTTAAGGCCATGGTAGCATCCTCTTCATCGGTCAGAGGGTCAAGGATGTTACAATGTGGTATCAAAGCTTGCAGGTTGCAGCATGGGCCTCTATGGGCCATGAAATACCAGTTAGCAGAGTCATGTTTCCTTCTTCCTAGAAGAAATCAGTGAATGATTGGAAAATTAAAAAAAAATTGTCTAAGTGTTTGAACTGTCGGTTCATCGAAACACTTAGTGGGAAGGAATTTTGATGCAACGGAGAGTTAGGAAGAAGCACACACGATGGAGGAAAGTTGGAAGAAAATCATGGAAAATTTTCTAAGTTTTCATCGGCCGGAGGTGAAACTTAGTGGATGTGGGAGCCGCAGTTTCGGCGAAGATCAGTCGAAGACCGCCGAAACACCAGCTCGATATAGTGGTTTGGACCGTCGATGCGCCGAAAGAAGGTTAGTTGATGAGACCACAGATGGAAGTCAGCAGAAAATAGTTGACCGAACACCCACCATTGCAGATGGCTAGACAACTACGCATCCGATGGGTAAGGCCTCCGACCACCGACGCCGTAAAGAAAGTTTAAAAAATTTTCTAAGGCCCGAAATCATCGGTTATCGAAAGAAGATAGTATTTTGTGCGTTTGTCGTTGTGGAAGCCTAGAGCACTAGTCTTCCAACAGGGAGAAGCTCTGACTGCCGATGACAGTCAAAATCAGTTCACCAATTGGAAAGCATTAGCAGATTGGATCATCGATCAGGAAAGGATCGAAGATGATGAGCCGCCCTTGCGGCTGCTAAACGAACTAACCCACCGATGCTTTAGTATTCCACTCACCGATGGCGAGGTGTTAGTGGATTATGCGGTGGACAAAGTCAGTGGAATATTGAGAAAGTTTTCTCCGACAGAAGAAGAAATTTTCAAAAATTGTCCAAGTGTTGAGGCCATCGGTGATCGACGAAGGTTAGTTGTTTGGATCGGCGGAAGCTAGTGGATTGAATGTCTGTCATTGTGGCTAGCTAGTGAACTGTCCTTCCGATGGATAGAGGATTTAGCCATCGATGCCGCAGTGATTAGTACTTCCGACAGCCAATGAATAGAATATGGAAGAGCGGATGCCGCGGAAGACAAGGCAAGAGGAAAATTCAATTTTTTTCTGAGGCACGAGATCATCGGCCATTGGAAAATGTTAGTGGATCAGGTCGCTGATCGAAAAAAGTTCAATGAAGGTGACTCGTCATTGCTGCTGCTTAGTCAACAAGACCTCTGACGCCGCATGAACTAGTGCTTTTGACCATCGATAGACTTACGGTTGTGAAATACTTAAGGAGAATAGTCATTGACATCGCCATTCGGAAGTCTAGGCATTTGCTCGCAGAAGCTGAAGTAAGAACACTTCCACCGTTGCGGCTACCTAGAAGACTAATTGTCCGACGCAATAATGTAGCCGATCACCGACACAGAGGAGGCATGTTGTCATTTGGATCGCCGCAATGACAGGAAGTACAGTGACTTGGACAGCCGATGTGCTGAAGGTTAGTCCTTCCAGGACAGGCTTGTGGCCGTGGAAGACACAGAAGGTTTATGGGCCGCCATTGCAGAAGCTGAGATGACTAACCACCCGAGGTACAAGGCACTTGACCTCCAATGCAGTGAATAGGCTGGTTTCATCGCCGATTAGGTTTGGAGGGTTGGCTGCGGATCTGATACCATGAAAGGAAATAGGTGAATAGTCCTCTGCATCACCAATGCAGATCAGAAGTTTGGCGATTTGCCTGCTGAAACACAGGAAACTTTGTGCGGAAGAGACCCAATGAAGAGAAGGAAACTTTGGGTTTTGTGAAGTGTAAATTTTCTCAGCAAATTCTAACTGTTTTAGCAAATTTCAGCGGACTGTCTGTGGTCACAGTGCTAAATATGAAATAGAGAAATTTTGTGTTTTTAGCATAATTGTTGTTTTATGGATTTCTAGAACAAAAGGTATGTAATTTTTATTTATATTAATATTATGCATCTAGCAGTTTGCTACAAACACATTTGTAGAACTTTAGATAACTTCCAAAAGCAGTACTCCAGAAATAACAGTGTGGTAAAGCCATAGGTGGTTCAGTCATGAGAACCCATGATGGGTATGATGCTCAGGATTCTTACGAGCGAGAAGAAGATGCCATGGGAGAAAATATCCATAATGAAAATGATGACATAGAGTCTAATGGAAGGATATTCCAGGGGACACCGTCCGAGGTTTCAGCCACCATGAGAAGCTTGATCAAATCCTAGGAAGAGTAGCATCAGTTGAATGCTGCAATGTTGCAGAGCTTGACATACTTGCAAAGAAAGATAGACTCTCAATGAGGTACAACAAGACCAAAAGGAAATAAGAGCAGTACTAGGAGAAGGAGAAGGACTTCTAGTGGATCATCTGATTTGGAAGAATTTGACAGGGATTCAAGTTCTTCTTCTCATAAAAGGAAAAGAAAGAGACACCATAGGGATTGCTCTCAGGATGAATTCAAGAAAGCTAAACCTCCTACATTTGATGGTGAGGTAAAGACTAGACAAGAGGTTGAAGCTTGGATTCTTGGGATAAAGAAGTACTTTCAAGTGCATGATTATTCAAGAAACATGAAGGAAAGAGTTTCCATATTCAATTTGAATGGAAGAGCATCCATTTGGTGGGAACACTTCAATCATGTAAAGAGGATCAGTCAAAGGAGGATTAAGTGGAAACAATTCAAGAAGTATTTCAAGCAGAAATACCTCTCTGACAGGTATTATGATGACAAGATTAAGGAGTTCCATGAGCTGATATTGGGACAACAGACCATGGAAGAATATGAAAATAAGTTTTTGGAGCTATTGAGGTATGTCCGATACATCAGAGATGAAAAAGTGAAGGTCCAGCATTTTCTGAGTGGATTACCTCAGTATTACAAAGATAGAATCGAGTTTTATAACCCTAAAACTCTTGAAGAAGCAATAGGGAAGGCTAAGTATTGTTATGATCAAAGCAAGGGTAAGTCGGATTACCATAAGGCATGGAAGGACAAGAAGAATGAGAAGTTTGACCAAAGAAAGAAAGGTTTCAAACCTTCTAGCTTCATGAATCAGCAGAAGCAACCATCCCAAGCTGCGAGTAAACCAATTGGAGTGACAGGAGAAAATCCTAAGGATCCACAACAGAATACAGGACCACTTCAATGCTGGAAATGTGGAGGACCGCACATGCACAGAAATTGTCCACTCGAGAATGAGAGTGCAAGGCCATCTTATAACATTCAAGAAGCAAAAACAGTGGGTCAAGTTGCAAGGGCAGTCCCTAGGATTTATGTAGCACTGGAGGACCGCCAAGAAGATCACCAATCAATTGTGGTTGAAGTAGTAGGTAAGATTGTTGAGCAATATGTTTCTATTTTGATTGACCCTGGTTCTACTCACAGTTACATTACTCCTGGAGTAGTTGAGATTTGTGCTTTTCAGAAAGTAAAGCATAGGAAACCTTGGTTAGTCCAGCTAGCCACTGTAACTAAGAGAAAAGTCAGTGAAGTGGTAGAGAAATCTCCATTGGTCATGGATGGATTGGTCACTTGTATAGATCTAAATGTTCTACGGCTTGGTTCCTATGATGTTCTCATTGGAATGGATTGGTTAGAAGCTCATAGGGTGAAGCTTGACTGTTATAATAAGACTTTCAAATGCATGAATGAAGAAGGGAATCTAGTAGTTGTGAAGGGTATTCTAAAGGTGATTTCAGTGTGGCAGGTTTCAACAATGCAGTTAAAGAAGTTCTGTAGGAAGGGTTGCCACTTGTATGCAGCCCATATTTTGGAGACATTAGGAGACGAAACTTCTAGGTTGGAGGACTATCAGGTGTTATAGGAATTCAAGGATTTGTTTCCTGATGAGATTCCAGGGCTTCCTCCAAAGCGGGACATTTATTTCACAATTGAACTTGTGCCAGGAGCAGCACCAGTGTCCAAGGCACCCTACACGATGAGTACACCGGAGATGCTAGAGTTGAAGATGCAACTACAAGAGTTGTTGGAAAATAAGTATATCCAACCAAGTGTGTCTCCTTGGGGAGCACCAATTCTGTTTGTAAAGAAGAAAGATGGTACACTCAGGTTGTGTATTGATTACAGACAATTGAACAAGGTTATTGTGAAGAATAAATATCCTTTTCCTAGGATTGATGACATCTTTGATCAAATGAGGGGAGAAATGGTATTTTCCAAAAATGACTTAAGGTCTGGTTACTATCAGGTGAGAATCAAGGATAAATACATTCATAAGACATCCTTCAGGACAAGGTATGGACATTATGAGTTTGTAGTGGTACCATTTGGTCTCACCGATGCACCAGCTACATTTATGTGCCTTATGAATAGTGTCTTCAGCAGATATTTGGACAAGTTTTTTCTTATTTTCCTTGATGACATTCTTGTGTATTCTAAGAATGAGGTGGACCATGAAGAGCATTTGAGATTGACATTGCAATTGCTCAGGGAGCATTAGCTGTATGCAAAACTAAGCAAGTGCGACTTCTATAGAGATAGCATTCAGTATTTGGGTCACATTATCTCAGAGGAGGGTATATCTGTGGACCCTGAAAATATTGAAGCCATTATGAATTGGCCTACTCCAAGAAATGTGACAGATGTAAGATCTTTTATGGGACTTGCAAGATACTATAGGAGATTCATTGAGGGATTCTCCAGAGTAGCACATGCCATCAATTCTTTGCAAAAGAAGGGGATGAAGTTCGAATGGACATCGAGGTGTGAAGAAAGATTCCAGTAATTGAAGAATCTTCTCACCAGTGCACCCGTATTGAAGGTTGCAGATCTAGAGAAGGATTTTGTGGTCTGTACCGATGAATGCGGACAAGGGCTTGGAGTATTCCTTATACAAGAAAACCATGTGATATGTTTTGAATCGAGAAAGTTGAAGGAGCATGAGAAGAACTATGCCACTCATGATCTAGAGCTTGCAGCCATAGTACATTCCCTCAAGATGTGGAGGCTTGACTTGATGGGTAGAAGAATTGAGCTCAGAACAGATCACTGTGGACTGAAGTATTTGTTTGATCAACCTACTCTAAATGCTAGGCAAGCAAGATGGCTGGAATTTTTATGTGAGTTTGATTTCGAAATCAAGCACATGAAAGGAAAAGAAAACAAGGTAGCTGATGCACTTAGCAGGAAGGTGCAGGAAATGCATGTGGCATCTCTTAGTATTTTCCAATCAGATTTGAGGCAGCAGGTTATTAATCATGTTGATGGGGATGAATTGTATGAGTAGGTCAAAGATAAATTGCAACAACAAAGTCTTGAGAAGAGGTATAAGGGATATAAATTGGAAGAAGATGGACTTCTCACTTATAAAGGTATAATTTATATTCCAGATGTAGCAGATTTGAGGAGAGTTGTTATGGATGAAATCCATCAAGCTCCGTAATCTGGTCACCTAGGATACCAAAGGACAACTGCCATAGCTAGGAAGCGGTACTTTTGGCAAAGAATGAAAAGGGATATGGATGAGTAGATTTCGAAGTGTATGAAATGTCAACATGTAAAGGTTGAGCATCAACATCCTGTAGGTTTGTTGCAGCCTTTGCCAGTTCCAGAATGGAAATGGGAAGTTATTTCCATGGATTTTATTACAGGATTGCCGATGACTTGGAGACAACATGATTCCATCATGGTTTTGGTGGACAAGTTGACAAAGGTAGAACATTTTATACCGGTTAATTCTACGCATAAAACATATGACATTGCAAATATATTCATGAAGGAGATTTTCAAATTGCATGGGTTTCCTAAGGCAATAGTCTCTGACAGAGATGTCAAGTTCACTTCCAACTTTTGGAAGGGGTTGTTTGCAGATTTGGGTACAAAGCTAAACTTCAACACTGCATACCATCCTCAGATAGATGGGCAGACAGAGAGAGTTAATCAGGTGCTTGAAGATATGCTTTGCATGTACGTGATGGACAAACCAGCCAAGTGGGAAGATTACTTGCACTTGGTAGAGTTTGCTTATAACAATGGACAGCAGGCATCCTTGGGGATGAGTCTCTATGAAGCTTTGTATGGGAGAAGGTGTAGGCCACCTGTGGCTTGGGATAACCCAGTGAATAGGGTTGTGCTTGGGCCGAAATTTCTCAAGGAGATGGAGTAAGAGGTTATAAAGATCAGGCAGAATCTGAAAGCAGCACAGGGCAGATATAAAAGATATGCAGATAAGCATAGAGTGAATAGGGATTTCAGTGTTGGGGATGATGTTTACCTCAGATTGAGGGAAAGGAAGAGTTCCTTGAAGCTTGGAATTTATGCCAAGTTGTCACCAAGATATTGTGGGCCATTTGAAGTGCTTGAAAGAATAGGGCCAGTTGCATATAGACTTGCACTGCCTTCTAGCACTAGAGCTCATAATTTTTTTCATGTTTCTTTGCTTAAGAGATATGTACATGATCCTAACCATGTGATAAATTGGGATGTGATTCAGGTGGAACCCGAGGGAGAGTTCCAAACCGAGCTAATGTGCATCCTCAACAGGAAGGTCACAATGCTCCGAAACTTGGCCATAGGTCAGGTAAAGGTGCAATGGGAGCACTATAGACCTGAAGAGGCTACATGGGACTTGGAGGATGCCATGCGATTGGCACATCCATTTTTCTTCAATTCTATGGAACATTGAGGCGATACCAGTGTAGCATTTTGTTTAATTTTGTAAAGCACCGAGGACAGTGCTATTGAAGGGGGAGGGGAATGTAACACCCCAGTTTTGACCCCATTGCATTATATGTATATGATTTATATATTGTAAATAATCATGGTGCAGAGCTAGAGGCGAAGGCCCCACCATCGATTGGTTATGCTATGTTTCGGATTGAAATTGTCACCAATGGTATATCGGGGCATGTGGAATACATATTGAGTTTTGTCATTATGTAAATATGCATCTTTAATTAAAATGAACCCCAACCAGCTATGTTTGCGGCAACCAAATTTAGAAGGGGCATGATTTTCACAAGGATAAAGGGGGGAATTGTTAAACTATGAACCAATGGGGAAATATCCATGTGTCACCACCCTGTTTGAATTGCTCAACTTCCCTTGTCTTACCCAAATACCACCATTAAAAACTACTGCTATTAGTTGGGGCAGTTATGGCTGGGAGTGGAGTGTGGCAGGACTGTTAGTCCTTGCCCACACGCACACTCCATCAGTGGATTGAACCTCACGATGGGCAGAAGAATGACTACGTCCCTCATTCCATTCTCTCCACTATGTATTCTCACCATTTGTCTATTCATCCTCATGCGGGGATGGTGGTCTGATGATTTTCCATGCACAAGCTTCTTCTTCGAGTGTGGTCTCATGTAGCCAGGGGAGGAAACTGCTTCTGATGTCACTCGTGTTTTGATAGAGTGGTATCTAACATGTTTTCCATCCAAATTCCAGAGGTCTGGTGTAAAATTTCCTCATGTACAGGTTGAGAGTCTGCATCTTCTTCCCCAGTGTGGTTTGTGTAAGTCTTTTCTGATTGCTTCATTGTCCAGGACAGACTGTTGTTTTCCCACATTGTGAATTGTGTTTACTAATATGTTTTGGGACTGTTGTAATTTGCTTGGGAGTCATTTTTTCCACGATAGGGAAAAGAACGACTCAGGAGTCATTTTCCCTATTTAAGATGTAACTACTGATTAATTGCATGCATGCAATGGTTGGTCTTCGAACTGTGTTCGAAGCAGGGATGAGGGCTTGAGTTGCTTGAGAAACCTGGTGTGTTTGGAAACCACATAGATAGAGCTAGAGGGTTCTATTTCTTCAACACAACCCCTAAATAGAACTAGAAGGGAAGTCAATGCCCGAGGGACTGTGTAGCAGAGAAGGGACTGATTCCTTGTGCTAGGTGTGTGTGGGTGTCTTAGAAGTCAGGCTAATTTGGGTGTAGGCGTTCCTAACTCTGTAATGAGCTCACCATATTAGCATTTAGCCTTTCCCAACTCCTTGATGGCTTGATAAACCTAACCATGTTGGCTTGGTTGTCTTGTTGATGGCCTGATAAACCCAACTGTGTTGGCTTGGCTGTGTTTTGGTGTACCCTTAGCTATGTGTAAGCCTGCCTATTCCTTATTCCTTGGAGAATCATTCCCATCTCAGGGGTGGCAGCATTGTTGAAAGATTAAGGAGCATGCTGGCCTATGGTTGGGTGGAACGTTGCAGTGATGTAGCTGGTTGCAGAATGAGTTATTCATAAGATAAGTAATCTTGTCTATTTTACACCTGCAATCATTTTACTGTTAATGAATATGATGATCATGTTGAATGCTTGTATGAATGCATGTTGCTTCCATTGTGTATAAATAATTGTATCTGTGTATGTTCTACTTCAATGCATTTTGTTTCAACATTTTATGAATGCACATGTTCATGGGGCTGGTTGCCCGGATGGTTAAGGCCATGGTAGCATCCTCTTCGCCGGTTGGAGGGTCAAGGATGTTACAATTCATATTTATCATCAGAAACCCTCATGGGGAAGAAAACCCAATAAAAATTCCTCTATATTGATGTATCAAAAGTAAAAAGACGAGACCCCAAACAAGTGCTCCTTCTCCTAGTAGATCTCTCTCTCTCTCTCTCTCTCTCTCTCTCTCTCTCTCTCTCTCCTACGCGCTATACATAAGTCAATGTGTGTTCTAATGAGGAGCACAAATCCTCTATTTATACTCATTGTGTCACTTAACTTTTACCCTAACAAGTAGGCCCCACTAAACTTACTGGGCCGACTTCACCTAGGAAGAGATTAAACAATATTATATTATATTCAAGTGGGTACTATTGAACCGAATTATAATGGAGGTTATACGTCATGAATAGATGATGATAAAATACAATTGTAACATCGTGACGAAGGAATAAGACTTCTCCCTTGGGTTAAATCATCAAAATACATTTAGAATATTCTTCAAAGTTACAATATTTCAACATCCTCTTCATTGACCACCAATTTATTTATTACTTCGTCTCCCACTCTTTTTTACTCATGGAATTGAATTTTCTGTTCTCTTTCCTCAAGGTTTCTCCTCAAATCCTTCAAGGACTTCTTTTCTGACTCGACCACCCTTAAGCTAGTCTCTCCATTACCAAGTCCCTCTCATCTTCGACTATGGAAAAGTCACGACTACATGGTATTTTTTTCCTTTCTCCAATATTATATCCACCTGGAATATTTATTTCCATCCTTTTGGATGACCTTCCCTTGATATTGACTAGATACATCCACCAATCCATTCTCTCACTCCAATCCGCATGACTGTATTGTGATCACTGACTCCTTCAACCACTACTTGGTCATTTGTCTCCGCTTCCGACTTTTCCTAGACCTCTTAGCAGTCTTATATTTGCTACATGTGTGTATTGAGGAAAGTATTGAGGAAAATACATGTGTGTGAGGCTCAAGAGAGGTTTCTTAATGAAAATTATATGAA
This sequence comes from Pseudotsuga menziesii, assembly GCA_001517045.1. NCBI lineage: Eukaryota > Viridiplantae > Streptophyta > Pinopsida > Pinales > Pinaceae > Pseudotsuga > Pseudotsuga menziesii. The sequence continues at coordinate 133,903 of LPNX011123793.1, read as the reverse complement.
CACAAAAGTAATTCACTACTAGTGTACATAGTGATGACGTAAATAGTGTTAACACGTAAACTAATGCCCACAAATTGAAAGATCCCCAGAAGGGTATAATTGAGGGACAATAGTAGAAGTGTATTGGTAGGGATAGGTTCTGTCAATGAAAATATTCATTTTCCCAAGTATCTTCTTCATTAGGTAAGTTTTTCTACTTGACAAGGTATTCATTGACACATCTAGAAGAGAGTTTTCTAGTTTTAATATCTAATATGCATTCGTGTTCTAGAAACAATTTTCCTCCAACATCTAGCAAAGGTAATTCTATTTTTATATGAGTAGTTAGACCCAATTTAATTTTTAAGTAGGACACATGGAAAGCGTCTTGTATTTTTCCTTTATTAGGTATGTCCAGAGCATAATCCACTTATCCTACTCACTTCCTTACTTGATATAGTCCATAAAACCTTGGCACAAGTTTATGATTTTTGGAGTTTTTAAGTGAAGGTTATTTGTATGGCTGGAGTGGAACAAACATGCAATTACCTACTTCAAATTATCGATTAATTATTTTGGTGTTGGTTTGTTGGTTTGTGTGGTTTCTTTCTTGTTCAAGATGACTCTTGAAAGTACTGATCACCTCATTGAATGTCACTAGATAGTCTTTCATTGCTGTAAATCTGAGAGTATTGATAACATATTCCTTCGACATAGGAGGAGGATACCCATATAAGGCTTCAAAAGGGGAAATTTTTGTCTTTGTATGATACTTACTATTATACAACCATTCTGCAAGGTGGAGCCAATGTACCGATTGATTTTGACAGCCATTTATGAAATTCCTAAGTTATCGTTCAAGGAATTTATTTACAACTTTAGTATGCCCATGTTTCTGGGGATGGTAAGAGGTTCTCATAGTTAATGAAGTCCCTTCCTGGTGGAATAGTTCCTTCCAAAAATTGTTGGTGATTTTGGGGTGCCTGTAACTAACTATAACTTTGGGAAACCCATGGAGCTTATATATATTTTTGAGATAGCTATCTGCGAGTTGGATAGGATTTTATTTTGATGAAATACTAATGAAGTGAGTTTATTTTTTTAATCGGTCAACGACTACGAATATACTATCATTTCCTTTTTACATAGGAAGACCTATGATAAAATCCATGGATATCTCTAACCATTTCTACGATGGGATATGTAGGGGTTGGAGAAGTCCATGAGGAACTACTATTTCAAACTTCTACCTTTGACAAGTATCACATTTGTCCACGTATTTTTGGATATCAGTCTTCATTATTTTCCAAAAGAAGGACCGAAAAATATTATGGTATGATTTAAACAATCCAACATGGTCATCTATCGGAGAATCATGGTTCTATCTTAAGACCTTAATTTTGAATTTTGATAAAGTGGAAAAATATATCCTTTGTTTATACCGTAATATGTCTTTCTCCCATGAGTATTTGGAGTTTGCTACCTTGTTTCTTTCAACTTTTTCAATTAGTTTCCTTGTATTTGGGTCCTTCAGATGCTCAGTTTGGACTTTTGAAACCCATTGAGGAATAACTAAGGAAATGGAACATATTGAGGCATCACTTTCATCCTTCCTTAAGCAATCTATAAAAAAAGTTTCTTACCCTTTTTATACTAAATGTCAAAATTGAAAACATGGATTTTGCTCACCCATTTATGTTGTTCTGGAAACAGATTTTTCTAGGTTAGGAAATATATAAGGCTATTGTGGTATGTTTTAATAATAACCCCCCCCCCTCCCCAACAAATATTCCTTCCACTTAACCAGGGAATGCATTAATGCCAATAACTCCTTGTCATAAGTTGAGTTTGTTTTTTCACTTGGTTTTAAATTCTGACTTTCGAAGGCAATGTGATGTTTATATTTCATGAGCACGGCTCCTACATGTGTCCCTCAAGCATCACATTCAAGGATATATTTTTTTAGAAATATAGGGATGCTAATATTGAAGTGGAGGTAAATATAGTTTTCAACTTTTGAAAACAAGTTTCGACATCCTTATCCCATTTAAAAGAATCATTTTTAATAGTGATGTTAAGGGAACCACAATCTATGCATAGTTGCAAATAAATATTCTGTAATAACCCGTGAGACCAAGAAATCCCATTAATGATGTAATTGATTTGGGAGAAGGTCATTCAGTAATTTCCACAATGTTTTTGGGATCGATTCCATCGGTTGAAACAATATCCCCCAAAACTTCTATTTCATTTTTCCCAAAATTACATTTTTCTTTGTCAAAGTAATTTTTTTCTTCTGGAAGCTTCAATACTGTCTATACGTGCTCGAGATGTGATTTCTATTTTTTCCTATAAATAAGGATATCATCAAAGAAGACTAGAAAGAACTTCATTAGGTATGGATGAAACAAGTCATTCTTTATTGCTTGAAATGTTTCCAGAGCATTAGATAATCCGATTGAGATGAATGAAAATTTTGGGGACCTCTTCTTCTAAAATTCATATTTTGTAATACCATGATTTTAGGTCTAATTTAGAAAATTACTTTACACCATGGAGCTCATCCAACAATTCGTCGATAAAGGGAATGAGGAATTTATCTTTTATGGTGACTTTGTTTAATGCTCGGTAATCGATGCAATGTCTATACTGTGCATCCTTCTTTATCAAAAGTATGACTAGCATGGATAAGGGACTCTTACTACGTGTGATTATGCCAATGTCTAATGATTATTGCACCAAAAGTTCAATCTCTGTGTTTTTTATTTGATATTGACTATATGAATTTTTTTCGAATTGGACTTGAGCCTATAATTAAATTTATGATGTTGTCTCTAGAACGAATGGGGGAGGCCATGAAGAGTATTTTGAAAAATTCACTATGTTCCCCCAGAAGTTGTTCTAATAACCTTGGATCAACATTTTTATTTTCATCAACTGTCCATTCCATAACATAGCAATGTAAAAGGAATGCTTGAGCTCCCATTTTTTATCATTTTTTCCATCTTGTTTGATGAGACAATTTGGGGAGGGGGGTAGTTGATACCATAAATATTGTACTTCCTCCCATTTTCATAAAATCTTATCAAATTTTCTTATAAGCTTAATTCTATTGTCCACAACGTTTCCATCCATTGGGGACCTAAAACAATGCCAATCCTTCTAATTGCCATAACATAAATTGACAATCTTAACTTGTATTCTTTCATGTCTAGCTCAACTTTATGGTATTTTCCATTGCACGAGGTGGTTTTGTTCCGTAGTATTTATATTTGAAATTTGGAGGTAGGGTAGATGAATATGTTAAATCATTTTTCTACCCTGGATTCTATGAATTTATGTATACTCCCACTATCAACAAAAATAGTCACTTGGTGTTCTTGATATAGACAAAGATTTTGAGCGTTTGGGGTTGAGATATTCTCATCATTACAACTACTAAGAGTGTTAGGGTGAAAATATATTCCTCTATGTTGGATTTGTTGCTATATCATTCTATGTTAGAAGAAGATATGTCACCAACTTCTTCATTATTATTGTCATCATTATCATTTTTGGTCACAAGAAGAAACTCTTGTTTTTACACTTATGTCTCAGATGCCAATTTGGGGCATTACAGTTACATCCTAGATTTTCTTCCTTTCTCCAATTTTTTCTTAGGTGGGGTGGGATAGAAACCTATTAAAATTGTGACTTTTTTGTTCTTCAATTAATTTTTTTGTTTGACGATCTTGTTCCACATCTTTTACATCTAATATTTTTATCTCGTTTTTAATACTCTATTTGAGCCAACCGATGGTAATTTGCAAGATTCATTCTTTAGTTTTGTCTTAGACACGGTTTTCTAGGAGAAATAGATTGCTAAAATATTCATCCATGATTCCTTCTTGTTTTCAATGAGTGAGCTTTCTTTAGATTTCAGCTTCTTCTATATCTTGAAGTCGTTTAAATAATTTTTTCTTCAAGGTATCCCATTCTCTCACCAATATTCCTGATCCGGATTTATGTGGGAGTGAAATGAAATAACAATTATATAATCATAAACAAAGATGTCTTGCAAAGATAACAGAGATATAGTAAACACATATTCTATTAAATGGCGGAAATAGACCAGATTGTAATACAATAGCTAGAATGGTGGTCGCTATCTCTGAGAAGAGATTTGATTCCTACACTCATCCATGCAAATCTGAATACAAAATGAGGCCAAATGGGTCCTATTTATGATAAGGATGAGGGAGAGAACCCCAAAAGTGAAAAACATAACCCTAGAATATGAACCATCATAAAGTTTGTGGCCCCAAGGTGGTAAGTTGAACAATCAACCATTAGAGGAATTTTGGGGTCTAAAATGGGCCTCCTAAGGAAAATAATAAAATAATAGTTAAAATAATAAAATAGTATTGATTAATTTTGGAGGAAGAAAGAAAAAAACTACTTTTTGTGTTCGTATTTTCGACATATCTCCCTGTGCTTTTACTCGAATTTCGATCGAGAGAGCTCGTTGGATGCGTAATTTGATTCCGCATCCAACGAGTACCCACACTGCATACTTTTGACGGACCTCGCTACCCCAAAAACAAGAAATACCTGAAAAAACGTGATGATGATGTCATCATCACATTTTTTAAGGTATTTATTGTTTTTGGGGTAGTGAGGTTCGTCAAAATTATGCAGTGTGGGTACTCGGTGGATGCGGAATCAAATTCCACATCGAATGAGCTCTCCCGATCAAAATTTGAGTAAAAACACAATGAGATATGTCGAAAATACGAACAAAAAAAGTAGTTTTTTTAATGACAAATATGTCAATTCAACCATTATGTTTGACTTATTTTATTGAAATTCTATTGGTTCTTGAATTCCAACTCACAAAAACTTATTTTGGCACGTTTTCTTATAAGGCCCATTTTAGACCCCAAATTTCCTCTAATGTTCCCGCGGTCATAACTTTTGCATACGATCTCCAATTTGGGGGCTCAATATCTCATTGGAAAGATCTATCTGATATTTAAAAATTTCAACTATGAACAAATGCATACCAATGGAAACCATTTGGAATTTTGGGACCCAAAAAACTGCATAAAAATAGCTAGGAAACTGCCACAATGGACAATTGTTTTGAGCTAGTGGAATAGGTGGGTGTCCACCGGTTTCCATATGGATCAATCCTCCCTCCTTAGGCAGTAATGGTATCCATTACATTGAATCCCATATCATATCTCAAATTGTGTGTTCATTTGATCTCCTGGTTCGACATTTGCTGAAGTGAAGATGATGCTTTTCTTTGGCATCTCGAGATGGCTGTAATTGTTGTGTGGATGATTTGTTTTTGGAGGAGCAAATTGAATGCGTGGCCTTGCATTGTAGAGGCACTTGGATGGATGAGGAAATAATGAATATATTTTCTTCTTGTCTGATGAGCATATATACCTTGTGCGGAGGGTGTGGAGGTAATTTGATGTTCTTATGCAGACACAATTGTGAAGAGGAATAATTTTCTGATGTGGGAGCTTATCTTCCTACCTTATGAGGCTGTGTTAGGTGCAATTGTCTTTGGTATCCAATATATTTTTCCTCCCAAAGTAACAATGACACTGCGAGGCCATGACTCATATACAACATGACACTTCCACATGTCTAGTTATCCTAAAAGAACATCACAGAATTCAAGTGGGGTCACATCACACAGTACCTTGTCTTTGATAGGCTTGATACCATATGGTAGGAGGCATTGTTGATTAATGTGAATACCTCGTCCTTGTCTTAGCCAACCGATTTTGTAGGGTTGTGGGTGTCGTGTTATCGGAAGCTCCAATATCTTGATGACTTATGCTGAGATCAGGTTCTTTTGGTTGCCATTATCAACAACAAAATGTAGCTTGATTCCATTCACCCACATTTGTGAGTGGAAGAGGCTCTCCTCTACCTCTGACTCTTCAGTCTCCTCCAGTTGAATCTATGTGGTAGAAACTGTAGCAGTGGGGTCTGCATCAATGATCTGCTTCTCATTGTCTGCAGTTGTGGCATTAGGTTTGGAATAGAATCAGGATCTGATTTTGAAGATTTGATCTCGACCACCAATGAATGCTTTGAGCAACATTCATCAGTGTTGTGCCAAGGTATTTTATGAAATTTGCACCACTTCTCAGTGTCCCTATTTGTCTTTCCATCCCCCTTCTGTTTTTGTGGTGGGGACTAGTTTTCCTTTCCATTTCCCATGTTCTATGGCCCAGGGTTTCCCTTGTGGTTCTTCTGCGGTGGATTCGCAAGTATGAAGTATCACTTGTTCTTTTGTCAAAATTTCTCCCCAATTTTGATAGCATACCGATAGGTAGATCTAAGTGAAGAGATTTCAAGAAATTCCATCTCAGTTCAGATGTACCAATGTAGGCCACTGCAATATTTTAGAATTGGGTGCCTCTAAGAGTCCTTGACACCTATCTTTGTGCATAAGGTATGAAATTTGTTGGTGTAATCCGACATTGTCTGGTCTCTCTCTTGATGCAAAATGGTCCATTTGGTGTACTAGTCATCATAGTTTCCCATAGGGTAGTACTATTCCTTGAAGGCATCTACAAAAGAGGCCCAAGTGGGATTTGTCTCAAACATTCTATACTCATTTGGTGATTTTCTCCCAATAAGTACCCCACCAATTTTGGACATGGGGGAGTGCCTTAAGGGGAGAAAAGGTGATCTTTTCCCTATCGAAGAAATTGTGGACAAAGAAATACCCTTCTAGAACATTCAACCAATTATCTAGGGCATCTGCATCGATCTGACCTTCAAATAAAGGAATATCAAAGTTAACTTGTACCTTGAAGGGAGCTACATCCCTGAACCGGCTACTTGTTGAGGATGCACTTGCTACTGTCAGCATTCATAGAAGGATTTGGGTGAAAGTATCCATCCTCTCGTTCTTGTGTCACACGAGGGATTCCTCGAGCAACAATTTGATAGGATCTCCTACTTCGTCATCTCTCTTTTATTTTTCCATGGGAGGTCATTTGAGATGGAGAGATTGATCAAGTGAAACTATTTTGATACCAAACTCTCTATACCTAGACCTCGTCGGGGACATGCATCGAGAAACAATCAAAGAGAAGATTGCTCTGATACCATTGGACCATATTTATGTGGGAGCGAAATGAAATCACAGAGATATCATCATAAACAAAGACTTTTTACAAAGATAATAGAGATACAGTAAACACATATTCTATTAAATGGTGTAAATAGAACATAATGTAATACAATAACTAGAATGGTGGTTTCTACCTCTGAGAAGAGATGTGACTGCTACACTTATTTGTGCAAAGATGAATACAAAATGAGCCCAAAGGGGCCTATTTATAATAAGGATGAGGGAGAGAATCCCCAAAGTCCAAAACTTAACCCTAGAAGATGAACTGTCATAAATTTTGCGGTTCTAAGGTGGTAAGTTGAATAATCAACTTCTCGGGATCATAACTTTTGCATACGATCTCCAATTTGGGCGCTCAATAGCTCATTGGAAATATCTATCCAAGATTTAAAAATTTTGAATATTTCCAAATGCATGCTAAAAGCAACCTTTCGGCCACCCCAATTTCCAAAAAATGTCATTTAAGGCATCAAAACAGCTCCGTAAGTTTGGGACCCGAAAAACCATAGAAATTTAACTAGGAATTGCCATAATGGACAATTCTTTTGAGCCATTTGAATAGGTGGGTGGCCACCAGTTTCCATCTCGATGAATTTGTCCTTTCATTAATGAGTCCCACCAGAAGAACCTATCACAAGTGGATTTATCCATATACATTGCTACAATATTTAGTTTGTAATCATTGCCATATATACTGTATACATTTCAAAATATTTTTTGATTTTTTTTTATCCATCGAATTCTATCTCAATTATTTTTTCCATCAAATATTGGTAAATCAATCTTTACTTTGTGGAAAACGTTATGGGTTGCGCCGTATGTGAGATATTCAATCCTATAACTTGATCTTTTAGTGATTGAATTGCGAGCTTTACATCTTGGATGCCCTTTTATTTTTGCTCAAATTTTTCCAAGACTTGTGAACTAAGTCATCTTTTGAATTTATCATCGCATCCTTATTCTATGGATGTTTTTCTCTATATTTATTTTATTCATATTTTTGAGCTTGGGATTTGTGAAAGTTCAACCTTATAATATATATTCTTAGATAGATTTGTCAATCTAAAAATACGATTGATCCTTCACTATATAATTTAGTTTTTTTGTATTTATCATAAAACTTGTTTTTATTAATAGAATGGTTTTTTATAAAAAACAAGATAGGTGTGGTTTCATAATACAATGGGTTAGTTTTTTTCTCTTTTTCTTCTTCTCCTCCTTCTTCATTTTACCATTTTTATTCTATCACTTGTTTATAAAACCACATGTAGTTTTTATAAACCTTGTGTTTTTCTTTCTCCTCTTTTTCTGCTTCTTCTTGTTATTTTTATTGTGGTTACCATTTTCCTCCCGAAATCTATATTTATTATAAAAAGATACTATTGTAATAAATTTGAAAAGAAATCAAGAATAAGATATAGTAAATAGCATTGAATTCCTACCATAAAAATAAAATAAAAAAACATGTAGACTAGGCTAGAATAGACAAGAAACCTTGCAATAACCTTGCAATATTGTCTATGTTCTTTTAGGATCCATTAGATACTTGTTTAAACAATCAACATAGATTATTTCTCAATTTTATTAGGTTTATATTAAAATATTGATTCTGGATCTATTATGATTAGCCACTTACACATTTGAAAATTGTGTTTTCATTTCTTCAAACCACTCGCAAATCAACATAGAAATGTAAACCATAAATTAAACTAATTAAACAAATGTCTGAATAGTATTTTAATGATGATTTTGATCATAGAAACCACTATCAAACAAATCATAAATTTAACCCAACAATAAGGATGAAAAGTAGCTGCAACAAGGGGCTAAATTTAAGAAGCAACCCTTGAAAACATTAATGTTATTTTTCTTTCTAAAACCAGAAAGAAAAAAATCCTTAAAATTACTCGAAGATTATATATAAACATGCAAAATAGTCCCTATATAGGGTAAGACATAGATAGATGATTGAATCCATATTGAAGAGGAAATTTAAATGTAATATTTTTAGGGCTTTGTAGGATAATAATAATGCTTAAGTTAGATTAATTGTAGAATACAAAAAAAGGATTTTAGGTGGATAAAAATGAATGGACTGGTTCCGAGGGTTTAAAGGAGGGGTACAGTGTCAATCAATGATGATCATATGAAGTAATATAATATCACTATTAGCTATGTTTGAGTTCAAAGTTTTATCAAATTCAAGACAGATAGAATTCACTCAAGCATATATAAGAGAATAACCAAAATGGCTTCATCAAATCCCTTTGGTTATAATATACTTCAATAATGAAATACTATAGAATACAATTAAGATTAAGGATCATACACAATATTCATCTACATGAAGACAACTTAAAATTTCTAAGTAATATGATTAGTTGCAAATTATCTTAAATAAGAAGCAATTATTGATCTAAGGGTAAACCCAAGCATTAGAAAAGCGTCCATATCATAGCATTAACCTCAACTATGAATGAGATTTCACCACAAAATATAAAGAGTTACTTGGACTTATACACATGTTTCTAATATGTTTAGTAAAGGGGGATACTCTCTTCATATATGAAGAGAGAATGACAACCTCCTTAGTAAAAAATAATAAATTCCCTCTCTTGACATGGCCAATAAATAAACTTTTAGTTTAATAGAAAAAAAATAAGTACATTCTACAGAGAAGGGGGCACAAACAATGATAAGTAAAAATATCCATGAATAATACAAAACAACTCCAAGAAGAGGAGAAATTAACAAGATCTAATCAAATAATTGAAGAGTTGTCAAAATCCCTTGGATTTTGACCCTCACATTTATTTGAAGTGCAATAACCTCAAGACAAAGAAAGTGAAAATATTCCAAATCATCACCATTGTCCATCCATCAACCACAAAGATAAAAAAATAGGTAATTATCTATTAGAAGAAGTTGAGTGTATGAATCAAGAGTCCTGAAAGGTGGAATTGTTGATTTTTCCTAAGCAGCATCCAAAGCCAATTTCTTAGATCTTAGAGGCACCTGGTCACTTACCAGGAATATGAACCAATATAGGACTTGGGGACTCAGCCTAGGGGTGAGGGCCATTCTACATGAGAGTGGAGGCTCTTGGATAGTTACAAAGTATTTGAGATTGATTCAATTGATACAACTTAGGTTTGAGTCAATTAGTCAGTTACCACAACATCACTATAATCCCTAGATCAGGTCTGGGCATGTGAGGAACTCATACCCTTTCTCCCTTATATCTCTTATCTTCTCCATGGATTCGCTACCCTTGGTTAAGACACCTAGTACGCAATCTTGGTGGCACAAGGAGTTCAACATAAAATAATTAGTAATTGTCCCTATTTATGATGATATGCTTTGAGTAGGAATGAAGGACCCCTATGGCCACTTGTATTGACCACAGGACATTTGAAGAAGATGAAGAGGATAAATTCAAAAATACATAAGGAATCTTGTACCACTAAGAAATTAAAATGAAAATACAAAAAAGTATTTAGTACCACTAAAGGTAAAGGTAAAAAATGTAAAAGATTAAAACCTATTATTATATTCCTATCTACAAGAACCACTTCAAGTGAGTAAAATTAAGTCTATAAAAGAAGATCACTTGCATTTAATTTCACACACTCATCATCAACACTTGGAATTCTCTCTTGAACACCTTTTTTTTATGGAAAAGTGCATACTTCTAGTTATTTTATCTTTCTTATGGCCTAGCATGGTGTCTTACTAGCTACGAGATCACCTCGTCCTCCTCATGACGAACATGTGAAATAAAAGAAGGTCATGAGCATCCCTTCTTCCATTATAGGTTAGCCCTAAACTAACCGAAAACCTCGGATTTCCTCCTCCACTTCATAGGAAGGTAGAATAGAACATGGGAAGCATGATCCACTTCATGGGCTGGTAGAATAGAAATCAAGAATCCTTCTCCACTTCAAGGTAAACAGATAAAAGTTCATGGGAAGCCTGGATTCGAACTGATACAGCATGTTAATCTTGACAAAAAGGTACAACAGACTTCAGGAAGCCTCATTCTTCTCACTAACATACCCAAAACAATATCAAGAAACAGTTCTTCATATCAGGCGCCCACAATAGAAACTCGAGAAACCTCAAACAAGGTGAGGCAAGCTGGGGAAAAATCTAGCAACAACCTACCAAACTCGAGTAGCACAGATATAAATTAGGAAATAGGTTATCAGATTCTGGGTAGGGTTTTTTTCTCACTTCGTTCAGGCTCAGAATATCTAAGAAACTTGATCGAATTTCAGGAAGCTCCATAAAGATCAATGAAACCCTAAAAATTGATTCTAGGAAGCTTCACATCGATCCTCTCCATTGATGGCATAGAAGACAAGGGCTACAGGGTCCTCTTCATTAACAATAAGGTACTACTATGGAGAAAGAATGAAAAGCTAATCTCATCTTTACAAATTGGAGTTCGAGAGGGAGGCCTTTACAAATCTTCCAGAAAATCTACACAAGCTTTGGTTCACCACACCCTTGATCCATGTGATATGTGGCATCAGATTTTTGGACACCTTTACTATACAGCTCCTCCAGGCATTCAAAATATGGTTATAGGTATGCCACATATTTCCCCTATACATGATGTTATTTGCAATGGATGTGCTCTAGGTAAGAACACTAAGAACTCCTTCTCCAAAAGCAAGAATAGATCTAAAGGAATATTGGATTTGATTCACTCTAACATTTTTGGGCCCATGTATTCACCCTCCTTGAGTGGTTTCTTGTATATGTTTTTTTCATATATCATCATTCTCAGAATTCTTGGATTTACTTTCTCAAAGTGAATAATGAAACTTTTGACAAGTTCAAAGAATTCAAAACTATGATTGAAAATCAAACAGACATACACATATGTATCCTAAGGTTAGATAACGAAGGTTAATATGAGTCTAATGAGTTTCATGAATTCTGCCAAGAAGTAGGAATCAAAAGGGAAATGACAGTTCCTTACAACCCTCAACAAAATGGGGTTATAGAAAGTAAGAATAGAACAATTTGTGAGGCTTCTAAAGCTATTATAATTGACCTTGATATTCCTTTATCCTTGTGGGATGAAGCTGCATGTACTGATGTGTACAATCAAAACAAATGCCCTCATTCTATATTGGGGGGAAATACTCTAGAATAAGTCTTCACTAGCAAGAAACTTGCAGTTGACCACATGATGATTTTTGACACTCTTGTCTATATTCATGTACCAAAATAAAATAGGGATAAGGTAGATCCTTTCGAAAAGAAGGGTATATTTCTTGGTTATAGTCATAGTTCAAAAGCTTACCATATTTATGTATCTAGACAGACGTACATTGAATTTAGTAGAGACATGATATTCCATGAGGAATTTTTGTATAGGATACATTCCTGGTACTGAGAAATGATACAAGAAGTTGAGAAGAATAAATCTCTTCCCAGTACTTTTAGAGAAAGCATAAGGCCACATAAGTACTCATCTCTTATGATCCATCTCATTAATGCTAAACCTTCCACATACAAAGAAGCAACAATTCAAGAGGTATGGATTGATTCTATGATTGAAGAGTACAGTTCAATCATAATGAATTAATGTGTGTGAATTTGTTCCCATACCGACAGGAAAGTAAGTCGGAACATGGAGATGGCTCCACAAATCAAGCATGTTGTTGATGGCGGCATTGACAAATAAAAATGTAGATTTGTAGCTCATGGATTTACCCAAAAAATAGGGCATATACTATGATGAGAATTTTTCTTTCGTTTCCAGGTATACTACTATCAGAACCATCATATTTATTGTTGTTGTATTCAAATGGAAACTCCATCAAATGGATGTAAAAACTTCCTTCCTCAATGAAAAAATTGATGAGGAAGTCTACATTGAAAAAATAGAAGGCTTTGTGAATCATGGGGATAATTCCCATGTGTTTAAACTAAAGAAATCCTTATATGGTCTAAAACAGGCTCTGAGAGTCTGTGTCATTTCATGCCCAATCCAAAGAACATACACTGGGTAGCTTCCAAACATGTACTCATATATGTGCGATGTACCATCACTTATGGGCTCAGGTATACTTCCAATAGTGGAATAATGTTAGTGAGATATGCTGACTCAGATTCAGATGGAAGTGCAGTAGAAAAAAAAATAACATCAGGTGATTTCTTTGGTATGGGATCTACAATGATCTCTTGGTCTAGCACAAAAAAAGGTTTCATTGCGTAGACTACAACTAAAGCTAAGTATATGGTAGTGAGTGATTCTTGCAAGGAAACCGTTTGGATTAGGAAAATACTATCTGATATGTTCACTGGAAATATTGACTCAAGGATTATTCATTTTGACAATTGGAGTTGCATAAATATTTCAAAAAGTCATGTGTTTCACGATAGATGGAAACACATTGAAATGAAGTGTCATTTCATCAGATACCTAGTATAGAGAGGCACTTTGAAACTGCAGTAAATCCATACAAATGAACAAATTGGAGATATCTTGACCAAACCTCTGACAACAACAAAGTTTGTGTACTTTCATGACAAGCTTGACATGGCAGAGACTACCTCTCTCACTAAGAGAGAGTGTTGATTTTTTCCTAAGAAGCATCGAGAACTATTCTCTTAGAGAATGGAGCAACCTAATTAGTTATCAGGAAGATGAACAAGTCTAGGACTGGGTGACTCAATATAGGGTTGAGGGCCATTCTCCAGAAGAATGGAGGCGCTTGGTTAGTTACCAAGTATTTGACATTGATTCAATCGATTCATACTAGGGATGATGCACCTCGTTAGTTACCAAGACATCACTATAATCCATAGACTGGGTCTGGGCATGTGAGGCACCCATACCCTTGATTTGTGGGATTTTTTATCTTCTTTAGGGATTAACTACTCTTGGTTAAGACACCTAGTACATGATCTTGGTGGCACAAAGAGTTCAAGATAAAATCATTAGTAATTCTCCCTATTTATGATGATGTACTTTGAGTGGGAATGAAAGACCCCTATGACCACTTACATTCACCATAGGACACTTCAATAAGTATAAGAGGATAAAGTAAAAAATACATAAGGAGTCTTGTACTGGTAAGAATTGAAAGTGAGAATACAAAAAGTTATTTAGTACCACTAAACGTAAAGGTAAAAAATGCAAAATATTAAAACCTATTATTATATTCCTATATAAAAGGACCAATTCAAGTGAGTAAAAAGGATATAAAAGAAGATCACTTGCATTTGATTCGACACACTCATCACTAGTGCTTGGAATTCTCTCTTGAAGACTTCAGTGGGTTGTAAAATTGCGTACTTCTTGTTCTTTTATCTTTATTATTCCCTAGAATGGTGTCTTACTATCTATGGCATCACCTCATCCTCCTAACGATGAAAAATAGCAACATAAGAAGGTCAAGGGAAACCCTTCTTCCATTATAGTTCATCCATAAACTGACTACACAAACCTCAGTATGTGTCCTCCACTTCATAGGTCAGAAGAACAGAACACGGGAAGCCCGATACACTTCGCGAGAAGGAAGAACATAACTTGGGAAAATTGTTCTGACCACTTATAGATTTGATGAAATACTCCTAGGATGATTGGATTCCATTTAAGGTGGTCATGACAAGATCCTTTTCTTCAATATTATCTCCATTGAACTTGATCTTGTCCTGGAGGTCGGTGATCCTCATGAAATACGAGGCAATACTCTTGTACTTCGTCATCTTCATATTCGACAATATATTATTTAATGTGAGAGTCACATTGATGCTACTGTGTTCAAATAACTTCTCTAAATTTTTCAACATCTTCCTTGTTTTCATCTTTTCTGATATCTGAGGAACCAAGTGGTTTCTAACCAATTCCACCACTATCCATCTTGCTTTGGCATCATTATTCCTCCAACGTGGTTTATCTTCTTCAGCTTATAGTTATGTGACCTTTGCATTTACAAACTATATTTGGTGATTTTATTCTAGTAGAAGAAGAACCCTAGACTTCCAAGGGATGAATTTGGAGGTTCATTCCATAAAATCTTCAGCCTTCATACCAGTCATCTTGATTGTAGATCTCAACCTGAAACACTAGCAGAGACTAGGTCAAAACTAAAGGTTGAAGTTTTGGAAAACTGTCTCCACAGATAAATGTGCCTTAGAGAGGTGAGCTAAGAAGAGGTAGAGTCAAGCCAAGAATGTGGAGGGAGTATGTAAAAAAAAAACCCTAATTTCTGTTGCAGCTCCATAATTAGGTCAAAATTTGAAAGTTCTCATAATTGAATTTTTCCTTCACCAAAAGATGCACCCTCCTTGGAGTGAAATTCTTAAGGCTCTTTTCTGCCAAAAGTTTGAGTGGATACCTTAAAATATGAAACTCTAGTTCCGACAGGTTTTTGATAGAGTTCCAAGAATCACTTCATCTAGCACCAATCTAATTCCATGTTATATTTTCATAATATTATAGCATTATATATTAATTTCATTTATCAATAGGATCATTAGAAGATAGACAGAAAAAAAAACAATAAAACGATTATTGTCATCCTAGGAAAACCAAGAAACATTCTTCTAGAGATAATAATTATGAGATCACTGTACAATGAACAAAGAGAAAATAAGAAAGTATCTTCGAGATATAGAAACCCCAAAAACACTCTTCTCCTTCATTAGGTGTGGACTTCTCTCTTCCAGAAAACTATGAACTTCACTTATGTAGCTATCCGGAACAATGAGGAGGAGCACTTCCTATTTATACATATCTTCCATTAAGAATTTAACTGCAGTCCAACTTCTCTTTGGGGATAAATATAATTTTTATTTTATCTTTTCTTTTGCTTGGTTTTCTCCCCAATGTAGACAATATTCTTCATAAGGTTTATATGATTGATTACAATAAGGTAAAATTCCATAGGAGGTACAATACTAGTATAATAAAAATAGATTTTGAATTTGTGCAAATTCCAACAGTGTGGAGGTTGAATAAATCACTATATGGGCTAGAACAAGCTCCCCACGTTTGGTATGTCAAGATTGATGGATTCCTGTTATCACTAAGCTTCAGTAGGTTCAAGTCTAGTCCAAATGTCTACTTGAATTTGATTCATTGTTCAATTATAATTATTTTTTTGTATGTGGATGAACTTCTAATCAAACGAAGTTCTGTGAAAGAAATTTCCCCCTTGAAGGATGCATTGAACCATTCTTTCTCCATGACATATTTGGGATGGTTGAGCCAACTTTTGGGGCTTGATATTTCTCAATAATATATTGGAATCAAAGTACATCATAACTACTAAAACAATTCAACATGCGGGATTTCAATCCAAGCAAGACTCCTTTCCTTTTAGGATTTAATCTTAAAGAAGTGCATTCCACTCCATTGGTAAACAACACACTATATAGGAAATTGGTTGGTTCTCTTATTTATTTGAATCATACTCAACCTAATATATATTATGAAATGAATGTGGAATCTGGACAAATGGATTGGCCTCCTGAAATCCATTGTATGGCAGCAAAAATAATCTTACACTTTGTACAAGGAACAAGGACACATGGGATTCAAAATGTTGCAAAATCTGACCCAGAGTTAGTTTGTTTTACTGATTCAGATTGGGCAAGTAATAACACTGATACAAAATCAACTTCTGGATATTTGTTTATTCTTGCAAATGGGACAGTTAGTTGTTCAAGTAAAAAATAAAAGTGCCATTGCACTTTCATCTATAAAGGAAGAATACAGAGGAATTGTAAATACATATACTCAATGTTTGTGGTTTTAGGGTATACTTGGAGAGTTTGGAATTGAATTTGAGACTTATATAGTCATCTATTGTGAAAAAAAAATTCTATTGAAATCTCAAATGATCCAGTACAGAGGCAGTGAACCGAACACATAGAGATCCATATGCACTACATCAGAGGACTTGGCATGATGGGATCAGTGCTCTGCTCTATTGTGCATCATCTAAGCAAGTTGTGGACATATTCACCAAGGAATTATTTGAGAATAAATTCAACAATATCAAATCATTAATAGGGATATATTATCATATGATGAATACTTATTGAATACAATATTTCACAAAATTTTCTTCTTGTCCATATTAAAGGGATGATTTTCCCCTTTCTGGTTTTTCACTCCTTCCTTGTTTTGTATGGACAAGAAGTATGTAAAGGATGACTAAGCCTTGATTATAGGACCTATAGCTATGATATATTTATTATATTTCACATATTTCATGATTAATAAGGGGTGTTATAATAATAAAAACCCATTCCAACACGTAGGATATAATATTTAATCATTTTGGTTAAATTCCTAGGTCCTACACGAGCTAGTTGGCATCCACTTGCACCACTTTGTCAAAAATTAATTAAACTTAATACAATAGAACCCATGAAATATTATAGATAATATTCTAATAACCCATCATACTCCCCATTCTAGTAAGTTCTCATTCCTTCCTTATCCAAAATTTGTCTGCTTTTCAACAACTTTTAATGAAAAAGGTAAAGCTAGTATTAAAGAAACTGCCTTGTTTTTTGTACAACTCATCCTCCATCTTTTTATCTTCCAAAAAAATGCGTTTATCCACTTTAGTTCAATTATTAGATGATACACTTCATTCATCCTATTCGTGACCTTCTTGACATATTAGGAAAGTGTTTTATGCACTTGGCGCGATTTACTTTTTAGTAAACCTACTTTTGTGCTGATTCGAATTGCCTCCTTATGTATTCAAATCTATGATGTAATTATATATTTGGAAATACTATTACTTAATGAGGTTGGATGAGATAAACTTATTCAACATAATTTTGTGTTATGCACCATATACAGTCTCAAATTTGAGTGAATCTATACATGTTTTACAAGACATTTTGTGACTTCAATTGATCTAAGCTTGGCCTTAATTTCCACATAAATGGAGCATATTCTCACATTTTTTCAAATCACAACTACCTTATAGCATCAATATTTCACAATTGATTATACTTGGAAATAATAATGTTCTAGGAGAGGCAAGTGGATCTAGCATCCACAAATATTATTTCCTTCTATAGAAGTCTAGCTCAACCCTATATAAGGGTTTTTTCTCTCCATTATTTGAGATGGTTGGATTTGGGGACTTTAACCCTTGAGCTTAGTTGAAAATATTTCAAGATAATTTATATCTTGTGTCTAATATTATTGGAATTAAATTGCTAAATATTAATGTTATAATCTTGGATTTTACATGTTCGCTCTAAGGGATTTGAATTGGGTATCTCTTTCTATATTTTATGGAGGTATTTGTGATTAGTTTTCCTTTTAATTATTGTTAATTCATTGTTGGATATGTAATTGTAAACTTAAAATTTATTTATTTGAACTTAATATAATTTACATTTTCTAGTGGGAATTACACCCTCCTACTCTAATTTGTATTATCTCCTTAATTAAGGTCATTATATTCAAAATTCTACATTTATAATAGCCATATAAGGGACAATAGGATTTGTTCATTTCATCCTTTAGTGTTCCTTATTACATAAGAATAAGCTCAATAAATTGTTTCCTCAAAGACTCCATTTCCAAAAATATATACACTAATATTGGTCCACTCATTATGTTATTGATTTTCATATATTACAACCATTGTTGTGGTAAATCCACTCTTTATTATAAACTTCATCCCTATTTCCTAGGATTCAACAATATGAACTGATGGATTCTCTTCCTGATCCAGAGATTAATTTGTAGCTCTAAGAAATATAGTGCATGTTCTATTTACATTTACACCTGTGTGTCACATGGATAATGTATCATGTTAGATCAATAATCCACCATAGTACCATATTCTTATAACTTAGTCACGTTCATTTTATTTCATGCAGTGTTTTTCATGGTTTAGACTTAGGGAAATTGGCATTTATGAGAGTTGAGGAACTCCTGGTTTATCATTCTTCACCATTTCGGTGCTCCAGGTTGATCATTATGACAAATCAACATCCCACATTGATTATAGTAAACCAGCATGTGCTCCCCTTCCCTAATTTCAATGATTTTGTCCGACTTGAGGCACTAGTGCTTGGTTTTAGTGGTTTTTGGACTCTCTTGGGAATGTATTTCTCTCATAGAGCCACTAGCACTCACCCATGTTCTAAAACATTCCTTTAACACCCTCTTTTATGTTCCATAATTCCTTTTCCACGTTCACACATGCATTTGTGACCATTTGGGATGATTAGGAGGCTCATTGGTCAACCTAAGGGGGTTTGAGGGTCAAATATTGAGCTCACACTTGTATGCATTCATATGGCCTCCAAGGAATTAAAATTTTTCCCTATTGTACTATATAAATGTTCCCTACATAGTTACATGTTGAATAGTCATAATAATATTTGTTATTGACCTGATGTGTTTATGTATTTTTCAGTCTTTCAACTATTTTGTGCATGTTTTGTAAACTATAGAGAATTGGGATAGTTTCTTTGGATCCTAGAGATAGTTTTGAATCAATTATAACATGGTATCATATCTCTTTAGAGCTACAAATGGAATCCATAGTGTTTGATATGTTATTAGAGAGATTCTCTAGATATATTCGAGTGCTTTCATTGCAGGTACATTCAACAATTTGTCGCCAAGAGGGAAAGAAGAAATTGAGAAGACCCATGTTTTGTTAACACCATTAAAATATTTTGAATGGAATTCCAAAATGGTGATTCAATTGTGGTGGAAATTCCTACACAGGGTCACCATGGGGTTAGAGGTCGAACCAAACTCTACAGTTGAGAAATTGAATTGCTTCAATAAAATTGATGAAGCATTTGGAATGCTTTGTCTTAGCATTTACAGAGACTTACTCTTCCATGTTGACAGTATAGTCACTCCCAATGAAGAATGGATGAATCTTGAAGGTTTGTTCATGGATCCTGATGAGATGAGAGGTTACCAACTCAAAAATGAGCTCATCTCCTTGAGTCTAGATCGTTTTGAGACAATCCAATATTTCTTCACCAAATTCAAATCATTGGTTCTTGAGCTCAAGAAATGTGGCATAGAGAAGAAGGCCCAATAGAAACTCATATTGTCAATAATTTCAAAACTAGTGCCAGATTACTCTGTGTTTGTAAGCTCATTTCACTCTAGCAAGCTCACAGCTCAAAAGTGGCGAATGTCTACATTCACTGAGTTCATGGAGTATTTGAATACAGAGAAAGACAAGCCAGTACAGATGGGTACCATAAAATCTATTAAATACCAATCTCTTGCTGCAGGGGGTTCGAATTCATCCAAAATAAAGAATAAATATAAGTATTCAAGGAAGAAAGATAGACCCAAATTTCCAGATGTGGGTTGAAATCCTTGCAAGGACAAGGGAAAGAAGAAGAAGGAGAAGACCAAATTCACCTACTGTCACATAGTGTGGAATCTAGAGAGTGCATGTATAAAGAATACCATAGACATGATGGTGTAGTTGTTTGAGAAAAACAACATCCCAGTCCCAGATGGCGCAAGGAAGAAGGATGGAGGTTAAGGTTCAGAAAACGAAGATGGGTGCCATGCATTGGTTGTTGCTTCTTCCAACTCTTCTTCCTTCATCATTGATTCAGGATCTTTAAGAAACATGGCCAATATCAAATATTTCTTCACGCCCATGTATTTAGAGAGTGGCCCAACTGTTCAAATGGGTGATGATTTAGAGATCCAAGCTAAAGGGATTGACAAAATCAACCTTGAAGATGGATATTTCAACAATTTTTGGTGTGTAGCATACATGGAGGTAAACATATTTTCAGTGTACCAAATGATAGACACTTGTGATTCCAAGAGAGTAACATTTACTCTATAAACAATGGAGATAGCTGAATTATCTACCAAGAAGGTGGCGGCATTGGGGTTTTTTGATCATCAATCTAGGATGTACAAGTTCTCCCATTTACTTCCTTACTCCAGAGGGAATGTGCTCCTAGATCATGCCAATGAGTGAAGCAAGCTGTAGATGAGAGATTCAGCCATATAAACTATATATACCTCTAGGAATTGAGAAAATAAGGCATGGTGGAAGGAATTCCTTCTATTAAGATATCCAATCGCCCATTCATTGGTTGTGTGGTCGAAAAGCATCTAGAGCACAACTATTCTAATATGGACAAGTGTATGTTATCACTTGGCTTTGAAGGATGAAAATATGATCTTAATGTTTATTTGAAGAATGTCGGGGATGTATTGAATTTCATTGTACTCTATGTTGATGATCTTCTGATTACAAGTAGTTGTACCAAATAAATTGGTTCAATCAAGTCTTCATTGCACAGTGAGTTTTCCATGAGTGATCTTGAATTGTTGAAGCAAATTCTTCATTTGGAAACTGAGAAATATGAAAGAGGAATCAAGGTCAGCCAAAAAAAGTATGATTCATACCTATTATTGAAGTTTAATATGGCTGAATTTAAGGAATCCAAGTTCCCATTCGTTTCTGGTATCAAACTAGGTGAAGTTTGGTGAGTCTTCATTGGGAGACAGCTCGTCGTATAGACAACCAATCGAGATTTTATTGTATCTTACCCATTCTCGACCTGATTTAGAATACATTGTAGGTGTTGTAGCTAGATATCTATAGAAGCCTCATAAGGTCCACTGGAAGGAAACCAAGACGATCCTTCACTATGTACAAGGATCCAGACACTTCAGGGTACACTATGCTACCAGTTCTCCACTAGAACTAGTTGGATTTATTGATTCGTAGTGGGTTGGTGATCCCACTGACAAGAAATCCACTTCAGGTTATGTATTCATGCTATCAAAAGGTACCATATGTTGGTATAGAAATAAACAACACACCATATCCATTTTTTCAGTGAGGTCGATTATAGTGTAATAGTAAACTGAGCTACACAATGTGTGTGATTGCAACGTATTCTTTGGGAACTTGGACTTGCATTTGATTCACCCATACTAATTTGGTGTGGCAATCAAACTAGAATCAATATCTCGATAGATGAAGTGCAAAGACAAAGGACCAAACACATTAAGATACACATGCACTACATTTGGATCTTGGTACATGATTAGGTGATAGCCTTGCAGTATTTCCCATCTACACAACAAACTGTT
Source organism: Pseudotsuga menziesii (assembly GCA_001517045.1). Taxonomy (NCBI): domain Eukaryota; kingdom Viridiplantae; phylum Streptophyta; class Pinopsida; order Pinales; family Pinaceae; genus Pseudotsuga; species Pseudotsuga menziesii. The sequence goes on along the minus strand of LPNX011123793.1, from coordinate 111,674 downwards.
GACATTTTCACCAAGTGCTTCAAATATAAGACCTTCACCTATCTAAGATTCCTTATTGCAGTGGGTGATATATGGTGATGGCTACCATTCACTTTCATATTTTTGGCTTCATTTCCATTTTTGAGGGGAGGTTCTCTTCCCATGTGGTTATCCTCCTTACCTTGTTTCTATGAACAAATAAATTGTTTTGTTGTATGAGGTGACTTGAGCCTTTATTTACAAGGCCTCCATGATATTTTTGGATAAGATATATTATCTAAGGATTAAGGGGGAGTGTTAGAGTAATAATACACCTTAGTACCATATTCTTAGACATTAGTCACATTCATTTTCTTTCATGGAATGTTTTCCATGGTTTAAACTTTGGAAAATTAGCATTTATGACATTTAAGTTGCTCTTGGTTGATCATTTTGCATAGTTGAGGTGACCCGGGTTGATCATTGTAACAAAATAGGTTCCCACATTCATTAAGGTCAACCAGCATGCACTACCCTTCCCCAATTTTAGGTATTTGGTCCAACTTGAGGAGCTAGTGCTTGGTTTTTGCGGGTTTTGGACTCTCTTCATCATTTATTGCACTCCTAAATCGAATCCCACTCACTCATGCACTCCCCCATGCCTATATCACCCTCATTTATGTTCCAAAATTTCTTTCCCATGTTCACACATGCAGTCGTGGCCATTTGGGATGATTATGAGGCTCATTGGTCCACCTAGGGGGGTTTGAGGGTCAAATATTCAGCTGGCACTTGTATGCATCTAGATGGCCTCGAAGGCCTCACAATTTTTCCCTATTGTACTATATACTTGTTCCATACATAGTTACATGTTGGATAGTCATAATAATATTTGTTATTGACCTCATGTGTGTACGCATTTTTCATCCTTTCAACTATTTTCTCCATGGTTTGTAAACCATAGAGAATTGTGAGAGTTTCTTTGGATCCTAGATATATTTTTGAATTAATTCTCACAAATCATGTGTATATGTAACTATTTATGAGAATAATAAAAATAAAAATAAAAACTAGAAAATATCATGTCTCTGAACTAAATGATGGGGCATGAATTAATAAATTTTATTGTGGTGGGTGACATGAAATCATGAAAAAACCCAAATAGATAACTTTCAATTGTTTGCAATCAACAAAAAATAAAAGAAAAGGGAGAAGAGAAACTTTTGAATAGTATTTTACACAAGTTAGTATCCGATGTAAAGTAATGGGAGGTGAACTAAAATAAAGGATCCTCCTTTTTCTAGTTCTACAATTATTGTCGGGATTATTAATTAATCCTCCCTTGACCATAATAGTCTATTTTTCTTTTCCTAGCTTAGGAGGTCATTACCAATTCAATAGTGCATGGAGGACGCACCCAAGGCCACCTAGAACTCAATGCACATGTCAGCATGAGTTTAGGAGCTCTAGGGACCAATCCCTATAATTTACAAACCCACTCTAAGTTCCACTGCAATCTTCAACAATTAATACCAGTAGGTATTCAGTTATGTTCAGTAATTTTCTTATTCTCATCAATTAGATCACTCTCACTCATCATAGCACAACGTTTCATGATTTGAGAAATGTGGGGTGCCTTTGCTAACCTAACTCAGTCAGTTAACTCGTTCTGAAATGATTTAGTGATCTGAAGTTGCATTAGTGATCTCTAGTGGTGATTTTTTGAAACCTATTTACCCCTGGATTTAGTACAAGTTTGTAGATCCAAACCCTATATTAGGAATTCAAATTCTCCTATTCTAAAATCATTGTATTACGTATTATTTACTGATTAATGGATGTAATCATATTATTCCAATTTTTCTCCATGAGTAATTCATCAGTCTCTACTAAATATTTCTCTCTCTTTTGTGGTCTTATTTTCTCATTGAATTCGTGCAGGCCTTAATATCCTATGGTTCATTAACTTTATCATTGTATTAGAGTAGGTATTTGGGCTGGCTTGAAAACTTAGAAACTTTCACTGATGCATCATAAACAATTTGGTTCCAAATAAATCATAGTATTATTTCCTTGCTCCCTCTGGATTCTATCTAGGTGTGATGCACCAATAGAAAGTTATCATGTCAAAGTTGAGAGTGTTGGAATAGGATTGATTACAAATCAAAAAAAATTGTAGTGTTTTTTCAAGTACATACAATTATTTTCTAAAGAATTAGTTGTTTTGGAAGCTGTAACATGGAGAATTCAACAACTTTGACACACAAAATCCTCACCCCCTTCAATTATCTTCATTGGAGGGTTGATATGGATATTGTGTTTCCCAACAATGGTTTGTACATGGTCACCATGGGTGTTAGAAAATCATACCACATAGCAACATTGTCACGTAACACCTATGACACTTTCATTTGTTTTCTAGTTATGTTTTATGGTCCAAACCTTGGCTATGTTGGTCCAAAAAGGTATTTTGGTGGATTTGGACTCATTAATGCACCCAATCACAGAATGTTTGGTCAACTAGGAGCATGTGTTCCCTCATTAATGACATTTAATTCCTCGAGGAGTTCCCACTCCTTAAAATAGTGAGCTGGTTTGACCAAAGGCGCCCATGCATGTATTTGGGTGGTTTTGGGCCCTTTTGGACCATTAAATGCTTCCCATAGCCACTCCAACCCACCCATGCAATCCAGCACGACCAGCCTACCCTTAATTGTGATATAGCATGTTTTACCCATGTTCACATGGACATTTGTGACCATTTCACGTGGTTTGGGAGCTCATTGGTCAACCTAGAAGGATTTGAGGTCCATTCTAAGCCTGCCACATGTATGCCACCAATTTTCCTCCCAAGGATAAAATTTTTTCCCCATTGTATTATAAACATTTTCCCAACATATTTACAAGTTGGGCAGTAATAAAAACTGCATTTATTGACAACATCTCCATGTGTTAATTTTTCTATTTTACATAGCTTTCTATATAATTTGTGAAACTCTTTAGTTCTAAGGATTCTCTTAACTCCTAGATATTGATGTGAATCATATTTTCCCATATTTTCCCATGGTATTAGATATATTTGGAGAGTCAACTCAAATTTTGAGAGTTTGAGTTGTTATCTAGGGTCTACTCCAGAAAAATTTGAGTGTTTGCATTGGAGGTTGTTCCAGTGTTTTTGTCACTAAGTGTGCAAGCAGAAATGGAGAAGAATCATGTCTTGATTACACCAATCAATTTTTTTGAATGAAATTCCAAAATGGTGATCCTTTTGAGGTCGAAAGGCCTCTACAAAGTAACCGTGGGGACTAAGAAAGAGCCCAACTCTGATGTGGAAAAATTGAATTGTTTCAACATATTGGATGAATCATTCATGATGGTTTATCTCATTATTTCTAAGGATATTCTCTTCCATGTAAAAAATATTACTACACCCAACAAAATATGGCTCAAGATAGAGTCATTATTTAGGAAGACAAATGAGAAGAGAGGACACAAATTATAAAATGAGTTGATCTCACTGAGCCCATGTCACGTCCCCAACCATATGACCGGTGGAGAGGACACGAATCAACATGCTACTGATGTCAAATGGGAAAAATATCCCCCTGAACATAAAAACATAAACATGAATTGTGTTAAAACATAATAGATGCATAAATCATTAACAAGCATGAAACATGAATATACATGGATGCATAGTGCATTCTATAACAGAAGCAAAACTCATTCGCTCAAACATTCAAACATTCAACATGCTCATTTTAATTCATAAAACAAATATTTTGTGGATATGAAGCACAAGAATAAAAGTAAATACTTATTTTGTAATTGCATCGTCCCGCAACTAGCTACATCGCTGCAACGTTCCACCCAACCATAGGCCAGTGTGCTCATCAATATCTCGGTACCAATATCACCCCCAAGCTGGGCATGATTCCACAAGGAACTAAGGAACAACATGCTCATACACATAGCCAAATACATATCAAACCCAACCAAGCCAAAAATTTATTTGGATTTATCAAGTTACTAGGGAAACAAGCCAATAGCATAAGGGTTCCTTGGACTTACTCAGCAAAGCCAACAATCACACCCAAAACACTGTCATACCCTCTAAAATATGGGTCTCTTGGACTTTCTCATCCAATCAAACACTTTGCATCAAACACACAATCAACAAATTAATCAAAACACAGCCACACACAATTGCTGGATATGAGGAAAATGTTTATGGGAAACAAAAACGAAATGGATGAGGGGAACAACACCCTAGAACATGAAATACACTTTGAGGAAATGTTCTTGTGCATATTCAGCCACCACAAACACCCAAATCGAAATATGGTCTCAGAAAAACATATATGAGCATTGCCGGAGAAAAAACGACCATCATTCACACCCAAAACATGAGATATTGGTTCCCTAACCACTGAGAAACACATAAACGAATTTATGGGCATGGAACAGTGAGGAAAACATTAGGAAATCATGGGGAAAATTCCCAACAAGATCAACTTCCTGAGGAAGACCAAAAACAACCTATTGAAACCCCCAAAACATAAATCATTGTTGCACATTCACAGAACAAAAAACAAATAGGATTTAGTAGCTACAGAAATGAGGAAAACCACAACAAAATATCCTAGGGAGGATCCCAGCCACTGAGCATTTCCCAAATTGAATTCCCAAGCATGGGAAAAATGTGAGGGAGAATACCCCAAATATCTCCAGTTGTGTGAGGAATCAAACGCATGGGTGAATAATGGCTTGGGAAGGAATTTACCAGCATTTACTTTCCCAAGAAGCCAAAAAGAACGTTTTCCAAAAATGGTTTAACTCCCCAAATTCGAATTTGACCCCCATACCTTTCCCATCCCAAGGTAGTAACTTCCTTCACCAATTTTAGATGACTGGGCATAAAAGAAAAAAAGAGTGGTTGACAACTTGATGGGTTTTCCCTCTGAAATTTGGCCTTTTTCCCATAGGATCAAAGGTTTGAATAATTCCTCCTCCCTATTCCTTGTGAAACCATGCCCCCATCTCTTTAACGTTGTGACGCCTAGCTAGTCGTGGTATTTTATTAATGTAGCATTTTACATGGTGTCTCAGACACATTGTTCCTAGCTAGCACATAAACCATTGACATCGATTTTAATATGTGATACATAAGACACTAAATCCATGGAGCGGAATTTTCCTTGAGCTCCACACCGTGATTTAATACAATATTTACATCATATGCAATTTAATACCATGGGGTCAAAACCGGGGTGTTACAGTGCAACTGACGTTGAGACTACCCATGATTTCTTCACAAAGTATAAATCATTGGTACTTCAATTGAAATAGAGTGGAATCAATAAGAAATAAGAGAATCTGATCTTTTACATTCTTTCGAAGTTACGCCATTAGTGTTCAATGTTTGTCTCCACATTACACTCAGGCAAGCTGATAGTTCGAAATTTGAGAATTCCTACCATGGAAGACTTCATGGATTATTTGACTCATGAAAATGACAAGTTAGTTCAAATATGTACCATCAGATCCACCAAGGATAATTCCCTTGATACATGTGTGTCGAATCAAGATAAATGAAATAAGAAATCCAAGTATTCAAAGCAACAAAGAGTGAAGGAGAAGAAGCATTCATATGTAGAAAGAGCAAGTTCAATTGATGAGGATTCGAAAGACAAGAGGATGAAAAGTAAGAGAGAGAATCCAAAATGTGGTTACTACATAGGTTCACATCATGAAAAATCTTGTTTCAGAAATAATTTGGGCATCATGACCAATATTTTTGAATACAACAATATTGATGTTCCATATTTTGCAAGAAGAGAAGAAGGCAAGCTCTCCTTGGAACAAGAAAATGGTAAGCACTTGTATGCTTTGGCTGCTAGGGTCAAAAATATTTCTCATAACTCTATTTCAGATATATTTTTTTCTGATTAATATTAGATATCAGAATCTGAAACCTCCATCCCTTCCTTGGAATAAACCCCAAATACTTCACCAAAGTTTCCTCCAAAAACTAGTCATTTTTCACTAGTTTCTGACTTGTCTTCTGAATTCTCTTTCCCACTCCATTCAGATCCTTCCAATTATAATTATAAAGGTGATATGCAGTCTTCTATGCAGGTTATTACATCCTTAAATGCACTTCCTCAACCATTTCATTCCCAAAATACCCTACAACCCTCAAGTTTTCTAGTTGGAAAATAACAAAATTGCATTGTTTCCAATACTATGTCACTTGTGTTTGTTGTTTTTATGTCTTGCATATAATTCATTAATTGTAAATCCATTTCATTGGTCTTTATGGGAATTTTTTTCACATGTTTGGACCTGATATCACCACCTATGGTTCAAATTTCAAGTCTCCATACCATCCAAGTTCGCTCAACTGTTAGTGTGAACTAGTTTCCCACTCTCTTCCCACTATGGACCCATTCGTTCATGGAGACACTATACCTATGATATTTTATGTTATATATGAATTATATTATGATATTTCAGAGCCTCGTGATACTTTTTACATAGTTATTATGAATTTTATTCATCAAATTGTGAAGAAGATTCATTATTCAATTCATGATATGGAAGCTATAGAAGAAGCTGATTTTCTTGAGTCTTTTGATAGTCTTTTGGAAGGCGTTTGCAAAGATATATTTTCCATTAATGATTATCCTTCTAGATCAAATTATGACGGAAGAAAAATAAATCATTCTTATGGTGCTTATCCATCATCAAATGATGAGTTTCAAGGGGCCTCTCCACATGTTCCTTGTCTACAACACATTGATGCATTGATGCATGATCTTGGCATCCACAACATCTTCATTGATTCCATTGCCAAGAATTTGTTCTTTCATCTCATTCAAGTGAAGAAGAATACCCATTGAATACATTATGATCATATTTGTTTCATGTCCATTCTTGAGGGATAATTTCCCCACGAGGTTTTGCCTCTTTCCTCGTGTTTACATGGGAAAATAAATTTTTTGTAACATGTGATTTGAGCCTTGGTTTTCAAGGCCTCAATTTTTTATCTGGTTACACTAATTCATGCTTAAGGGGGTATTAGTACATCATATTACCTAGTATTATGGTCACATACCACCAAGGACACTTTCATTTGTTTTCCACTTATGTTATATGATCCAAACCTTGGCTATGTTTTTCCAACAAGGTATTTTAGGGGGTTTGGACTCATTAATGCACCCAAGCACTGACACTTTGGTAAACTAGGAACATGAGAAAACTCATTAATGACATTTAATTCCTTAGGGTTCTCCCACTACTTAAAAATAGGATATGGTTATACCAAAGGTTCCCATGCGTGTATTTTAGTGGGTTTTGGCCATTTTGGACCATTAAATGCTTCCTAGAGACGCTCTCACTCACCCGTGCACTATGGAACGCATAGCCTACCTTTATTTATGATATAGCATGATTCAAACATGTTCACATGGCCATTCGTGATTATTTGAGGTGGTTTGGAAGCTCATTTGTCAACCTAGGGGAGTTTGAGGTCCAGTCTAATCCCGCCACATGTATGTCACTAATTTGCCTCCTAAGGATAAGGATTTTCTCCTATTGTATTATAAATATGTACCAGACATATTTACAATTTTTACAGTAATATAAACTTTAGTTATTGGCACCATCTCTATGTGCTAATTTTTCTCTTTTATAGTGTTTTCTGCATACTTTTTGAAACCCTTTAGTTGTGAGAATTCTCTTAGCTCCTAGATCTTGCTATGAATCAGATTTTTACAATGGGAAGAGTGGTCAACCCCCAACAACATATTGAAAACTCAAATTATCTAAATAAACTTTATGAAGGATTTGGATTCATGTGCATCCATATCTCCAAAGAGTTAATCTTTCACCTTGAGGGATTTAGAACGCCAACATAAGTATGGAATAACCTCAAATATTATTTTTGAAAATAGGATGAGCTTAGGGGCCATATCCTGGAGAATGAGTTGATACCTTTTTATCCCAACAAATTCTAAATTACACAAAACAATTTCTAAAGATTCGAATCAGTGGTCATGGAATGCAATCAATGCAAAATTGACAAGAAGGATGATTAATTAGTGCTCTCAATTATGCACAAACTTGTCCCATGATTATCAGTGTCTGTATACACCTTTAACTATAAGAGACTGAATACTCCTAATTAGTGAATTGCATCACTTGATTCCTTCAAAGACCCTCTAATATAGGAAAAAGACAAGCTGATATAGATGGGATATCTTAGAGCCTCTCCAAATCAAGCTCTCTTAGCTTGTGAGACAAGGAATGAGAAAGCAATTAGGAAGCAGAATGGAAAATAAAAAAGGAACATTGAATTCTAACCTAAGGAAGAGTTTTATCTAGAAGATGAATCCTCAGGTTCTATGAAGGAAAAACATCATAGGTTTGACAAGGGAAAGTGATCTTATTGTAAGAAAGGAAACCATACAGATAAATATTGATAAAGAAGACCATAGATTGGAAGACGAAACTCCTTGAGCAGAATAATATTTCCCTCCCTACAGTGGAAGGAAGGTTGAATATGGAGACAAGAATGAATATCATGATGATAGATTCCATGAAATAAAGGAGGGTTTCTCAAAATCACATGTGTTTCTAATTGATTCGAGAGCCGATAAAGACATCCTTGCATCCAAAGAATAATTATCTTCATTAAAAATTACTCATGGTTTGCATATTAACATGGGTGATGACACTCAAATTCAAGCTAAAGGAAAGGGTTCAATCAAGTTAGAGAATGGAGTGTTCAAGAGTGTCCTCTATGTTCCCTGCTTAGCTTCAAATTTGTTATTTTTATACTAGATGACTCATACAAGCTCACTAAAGTGAGTGGTATCTGGTCGTGACTCCATGGAGATATTAGATATCTCAACTGGCAGTATTATAGAGAAATGTGTTGCAAACCATTCCTCTAAAGAATATGAATTGTCACAATTTCTTCCATACTCGGATCTAATGCAATGTCAGCTGCCATTTCAAAGGGAAGGTAAAACCATTCTGCCTAAACCTTTTGGATATGAGAATGTTTCCATTAACGTTTCAGATTCAGAATCCAAAGATGAGGACCAAGTTGAATCAGTTTATAGGATTTAAGATGAAGTTCAATTGGATTTAGATCCAGATCTAGTCCCTACTCCCAATCCTAGGCCTAAGTGGGATAAAAAAGTTATTGAGGAAGCTGGGAACATGATTAGAGAGTCATTTGAAATGAGGAGAACAATCACCCAGTTTCAAAAAAAGATGCTTGTGATATGTCAAGAAAATACAGTTCTACCAGAGAGGTGCTGCAAGCTCCAAGATAGATGTTACATGATGTTAAGTTTTGATCAACAATTCTTCCCACTAAAGAACAAATTGGATAATATGATTCTTCCTGCAGAAATAAGCGACAAAGTAAAATTTCATTTTCGTGTCTTTCATCGGATTGGAAGAACATAAATAGGTTAACATGCATAGTACCGAGAAACTCGTGCACACAAGGACCACCACACTACATTATTGATCTAGATAGATGCATATTGTAGGAATATTTTTACAAGTTTTTACTCAAGAAAAAACTTTTTCTCTTAGTATAAAAGCTTGATCCTAGTTTTTCGTACTTATTTTGAGGCAGGGTTTTTCCCGTGAGTTTTTCCTCATTTCATCGTTTTGTTAAGAAGTCATTTTTTTTCATTTAGATTGTGTGGGTGAGCTTTAGTATTAGTTTCCAAGGACCAAGTTGTCCAAGCTAGGATTAAGGGGGGTTTTTAGAATGATTAGTTAATCCTTCCTTGACCAGAATAGTCTATCTTTCTTTTCCTAGCTTAGGAGGCCATTACCACTTCACTAGTGCACGGGGGACTTACCTGAGGGCCACCTACCACTTAGTGTACATGTGTGCATCAGTTTAGGATATCGAGGGACCAATCCCTATAAGTTAGGAACCCACTTTGAGTGCTAACAACAGTATTCAATAGTTAACCATAGTAGGTATTCAGTTATGTTCAGTTATGCTCTAATTCTCTTCAATTAGATCACTCTCGTTCATCCTAGGGCCACTCTGCATGATTTGAAACAAATAGGGCGATTTTTCTCACCTAAATCAACCAGTTAGCTGGTTTTGAACTGATTCGGTGATTTAGAGTTGCATTAATGAGAACTAGTTGTTATTTTCCCACATCGAGTTAGATATGGAGTCAATCCAGGTTGGTAGATTCAAATCCTATTTTAAGCGTTTGAATTCTCCTATTTGTAACACCATTGCATTGAATATTATTTATTGATTAATGTATGTAATCATATTATTGCAATTTTGTGTCCATGTGTGTGCAATTTTGACATGGGTAATTGACCACTCTCTACTAAATTATTCTCTCTTTTGAAGCCTTTTCTCATTGAATTCATGCATGCATAAAGATCCCATGATTCATTAAATTTAACAAATCTCGCATAATATTAAGACTTCAAATGGTTGATAAAAAATTCAATGGGAAAAGAATTCAAACCATTTAAACAAATATGTTAGAAACATTTTGTTGCCATAATACTTTAAGAATATAATGTATTTTAGTATATGGTCTCTTATTTTTAGAATATAGTGTATTTTTAGGAAATAGGGTTGAAATTTTGTAAACGGTGTATAAGTACAAATCTTATCTTAGTCTCTATAGAAAATATAATAAGTCCCTTGAGAAAAAAAATATTTTTTTTCACTAATGATTGAGGTTTAATTGAATGACTAAATGGGCAATACGTTTTGGCTATGTTTCATTAGCTAATATTGTTTTAGAATAAAGAGTAAAAACTAGTATGTCTCATAAGGAGAGAGAAAGTCTATTCCTTTTCGAATATATAGTGTATCTTTAGAAAATAGAGTTGAAAGTATAGAGTAAGACTATAAGTACAACTTTTATTTTAGTTTCTTAACAAACAAGTACAGTGATTTCTTGGTGGATTGATCAATAATGCATTATCAATCTTATTTTTATTATTTTTCATCAAATCAAAATGTGACATTTGGAGATGTAATGAGTTGATATTGTTGCATAAATATTCATGTAGAATACATTTCACCAAATTGAAAAAGAGGGGCCATTGTTTAAGGAGTCATTGGGTCTCTCTCCAAGGCAAAGGCATTTGAGAAAGTCTATTGATACAAAGTCATATGTTGAGGGAAGTACATCGTAATCAAAAGGAATTGGAGTCTCTCTCCCTCTCCCTCTCCCTCTCCCTCCCTTTCTCTCTCTGTATACACACACACACACACACACACACATATATGTACATATGTATGTATGTATACACATATATTGTAACTTTGTACATGTTCGAGAACATTGTGTCTTTACAAAAAATTGTGCTTGTGTTTGTAGAATATCAAGATTTAAACGAGGTTTGTAATTCTACAGTGATGGGAAAAGGTCAAGTAAGAGGGTTTATGTTTAAAAAGATGAAGATACTATACCTATAACAACAAATCCCTATAATCTACCTAAGGATATTCCATGGGAAAACAATATCCAATAATTGACCCTTCGAGTTGTACAGTTGACATGAAAGGTTGTGAAGAGATATAGTTTGTTTGGATATCCCTCGTTAGAGTAAGCAAAGTTTGGAAATTGTCCTGCAATCATTCCAAAAATTCATTGAAGTATATTAAAGTATTAGAACAATCTCAAATGGAGTTATTCACTTGATGCAGTTTATAAGGACATTAGTGATGGGTCTGAACAATTGAGTTGACGTGGAGAAATGTGTGATGAAAGAAAAATCAACTTCAATGTTTAATTAAATATAACGATTGAATAAAAAATTATTGAAAGTGCAATATTCCAAGCATCCTCATATTACACATTTCTTATATGACCAATTGCTTGCATCCTATGGTATATTTCCTTGGAATTATGAGGTACTCATTTATTTTGCCAAATATTTTTATGTAGAGTTGTTTGAAAATATCATAGCAAGATTATAGGGATGTTCTTTCCAAATTTTATTGATTTCGAAAGGGTCAAACGTATAATTGTTGAGTAAATTTTTGAGATCCTACAACTCCATGACATATAGCTCATTTGATATCTTTCTCTCCTAAGCTTGTTAGTTTAAGATAAAACATGGATCCTACATTCCATGTTGGAAGAAATGCAAGGGATGTTGTGGTATAATGTTTACCAACAACATTTGTAGCATTCGACGTAGGATTGGGTTGAGAAAGGGTGCGACCTACTTTTATTCAAACATTCGTTTATGAAACTAATGATGAGGTAGTTTCACTGATATTCAAAAATATTAGGGCCTATACGAATGAATGCTTATGCACATATTTCGAGGTTCTATCTCATGAAATACATAAAAGAGGATAAGTTTGTGTTTATATGTAATCTATAACTGTTTCATTCATTTTGAATGTAACTTTTTGTTTTTAAATCCATGGATTTCTATATTTAGATATATAACAACAAATGTTATATAAATGTTCATTGATTATAGTTTTCTAGATTGTTGAATGAACGTGATTTTAGAGTCTCATATACTGAAAATGTACAAAGATATAGAAAGGTAAATTTTATTAAATATCTATATCTATTTTTTCAATCTATGCTGTTAAAATTTAATTTTAGGTGATTTATGTACATATCCTTGTTAATACAAACAAACATTTTGAAATTGAAAATGTTTATGTCCTGAGTTTTTTTATGATATTATGTCTTTGTCACAAGGAAATGTAAGCATTGTTTTAAATTTTTAGTTTTGATTTAAATTGTTACTTATTATTAGTTTATTACTCATGGAATTTTTTATTTTATTACAAAATTAAAATTTTAGGAAACACATAGAAGTATGGGTGGTGGCAAGGTAATCATTTATAAATTAAAAAAAATTTCAATTTTATTTTGGTAAGTTTATATTAGTTTTTGACTTTACTTTATATTTTTTTAATTAATATGAGATACATATTTGCATTTACATATGTTACAGGTTGGTTGTGAGGACAAACAGAAGACTGCAATGGAGGATGCTAGTCATCTTTTCATTAAGAGTTTTTAATGGTCTCTTTCATTATGTTTCTTCAGTACTATTTTAGTTTTGGGATTTGAACTAGACTATATTACATATATGTGTTGATACATATTATAGTTATTTTGGACATGAGAACTTTATTTTTGGATTATATCTGTGTTGAGTAGATATTGTAGTTGTTTTGAACGAGAAATTTAATTTTGGATTAAATATAGCATAATTTTGTATGAGAAATGCTATCATAGTTTTGCATGATATCCATGAGCATATGTTTAAGTATTAAATGTTTGTTTGATGATTTTCTTTGATAATGCTAGTCAATTTTAGATAATTTAATATTGTAGGTAATTTTTTGTTAGGATTGAAACTCAAGAACATATTGTGTTATTGATACAATTTTTAATAGCATTTTTGTAGATAGGTGTAGTCTTATATCATGTAAAAGATGAATGTCATTAAATGATCCAAATCTTGTATTTTGGAATTGTTATATACAATTTCACCTAAGTCTAAAGTTTGTTTTTCACCTACTATTTCTCCAATTATCCCTAGACACAATGGATTTTAGCTTGGTAACGTTTTAGTTTGGAAGTGTTGTAGACAATTCCACTATCCTAGTCAGTTCTTGAGAAGTCTCCATCTCTCTACTTGTCCTAGATATAATTATTTTTAGATTGATAGTGTTGTATACAATCTTTTATCATGTAAAATATGAATGTCATTAATGATCCAAATCTCGTTGTTTGGAAGTGTTGTAGACTAGATTATGTAAAAGATGAGTTTTGTAAATGATTCGTACAATTTGTAACATATGTTTCAATAGTTCTGTTTATTTCTTAATGTTCATTGTTAAAATAGTTTTATAATAAAAAATAGTTCAATTTTGTTTGAAGTGAATCTCAAGAACATATATTGTGTTATGGATACAATGTCTCATAGTATTGTTGTAGATAGATGTAAAATAATAATCTCATTAAATGATGCAATGCTTGTAGTTTGGAAATGTTGTGGACAATTTCACTAGTTTGGAGGATATTGATCCTCCTTTGATTTAGAGTTTTATTTTTCTCTTTCACTATATTTGTCCTAAACTATTTTGATTTTGGGATTTGAACTAGAATATATTATATATATGTGTTGAAACATATTGTAGTTGTTTTGAACATGAGAAAATTATTTGTGGCTTATATATGTGTTGATTACATATAGTATTTGTTTTGGATGAGAAGTTCAATTTTGTATTATATATATCATAATTTTGTATGATAAACAATTATCATAATTTTTCATAATGTCCATGAATGTATGTTTTATGATTTGTTTTCCTAATGTTAGTCAATTTTATATATAGTCTAACAATATAGTTAAATTTTATTAGGAATGATTATCAAGAACATATTTTGTTATGGCGTTTTGGATAGATGTAGTCCTATATAATGTAAAAGATGAATTTCATTAAATGATGGACAGATCTTGTAGTTTGGAAGTGCTGTAGAAAACTTCACTATTCTAGTTAGTTTTTGACAAACTTCTATTTTCTCAATTTGCCCTACATACAATGCTTTTTAGCTTTTTAGTTTTGCAGTTTGGAAGTGGTGTAGACACTTCCACTAGCCTAGTCTCTTTTTATTAGGTCTTTATTTCTCCAATTGTTCTAGATACTATTTTTTTCATATTGATAGTGTTGAAAGTAATATTGTTTCATGTAAAATATGAATCTCATTAATGGTACAAAGCATGTAGTATGTGATGCAAGGTAAAATCTAGAAGGCCTATCTTATCTTAATCAACACAAACCATTGATTAAAATATTCTCCTTATGCAATTGATCTCTCACTGATTCAAGTTTGACAAATTTACACAATTCAATTTCTTCTATAATTGCCTTTCCACAACTCACCTTCTGCAATTCCCTTTCCACAACAACCTTTCTGCATTTGTGGATTGCGGGTTGTGGGATTATTTTTACCAATTATAAAACCGACTTCTGCAAATTATGCTACCACAACGCTCCTTTCCGCAGTTAGATTGTGGATTACATATTGCAGATGTGCCTTCGAACTTTTCCCAAAATGGGATTCCAGAAGACTCTTTCTGCAATCTCTGTGAGTCGTCGATTTCTTGTGAAATGTATCTCCACCATACAATATACAAAAGTTATAGATTTTCTCAGATTGGTAAATAAGAATTGATCAGTGAAATGATCATTTTGTTCATGTTGCATTTATAAGAACACATCTCCATATTAGTGGCATCTGAGGATTTACACAATTCATTCATACACAAGAAATTTAACACATTGTTGGTTATTGAAAGAAGACAAAGAAATTTCAAATATTCACGCAGAGGCTAAAACTATGTTTTTCATTTCATAAACTGTTCATGCATGAATTCATTTACACACTTGCCTCTCATGTCTCTAATTATTACATTCGAAACGTAATATAGAACTCTGTCAAACTTGTCATATCCAAACAAGCATGATCTGAACTAATAAGAAAGTAATTCTACAACTGACCTATCCTTGACAAACCTCTTGAAAGGTTCAAAGACATCAGTGGAAAAATTCCGTTATTACATCCAAACTAATCCTATCTATAAAAAAAATTAAAATAATAGACAACTAACATTATCCTTCTAGAAATGATTAAACCACTTATACTATGAAACGATAACTTTCATTACATAAAAATACCCTTTTGGGGGTGATTTTGTCTTGAGGAGGTTTTGCTTAACCCCCTCCCCTTAAAATTTTTTTTAGCTCTTTGGTATCGGTTCTTCAAAACCCCCCTCAAAAGTCTGTAGAATTGGACTTTTTGGGGCAGTTTTTAAAAAACCGCCCACAAAAGTCCAATTATAAGGACTTTTTTTGGGGGGAGGAGGGGGGGTTTAGAAATATCCCCCGTAAAGGTGTTTTTTAGGGAGGTTTTTATAACCCTCCCCCCCAAAGTGATGAGAATTAGACATTTGGGGGCAGTTTTTTTAAAGATACCCCCAAAATTTCAATTCTCGTGACTTTTGGTGGGGTTTTTTTAAAGACACCCCTAAATAAATTAGGGGTGGTTTTGCGACCCCCCCCCCCCCCCCCCCCCCCAAAAAAAAAAATGCATTTTCAATGCTGATTTTAAAAAGTTATCCCTCTAAAAGTATTGAAAATTTAACTTTCGGCAATGGTTTGTAAAAACTCACCTCCAATTGTTAAATTATCATGAGGTTTAGGGGGGAGGGGGTGGAAAGGCTACTCCTAAATATATATTTCAATGAGGTTGTTTGAAAAGAATTTTATTTTTGGAGTTTATTTTTTGAAAACCCCTATAAAAAATAGATAAATTTACTTTTTGAGGTGGTTTTTTAATGACTGCTCCCAAAACTTCAATCTCATGACTTTTGGGGGGTGTTAGAAGGACCTCCCATAATTTTTTTTCCAGGTACGTTCTCAATATCCATCCTCTCAAATACTACTAAAAATTACCACTAATTATTGCATAATTGACCCCTAATTAACCTCATGATTGACTACTAATTACCCCCAATTATCACTCATTGCACCAAAATTACCCCTACTTGATCACTAATTACCCCTAAAGAATCCATGCTTACTAGTAATTAACCGTTTATAACCTCTAAATGACCCCTTCTTTTTTCCAAGGAGAACCTCGTGGAGAAACCTATAAGATTTTTCCAAACATTGATAGATGGAATATTCCCCAATAAATCCATTGATGTAGACTAGTGTGCCTCACACACAAGTATTCAAATAGACACATGCGACCATGAGCCTAACTAAATGCCCAACATCATGGGAAAACACTAGTTTAGCTAATACATTGATCTTAAATGGCCCCTACTTACCCATAATTGATCCATAGGTACCATTAATTGCCCCTAGTTAACCCATAATTGGCCCCTAATTACCACTAATTAACTCCTAATTACCCCATAGTTCAACCCTTATTAACTAGAAATTACCCCTAAATAATCCATGCTTACCAGTAATTAACCCTTGATAGGATCTAAATGCCCTTACATTTTTCCAAGGAAAAGCTCATGGAGAAACCCAATGGATATTTCCAAACATTCATAGATAACATATTCCCTAGTAAACCCTTCGATGTAGACTAGTGTGCTTCACACAGAAGGATTTGAAATTGGTAGATGCCGTCATGAACCTAACTAAGTTCCTCATAGCATGGAAAACCACTAGTTTAGCTGATCCCTTGGGCTTAAATGGCACATACTTACCTATAATTGAACCATGGGTACCATTAATTTCCCCTAGTTAATCCATAATTGACTCTTAAGAACCCATGTCAACCCTCCTCTTTATTTCATTAGTATATTTTGTTGGACACATATGCTTTGTAAGTCATCTCATTAGTATGTTGTATTATCCCACATTCATGGGGAGTAATAGTTGTTTAGATTAGACTTAGTATGTAAGTGAGTGTTGAGTCCAAAGAAGGTATCCAAGAGTTATTTTGTATTGATCTTGCTCAAAGTGGCCTGCGATCAATAAAACCCTTTTTGGCTCCAATATTTTTTTTTATATTATGCATTCTCATTGTTTATTATAGGAGGCTCTACACATATGGTATCAGAGCAATTTCCTTAGCACAAGGGGGAATTTTCTTTTCTTTTTCTTCTCTTATTTTTGGCAAAAAAAAAGGCAAAATTGGGCAGCAAATTTCAGGTCAATTTCTGAAACTTTTTTCATAGAATCATAAGAAAAAAATTGCATATATGAATTCTTCTTGAAAAAATACGTAGTTTAAAAAAAAAATCATCTCATTTGGAGATCCGAAAGTTGGGGTATCGCAGATTTAAAATCAGCCATTTTCAAGAATTTTAGTGATGACCACGGAAATTCAAGAGCGGAATGTTTTTTACTGGGTGCTTAGATTTACGTTCTGATTACATGGATAGATGCAGAGAGGTTGTTCCAATTCCAGAACTAGGTTATAGTAGCGATTCTAAGCAATATATATCAGGTTATGCTCATTTTAAAATTTTCGTCTCAAAACCCTAGCTCTATTTATGGGTTTTTTTGGCATTGGCTGAAATTTCTGCCAAATTGTTTTTGGTGCTATGATTATTGTAGTAGTTATTCTTTGTTGCGTCGATATTATTCATTTGGATCAGGGAATAAAACCTATCAACTTAACGATGGGAAGTACTTGGGAATAACCCTAAAACTCATTTTGAGGAGTACCACAAGAACCCTGAAGTAGCTAGCCATTGACCTACCAAGAGAAAAGGGAAAATTCCCCTTCTTGAAGCCCAAAATTATGATTTTCACCCAATCACCTTCAATTTTTTCCACTCTATTTGTTTCCCATATCTTCTTCCTTATCCCTCTTTGAAAAATTTTCTC
This sequence comes from Pseudotsuga menziesii, assembly GCA_001517045.1. NCBI lineage: Eukaryota > Viridiplantae > Streptophyta > Pinopsida > Pinales > Pinaceae > Pseudotsuga > Pseudotsuga menziesii. The sequence goes on along the minus strand of LPNX011123793.1, from coordinate 93,304 downwards.
ATTCTTTCACCCCACTTCTGAAATTCACATTGTTTGCTTCCCTATCCCTTAGAAAGTATCCAAAACCCAGTCAAACCCTAATTATCTATCCAATTTTTCCCAAATCAAATTTTTTCTTCCCTAAAACCCTTTCCATTTTTGCTTTTCTACCCATTTCCCCCCAAAAAAATGCTTATGTTTTTCACCTTCGTAGGCACAAATAAACAAATCGAAGAATAACTTGCTGGCATCAAGACAAAAATCGAAGCTCTGGATAAAAAAATTCTCAGCCTCCATCTTCCGCATTCACCCATGAGCAATCGATCATAGCCTAGGTCTTCTGTAGGAAATGGGTCCTCTTCCTCAAGCAACTTTCATGAGTCGGAGTTTGATTTTCCCCACTTCAATGGCGATGATCTTATTGGATGTATTTATAGGAAAGAACAATATTTCAGTCTACTTAAGACTTTTGATGTCAATAAATTCCCACTTGCATCCTTTTATTTGGAACATGAATCCATTCAATGGTTCCATTGGTACATCAAGGGTCATTAAGAGCCAGAATGGACATATTTTTTCCAACTCCTTTTGCATCAATTTGGCCCTCATGGTTTTGATGAATTCATAGAAGCACTAACCAAAATCTTCCAAAATGGCACAGTAAGAAAGTATTAGGTCAAATCCAAGAAATCGGTTAATCACACAGAAGGATTGTCTAATGCATTCTATATGAGTTGTTTTTATCAGTGGTCTGAAGGATACAATTTGATCTGAGGTTAAAATGTTATGTCCCAACACAATGATTGAAATCCTAGCATTGGATAAGTTGGCAGAGGACAATACCAGGGCTCATAAATTCCACAAATCCCCTTTTGTTCCATTCAGAAATATGGTTCTCCAAACACCTCCAATCCCTCCAACTCCTAGAACCACTCCTATCAAGCATTCTTCTAAATCCGAGATGCAAACATGTAGGGAAAAAGGACTTTGTTATAATTGTGATGAGAAATTCATTATGGGATATCAATGTGCTGAAAAAAATCTCTATCTCTTTGATGTGGCTTCTCCACCTGAACTTGAAATTTGTGAAGTTGTTGACGATCTAGTAGATGATTCAGTCGATGTTCAGTAGCCACCTGTTAGCTCTCATTCTCATGACGACCAACTAGAAATATCTCTCCATGAATTAGCCGGAATCACCAACCCACAAACAATGTGGGTCAAGGATTTCTTAAAGAAGCTCCCTCTTACAATAGTCATTGATTCTGGTAGCACCCATAACTTCATTCACCCTCAGACCGCCAAATATGATGATTTTTTTTCCATCCTTCCTCTAGCTTTAAAGTCATGTTTTCCAATGGGGTCACCTTACTGTGCAAAGGAAAGTGTTGCAATGTGTGTATTTCTATTGGAGATTATAATATGCGCTCTAACATGTTTTCCATGCCCTTAAGAGGATGTGATGTGATTTCCCCCCCTAAATATGGTTTTGAAGGTTGTTTTTAGAACCCCCCTCCCCCAAAAAAATTCATGAAAATTAGACATTTGGGGGCGGTTGTTTTAAAACTTCTACCAAAAGTTCAATTCTCGTGATTTTTGGAGGCGGTTTTTTGAACACCCCCCCCAAAAAAAAATGCATTTTCAATGCTGATTTTAAAAAGTTATCCCTCTAAAAGTATTGAAAATTTAACTTTCAGCAATGGTTTGTAAAAAATCACCTCCAATTGTTAAATTATCATGAGGTTTAGAGGGGAGGGGGTGAAAAGGCTACTCCAAAATATATATTTCAACGAGGTTGTTTGAAAAGAATTTTATTTTTGGAGTTGATTTTTTGAAAACCCCTATAAAAAATAGATAAATTTACTTTTTGAGGTGGTTTTTTAATGACTGCTCCCAAAACTTCAATCTCATGACTTTTGGGGGGTGTTAGAAGGACCTCCCCTAATTTTTTTCAGGTACGTTCTCAATATCCATCCTCTCAAATACTACTAAAAATTACCACTAATTATTGCATAATTGACCCCTAATTAACCTCATGATTGACTACTAATTACCCCCAATTATCACTCATTGCACCAAAATTACCCCTACTCGATCAATAATTACCCCTAAAGAATCCATGCTTACTAGTAATTAACCGTTTATAACCTCTAAATGACCCCTTATTTTTTCCAAGGAGAACCTTGTGGAGAAACCTATAGGATTTTTCCAAACATTCATAGATGGAATATTCCCCAATAAATCCATTGATGTAGACTAGTGTGCCTCACACACAAGTATTCAAATAGACACATGCCACCATGAGCCTAACTAAATGCCCAACATCATGGGAAAACACTAGTTTAGCTAATACATTGATCTTAAATGGCCCCTACTTACCCATAATTGATCCATAGGTACCATTAATTGCCCCTAGTTAACCCATAATTGGCCCCTAATTACCACTAATTAACTCCTAATTACCCCATAGTTCAACCCTTATTAACTAGAAATTACCCCTAAATAATCCATGCTTACCAGTAATTAACCCTTGATAGGATCTAAATGCCCTTACATTTTTCCAAGGAAAAGCTCATGGAGAAACCCAATGGATATTTCCAAACATTCATAGATAACATATTCCCTAGTAAACCCTTCGATGTAGACTAGTGTGCTTCACACAGAAGGATTTGAAATTGGTAGATGCCGCCATGAACCTAACTAAGTTCCTCATAGCATGGAAAACCACTAGTTTAGCTGATCCCTTGGGCTTAAACGGCACATACTTACCTATAATTGATCCATGGGTACCATTAATTTCCCCTAGTTAATCCATAATTGACTCTTAAGAACCCGTGTCAACCCTCCTCTTTATTTCATTAGTATATTTTGTTGGACACATATGCTTTGTAAGTCATCTCATTAGTATGTTGTATTATCCCACATTCATGGGGAGTAATAGTTGTTTAGATTAGACTTAGTATGTAAGTGAGTGCTGAGTCCAAAGAAGGTATCCAAGAGTTATTTTGTATTGATCTTGCTCAAAGTGGCCTGTGATCAATAAAACCCTTTTTGGCTCCAATATTTTTTTTATATTGTGCATTCTCATTGTTTATTATAGGAGGTTCTACACATATGGTATCAGATCAATTTCCTTAGCACAAGGGGGAATTTTGTTTTCTTTTTCTTCTCTTATTTTTGGCAAAAAAAAAGGGAAAATTGGGCAGCAAATTTCAGGTCAATTTCTGAAACTTTTTTCATAGAATCATAAGAAAAAAATTGCATATATGAATTCTTCTTGAAAAAATACGTAGTTTCAAAAAAAAATCATCTCATTTGGAGATCCGAAAGTTGGGGTATCGCAGATTTAAAATCAGCCATTTTCAAGAATTTTAGTGATGACCACGGAAATTCAAGAGCGGAATGTTTTTTACTGGGTGCTCAGATTTACGTTCTGATTACATGGATAGATGCAGAGAGGTTGTTCCAATTCCAGAATTAGGTTATAGTAGCGATTCTAAGCAATATATATCAGGTTATGCTCATTTTAAAATTTTCGTCTCAAAACCCTAGCTCTATTTACGGGTTTTTTTTGGCATTGGCTGAAATTTCTGCCAAATTGTTTTTGGTGCTATGATTATTGTAGTAGTTATTCTTCATTGCGTCGATATTATTCATTTGGATCAGGGAATAAAACCTATCAACTTAACGATGGGAAGTACTTGGGAATAACCCTAAAACTCATTGTGAGGAGTACCACAGGAACCCTGAAGTAGCTAGCCATTGACCTACCAAGAGAAAAGGGAAAATTCCCCTTCTTGAAGCCCAAAATTATGATTGTCACCCAATCACCTTCAATTTTTTCCACTCTATTTGTTTCCCATATCTTCTTCCTTGTCCCTCTTTGAAAAATTTTCTCATTCTTTCACCCCACTTCTGAAATTCACATTGTTTGCTTCCCTATCCCTTAGAAAGTATCCAAAACCCAGTCAAACCCTAATTATCTACCCGATTTTTCCCAAATCAAATTTTTTCTTCTCTAAAACCCTTTCCATTTTTGCTTTTCTACCCATTTCCCCCAAAAAAAATGCTTATGTTTTTCACCTTTGTAGGCACAAATAAACAAATCGAAGAATAACTTGCTGGCATCAAGACAAAAATCGAAGCTCTGGATAAAAAAATTCTCATCCTCCATCTTCCGCATTCACCCATGAGCAATCGATCATAGCCTAGGTCTTCTGTAGGAAATGGGTCCTCTTCCTCAAGCAACTTTCATGAGTCAGAGTTTGATTTTCCCCACTTCAATGGCGATGATCTTATTGGATGGATTTATAGGAAAGAACAATATTTCAGCCTACTTAAGACTTTTGATGTCAATAAATTCCCACTTGCATCCTTTTATTTGGAACATGAATCCATTCAATGGTTCCATTGGTACATCAAGGGTCATTAAGAGCCAGAATGGACATATTTTTTCCAACTCCTTTTGCATCAATTTGGCCCTCATGGTTTTGATGACTTCATAGAAGCACTAACCAAACTCTTCCAAAATGGCACAGTAAGAAAGTATCAGGTCAAATTCAAGAAATCGGTTAATCACACAGAAGGATTGTCTAATGCATTCTATATGAGTTTTTTTTATCAGTGGTTTGAAGGATACAATTTGATCTAAGGTTAAAATGTTATGTCCCAACACAATGATTGAAATCCTAGCATTGGATAAGTTGGTAGAGGACAATACCAGGGCTCATAAATTCCACAAATCCCCTTTTGTTCCATTCAGAAATATGGTTCTCCAAACACCTCCAATCCCTCCAACTCCTAGAACCACTCCTATCAAGCATTCTTCTAAATCCGAGATGCAAACATGTAGGGAAAAAGGACTTTGTTATAATTGTGATGAGAAATTCATTATGGGATATCAATGTGCTGAAAAAAATCTCTATCTCTTTGATGTGGCTTCTCCACCTGAACTTGAAATTTGTGAAGTTGTTGACGATCTAGTAGATGATTCAGTCGACGTTCAGTAGCCACCTGTTAGCTCTCATTCTCATGACGACCAACTAGAAATATCTCTCCATGAATTAGCCGGATTCACCAACCCACAAACAATGTGGGTCATGGATTTCTTAAAGAAGCTCCCTCTTACAATAGTCATTGATTCTGGTAGCACCCATAACTTCATTCACCCTCAGACCGCCAAATAGGATGATTTTTTTCCCATCCTTGCTCTAGCTTTAAAGTCATTTTTTCCAATGGGGTCACCTTACTGTGCAAAGGAAAGTGTTGCAATGTGTGTATTTCTATTGGAGATTATAATATGCGCTCTAACATGTTTTCCATGCCCTTAAGAGGATGTGATGTGATTTTGGTCACTCAATGGTTATGCACACTTAAACCCATCTTATGGGATTTTGTTGAACCGTGAATGTAGTTTTCAGTTAATGGGAAAAAACACATATTCAAGGGATTACAACCAGGGTCTCTCAGCTTCATCATTTCACATCACATGGAAAAGATCCTTAAGAAGAATTGACATGGTGTCATTGCTTAGCTCTATTTCATTCATGTGAAACCTTCAACAATATCAACTACTCCTTTGGATCATTCATTTCGATCCACCCTTCAAATGCCTCATTTTTCTAATCCCTTCACTCTTGAGAGTGATGCTTGCAACAATGGAGTCGGTGTTGTCCTCCTTCAAGATGAACATCCCATTGCATTTACCGACAAATCCCCTTTTGGTAAGAATCTAGCCACCTCTACATATGAGAACAAAATCATGGATATTTTTCACGCAATATAGAAGTGGTGGTTATACCTCTTAGGGAATCCTTTATGCATTAAGACTAATCACCAGAGTCTGAAATATTTCTTGGAACAACGGGTCTCATCCCCAACACAACATAAATGGGTTAGAAAACTCATGGGTTATGACTATTAGATCACTTCCAAGAAGTCTAAGGAAAATCTTGTCACAGATGCTCTTTCCTGCACATCTGATGACCATGTTTCTCTTTCATCTATTTCTATGCCTATTCCAAATTGGTTGCACTCTGTTCAGCAAGGCACTCTAGGTTCCTCAAAACGTATGAGCGGGAACGCGTAACTTCTTTTGGAAGGGGATGGAATGATAAATTCAATATATGTTTCTTGAATGTGGTACCTCTTCATGCCACACAAGTTAAACTACACTCCTTCCATGATTGATCGAAACTTTTTCCATCCCTACAAGGATTTGGACAGATATTTCGATGGATTTCATTGAATGGATCCCTAAATATTGAGGGAAGGTTTTAATATTGGTTGTGGTTAATTGAATCTACAAATATAGTGATGTTTGTGCTCTCATCCATCCATATACTATCTCCTCAGCCACACAAATTTTCATGGAGAAGAGATTCCATCTTCCTGGAATCCCTTCCTCCATTGTCTCAAACCGTGACACAACTTTTACAAGTCATTCTTGGCCCGAACTATTTTGCCTCACTGGCACTAAACTGAATATGAGTTCCATTTATTACCAACAAAGAGATGGTCAGACTGAACTCATCAACAAAGGTTTGGAAACTTATATTTGTTGCCTCGCCTCTGAACAACAACATTAGTGGGAAAAGTGTCTCTCTCTCGCTGAATGGTGCTACAATAATTCCTACCATACTGCATTTAAAATGATTCCATACAAAGAATTATATGGCCAGGAACCTCCAGTAATCCTTCCATACACCCCCAACAGTTCACCGGTTCAAGAAGTTGACATGGTTGTTCAAAACCAAGATCAGATTCTACACATTCTGTAGGAAAGCCTTCATATGGAAAGAAACCACACGAGACAATAGGATGATCAACATCATTCTAAACGCATTCTTCAAAATGGTGATATGGTTTTCTTCATCTGCATCCTTACAAGTAATCTTGATTGAAACTCAAATGGCATCAGAATCTCTCTCCAAAGTTCTATGGGCCATATAATTTTCTTCAGCAGATTGGGTCCATTGCTTCTAAATTGGAACTTCCTCCTCGCATTGACCATTATTTCATGTCTTTTGTCATAAGAAAGTGATTGGCAGCAACATCAAAGAAAAAATTGTTTTACCAGAATTGGATACTGAAGGATCCATCATTTTGGAACTGGAGGCCATACTCAATAAGTGTGCTTGTTAGATTCACTCTCGGTCTGTCACAAAGGTCTTCATTCAGTGGCACAACATGCAACAAGAGGATGCTACATGGGAACCACTCTTTTAGATTCAACAACAATTTCCACATCTCAAGATTTGAGGACAAATATTTTATAAGAGGAATGGGATGTTAAGAACCCGTGTCAACCTCCTCTTTATTTCATTACTATATTTTGTTGGACGCATATGCTTTGTAAGTCATCTAGTTAGTATGTTGTATTTTCCCACATTCATGGGGATTAATAGTTGTTTAGATTCAACTTAGTATATAAGTGAGTGTTGAGTCCATTGAAGGCATACAAGAGTTATTTTTACTATTGAACTTTCTCTAAGGAGTTTTCCCCCTCGAAGTGGCCAATGATCAATAAATATTTCTATTCTCTATTATTTCTGTTATATCATGCATTCTCATTGATTATTGCAGGAGATTCTCCACATTGACCACTAATTACCACTAATTAACCCCTAATTATCCAATAATTGACCCCTTATTAACCCCTAATTACCACAACTCATTACCTAATAATTACCTATAAATTATCACTTATCAACCCCTAATTACCCTTCAGTTACCCATAAATACCCATAAATGACCCCTAACTTTGCGCAAGGCCTCAGTCCATGACATAGGCCTTATAGAGGGAATTTTTAGCTTATGAGTGGAATATGGTGGCAATTTTGGGATGTATAACACCATAAATATTTTTTTACGATAGACCAAGGTTTGAGATTAAATTCTAGGGTCTAGGTTCATATAGTTTACTCTAGGTCTCATGGGTCATGTGTAACACCCCAAACAACCACACATGCCATACAAAGGATAAAAATGGCATTGAGTAAAATATGTCCATCATTTTGAGAATTAACATACCAAGGACATTGTTTCTTGATGCCCATGCCATGGTCTAGGGATAAAATTCAAGGCACTTGTCCATAGCATATATTTTTATGGGGTTCACATGGCATGTTTTGTAACTCAAGGAAGAACACATGCCCATAATACATAATCTTTGGCCCCCATGGAATCTATCTCTAATTCTTAGATGCCATGTGTGGGGCCTTAAGCCACAACATAGGCCATGAATTGGAAAATTTTTGAATGTGATTAAGATTCCAAGATTCAAAATCTTGATTTTAAATTAATTGTGTGAACCTCTCTCAACAGCAAAAATTATATGGAGGGAGCCTCTCATATATTTGGAGCAGAGGAAGCTTATTTGACTAGCAATCAAAATATCGAGACAATTAATCATTTCTCCTTTAGTAGCATCTATCCTTTGTCGAATATCGATTCTTTAGGACTTCCACTCCTCTCCAAGGGTGTACCATATCCTTACATTTTGGTATTGTGATGCTTTGAAATTATCTAAGTCATCAGTAGAGAAACCACTACTTTTAGTTTTTCGTTTCCCATCTATATTTGCAACAATCTCTTATAATATCAATGATCAAATCTTAGATCTAAGTAAGTTGTCGTAAAGGTTCTAAGCATAGAAAACTAGTATTTGCAATCTTTTATCTTCATCATCTAAATATAACTTTTTTTTTGTAAAAATATTGAAATAGAATTGGCACTAATCTAGTGAAACTTGAGCTTCAATAGAATTGATGCATATATTATGTGCATGAGTTTTGTGTGTCACTTGTGTATATGAGTTAGGTGAATTTTGTCCTTGAGTTTAGTGTGTTTATTTGTTGATCTTAATTATTATCATCTTCATTGTGATGTGAAATGTCGTCACCTTTTTGCTTCAGATATTGGAGTTAATTGTTGGTGGCTAATACTTCATTCTCATTTTATGAAGTTTGATAAAACTCCCACAGTACCACTATGCACCATTTAGAAGGTGTACGTATGCCTATTTCCTTATTTTCCACATGGTTTCATTGAGTGACCACTTTATACTTTCCTATTTCAGCTTAGATTTCTTTGGGATGTAGTGGAAAGGGGACAAATGGGAAATGTGTTTTTATGAGTGGTTTTATAATAACCACCCTTAAAAATATTGTTCAAGCCGTTATACTTGTCTTATTATTTTTCTTATTTATAATTTCAAAAACCATTACACTTCACCTCCTTAGTGGCATTTTCTTTTCATTGGTGCATGGACATTTCCTAATCTCTATCAATATGTGCATGTGATTAAGCTTCCTTTCTGAGGAAAGTCTCATGGAAAACCCTCTAAGTACATCCTCATGTTCCATGGATGGTAAATGTGGTAAAACGACGACCCTAATGACAAAGCCTAATCATAAGGGATTCAAGAGCTTTGAACTCATCATGACCTTCTCATCTTTGAGGTAATTAATATCTCACATTTGGATCATGACAACTTTAGCTAACTCTCGAGGACAGATTCATGGCTAACATGTGCATGTTCTTTAACATTATGGCCAATTTATTCACTTGATTTTGAATACAAGATTATGAAATTTACATAATTTATTTTTTTGGCTCCATTTTTGTTTAGACTTGTGTTGTTGTATTCGATGTAAATATGTAACATAGATTAATAGTCTGGAGCTCAATCCAACTCCCCACTAGTGAAATAGTTTGGATTATATGAAGGAAATAAGGTTTTATCATTCATTTTCTTGAAAGTCATGTCAAATCATGAAGATTGTGTAATAGTTAAGTAAAAGTGGGATAATACTGAAAGTTTACTATGCAAGGAAACCAAAATCAAAGGAGATAAGTTTTCCACATGTGAGGGAGTTCATAAGACTTGGTGGGGGATTCCTCATGGAGGGGATTATTATTCACTAGAACAAATTCTAAATGGGGAGAGAGATGGGAGACCACAAGGAGGGTAAAACCTTGTGGATACTGATATTTTTAGACTATGGAGACTACCTCGAATATGGCCTAGAGTGTGATATTAAACCTGTGTCCTTGTGATGTCATACCATTAAATACAAATGGAATCTACATTGAGATATTATTGATTTCAATATTTCCTAAGGTTGGCTGGTGTGTTCCTCTCCCACAATGATTTTGGGAAATATTTCATTAAAAAGGTAAGTTCCGTAGAACTTAATTGAAATATGTATATTGGTAAATTCTCTTGAGAAGATAATCAAATAACCACACACACTTGAAGTCAGGATTGTGGCTAAAGGATCTTGAGGAAAATTCCATGGTACACGGAAAAAGATAGGATCTTATGCCATAGCATTTTAGTATGGATCTTATGGTCAGTGTGCTGGGTCTCAAACTAGCACATGAATTACCCTTTCCTAACCCTTAATTGACCCTTAATTCCCTCTAATTAACTCGTCATTTATCCCATAATTGACCCCTTATTAACCCCTAATTACCACTAATTACCCAATAATTACTCGTAAATGACCCTTAATTACCCATAATTGAAAAAAAATTACCCCTAAATCATCACTAATTAACCCCTAATTACCGTTCATTTACCCATAATTACCCATAAATGGCCCCTAACTATGCGTAGGGCTCGAGTCAATCAAATAGTCCTTATATATTAGGGAGATTTTGGCTTGTGAGTGGGATATGGTGGCCAATTTAGGATGTATAAAACCATGAAGGGTTTTTTTATAACAGTGGAAATTGAACCAGATGATAGATTAATTTTACTCACAACAATTAACAATTGATCATGCAAAATCACTCACAAAGAAACTGAAAATTGGAGCTGAACACTAAACAGTATTAAATCAGTGTACAATAGCCAACCCTATAATAACATAGGTTGCTGAATAAATAACATACATCAGGGATTTGAATGCATGAGGAGAAATTCGAATCTAGCATAAAGCAGGCTTACTAAAAAATAAGCAAATCCCCCATAGGTGTAAAAAGCTGATCCCAAATCTGTCATGGAGCTCACGAATTGGAAAATATGCTTAGGCAAGCTAAAGAGTGGTGGAATGGCAGCTCATACATGCTTTTGCATGGAGAAAATACAGGAGTATGTGTAGGACAAAAAACTAGTCAACCTCACCAAGTCTAGCTTTTCCTTTTGCCTTAAAACACTGGAAAAGCAGGGAATAAAGCAGAAGAAGCAGAAGGGCGCTTAGGAGGCCAGGAATAAATAAGATTTGATTCCTTGGGATTTCCCATGTGCTACATGAGTCAAATAAGGCAAGTTTGACCACTATGGATAGGTAATCGACAACTTGCACAAGGTGGGACACATGAACTAGGATAATAAGACAGAAATAATTAAATTAATGTCTAAATGGGTAAAATATGGGTTGATTATTCTAACACCCCCCCTTAAGCTTGACTTATGAGTAATATATCAGAAAATTATAGGGCATAGCAACAAGGCTTAGTCACCCTTTACATACTGCATGTCCAAATAAACAAGGAAAGAGGCAAAAACAACTTGGGAAAATCCTCCCTTAAACATGGACTGTAAAACAAAATTGTAGAATCTTGTCTTCACTCATGCTTTCACAGCATGATTAGAAATCCCCAGCAGTGATTTGAGATTGCTAAAGGTCTTCTCAAAAAATGCTTTGGTGAAGATATCAGCTACTTGTTCTGAAGATGAACAGAAGAGTAGGTGAATGGTGACATCATGCACAAGTTCTCTGATGTAGTGCATATGGATCTCAATGTGTTTGGTTCTCTACTTCTGAACTGGATCCTTGTAGATTTGAATGGTACTCTGGTTATCACAGTAGATGGTAGTTGCGTACTCTATTTCGAAGCCACACTCTCCAAGTAAACCCTGCAACCATAAACATTGAGTTGCTGCATTAACAACTCCTCTGTACTCTGCTTCTGTAGATGAGAGTGCAATGGCACTCTGTTTCTTGCTTGACCAGCTGATTGGCCCTTCTGCAAGCATGAACACATATCTTGAAGTGGACTTTCTGTCTGTGCTATCACCTTCCCAATCACTGTCAGTAAATCCAATCAAATCAAGATCAGATTTTGCTTTATAGAAGATCCCATGTGTCCTTGTTCCCTGAACAAAGTTAAGGATCCTTTTGGCTGCTTTCCAATGGATCTCTTGAGGCTGATCCATGAATCTAGAAGCCACACTTACTGCATAACAAATATCAGGTCTAGTATGTGTCAGATACAACAAACATCCAATCAATTGCCTATACAGTGTATTGTTTACCATCGGTGAAGAATCAACTTCTTCCAGCTTCACTCCTGAAAGGAAAGGAGTTTTGCTTGCTTTGCAATGCTTCATTTTGAATTTGTTTAGAAAGTCCAAGGAATATTTGGACTAGTGCACCTTGATTCCAGCTTTGGTTTGAGCAATCTCAAGCCCCAAAAATTGACTTAAGAGCCCCAAATCTGTCATGGAGAAGGCTTGGTTCATAGCTCATTTTAAGGAAGCAATCTCAGCCTGTGAGCTTCCTGTAATGAGGAGGTCATCAACATATAACACAATGATCATTGATGAACCATTAACTAAATTCAAATAGATATTTGGATCTGATTTGCACCGAACAAAATTCAGTGATAGCAAGAAGCTATCGATATTGGCATACCAAGCCCTGGGGGCTTGCTTTAGCCCATACAATGAATTTCTCAACCTGTACACAAGAGAAGGATTAGTAGCAAAAGCTTGAGGCTGATGCATATATATCTCTTCATTGAGATCTCCATTCAGGAAAGCACATTTTACATCCATGTGATGTACCTCCCATTGCTTTGAGGCTGCAATGGCTAAGGCTAGCCTGATGGAATCCATCTTTGCCACTGGGGAAAAAGTCTCATTGTAATATATGCCATGAACTTGTGAGTAGCCCTTGGCTACCAATCTGGCCTTGTACTTCAGTAGTAAACCATCAGCAGCAAATTTGGTCTTATAGACCCACTTACACTGTACTAGTTTTCTCCCTGGGGGAAGATCCACTAGCTCCCATGTGTTGCTCTTCTGGAGTGAGTTGAACTCCTCCTTCATGGCTGTTTGACATCTTGGATATCCTGCTGCTTCTTCATATGTTTGAGGATCAGAATCCACCATCAAATATCATTTTTCAGCAAACATAGGATCCTTCATGCACAGACCATTCTCAAATTGAGATCTAGTCCTCCTTGGGTCATTAGGATCCCCAGCTAGCTCACCTGCTGCATGTAGTGTCTTGGCTGCCCATTTTGTCCTTGTGGGGCTATTAGGTTCTTCAATAAACTCATATCCATCAAAAAATCAGAATCAGCATGTTCAACAAACTCTTTACTTACTTCTTGAGGTTCAGGTGGTGAAGAGGCTTCACCAACTTCCACTTCTGCAAGGGGTTCTTCTTCAAACTGAACACACCTTTCGATGAAGGCTTTATTTGTGATCAAATTTATCAACTTGTACCCTTTTGAATCTTCAGAGTATCCAACAAAAAGACACTCTTTTCTTTGGGGCTCCAAAGCCTTCCTCTTCTCTGTCGGGATTCTAGCCCAAGCCTTTGAGCCAAAAATCCTGAAATGGGTCACATCTGGCTTGTGCCCACTCCATGCTTCGAAGGGAGTCACACCATCAAGTTTTTTGTGAGGCACCCTATTCTGAATATAGGCTGCACAGTTGATAGCTTCGGCCCAGTACTTTGGTGGAAAAGTTTTGGCCTCCATCATGCATGTTGCCATCTCCTTCGGTGATCTGTTCTTCCTCTCAATAACACCATTTTGCTATGGTGTGTAAGGGATAGAATGCTGCATCTGAATACCTGCATCTACATAATAATTAATAAACTTAGACTTGAAATACTCACCACCATTTTCATATCTGAGGGCCTTGAGTTTCCTTCCATACTGGTTTTCAACCAAAGCCTTAAAGACTTTGAATAGGCCAAAAACTTCAGACTTGTGTTTCAGGAAGTGAACCCAGCAATACCTGGAAAAGTCATCCATGAAAGTTAATGCATACTTGGCCTGAATCATGGACATATGATGGAATGGGCCAGCAACATCACTGTGGATCAGCTCGATGGGTGCAGAGGTTCTCTCATGACTAGCTCTCTCAAACTTATGCTCTGGGTGTTTTCCTAGGATACAGCCTTGGTAGACCCCTTTGGAAAATTTTATCTTGGGAAACCCTATGACCATCTCTTTTTCACTAAGATCAGAAATATATTTGTAGTTAAGGTGGCCAAATCTTTCATGCCACAGCTTGCTGGCTTCATTAGCATGAATGAGAAGAGAAGAGGGGTTTGAGTAAGGTAGGAAGTGTGAGAACATGTATACCTTTTGAGCATGACTCGCAACTCCTTTTGCAATGACTCTACTAGTTGAAATCTCTGTGATCTCAACTTCATCGAGGGAGAATATGACCTTTTTAGGAGACCCAGTGTGGTTCATCTGGTACACTGACAGTAGGTTGGAGGCGAGACCAGGCACATACAGCACATTGCTGAACTGACCATGATCAAGATCTATACTTCCTTTGCATTTACTTTCAGTGAAAGAGTCATCTCCCAGTACAATAGATGGTCCTTTCGACATTTCTAGTTAGGAGAAGGCCTCCTTAGTCGAAACCATGTGTCTTGAAGCTCCAAAATCAATGATAAAACTGGGTGAGCTTGATGTGCCAGCAACTAGAGCATGAACTCTCTCTCTGTCATCTGAACTTGACCCTCCTTCTCTCTTCTTTGAGCTTTCTGGAAGGGAGATGCCATTCTTCTCTAGGAGTTGGGTCAGCATCTCTATCTACTTTTTCATACAAGATCTTTCAGAGTGATTGCCCTTATTGCAGTATGTGCACTTGTTCATTTCACCTTTGTTCTTCTTCTTCTGGTAAATCTTCTTGGGACCTTGTTGATCCTCCGGAGACTGTTTCTTGACTCTCTTTTGATCAGGTGGCTTTTTAGCTTTCTTTTTGTTTTTTGAATCCACCCTCGAATCTCCAGCAATCAAAGCTTGATCTTTCGATGGTTTGATGGTGCCCATCATCACCAGCTTGTCTTGTTCTTGTGTGAGAGATTCCATGAAATCTGCAAGGCTAGGCATCTTCCAGGTTTGAGCTATCAGTTTTGTGACATAGAAGGTCGAAAAAAACACTAAATAATTAGGGCCCAGCTTCGAGAGGATGTCCAGTACGAGCTGATCATCTTTATTTTCAATACCACACTGTTTCAGCTGCAAAACTAGTGCTTTGAACTTGGAGAAATATAGCTGCAAGGATTCAAAGCTCGTTGGACTCAGAGAAATCAGCTCATTTTCGATTTGATGTCCCCTCATCTCATCTGTCTTTCCAAAAATATCATCAAGCTTCTCCCATACTTCATTCGGTGATGTCAATCCATCAACATGGAAAAGGAGGTCTCTGGAAATACTCAGACACAGGAGGCCATAAGCCTCATCCATCCTGTTGTGCCATTTTATCTTCTCTGCAGCTACATTGGGCTCTACTTCTGTTGCCATAGTCACCCTGTAGAGGCCTTTCGCTCTCAACAATATCTCCATCTATGCTTTCCATTGAAAGAAATTGAAGGGAGTCAAGATAGTTTTCTGTGATTGATCCATAGCTTAGAAAATCTGTCCCAGCTGTTAGTAGAAGGTTCCCAGTCACTGATGTCGAACCTGCAAAACAATTTTTGAAGGAGAGAAACAATCTACAATGGCTATGATACCATGTGGAAATTGAACCAGGTGATATATTAATTTTATTCACAACAATTAACAATTGATCATGCAAAATCACTCACAAAGAGACTGAAAATTGGAGCTGAACACTAAACTGTATTAAATTAGTGTACAATAGCCAACCCTATAATAACATAGGTTGCTTAATAAATAACATACATCAGGGATTCGAATGCATGAGGATCAATTCGAATCTAGCATAAAGCAGGCTTACTAAAAAATAAGCAAATCCCCCATAGGTGTAAAAAGCTGATCCCAAATCTGTCATGGAGCTCACGAATTGGAAAATATGCTTAGGAAAGCTAAAAGAGTGGTGGAATGGCAGCTCATACATTCTTTTTCATGGAGAAAAGAGAGGAGGATGTGTAGGACAAAAAACTAGTCAACCTCACCTAGTCTAGCTTTTCCTTTTGCCTTAAAACACTGAAAAAGCAGGGAATAAAGCAGAAAAAGTAGAAGGGCGCTTAGGAGGCCAGGAATAAAGCATATTTGATTGCTTGGGATTTCCCATGTGCTACATAGTCAAATAATGCAAGTTTGACCACTATGGATAGGTAATAGACAACTTGCACAAGGTGGGACACATGAACTAGGCTAATAAGACATAGATAATTAAATTAATGTCTAAATGGGTAAAATATGGGTTGATTATTATAACAATAACTAGTTCATAGTTTGATATTAACATCTAGGGCCTAAGTTAATATTGCTTCTTCTAGCTCCCATGGGTCATGTAGTTCCCAAAAAAACTACACATGCCTTGGATAGGAAACTTTTAACATATGAGTGAGATATGCCCATCATTTTGAGAATTAACATACCAAGAATGGTTCTCAATTCATACTCCATGCTCTAGGGATAAAATCCAGGGTACTAGGCCATAAAATATATCTAGATTGAGCTCACATGCCATGTTTCATCGCTTGGGGAATCATGAATGTTCTTAATACACAACCTTTGGCCTATGAGTTTGGTATGGTGTTGATTTCAAGGTTTTAAATACTTGATATGTTTCTTGGGGATAAGGGCATAGTTGGTGCAAAATCCTAGGTTCTAATACATGTAATCTATCTCTAACCCTTACATGTCATGTGTGGGGCCTAAGCCACAACATAGGACATGTATATGAAATATCTGACATGTGGGCAAGATGTCGCATGACACTTGAAGCTAGGTTTAATACACCAAGGATTATTTTCACAACCCAATTCGTGGCCCATGGTGAAGATACATATTTTTAGTCCATAACATGTGGCTTTCAGGTTATATATAGGCCATCGATGATGCCCTATCCCATATTTTCCCCATGACATGGATATGGTGGTCATTTTAAGGTTTTTCACATTATGGATGCATCTTCTTCATTAATCCATCATTTGTTACCAAAACAGATGTTGTTGGGATACAACATTTGTTAATGGGGCTCATGGTATTTTCATAATAACCCATGTCATTGCATATAGCCTGTGTATGGAATCCTTACTTTCCTACATGTGATACGTGGCCATTAGATTAATGAGGGGCACACTAGGGATGGATATTGAGAACCATTCCATGGTATAAGGAAAAATATAGAACCATATGTTGTCATGGTCCTTGTGTAGGGCCCTACACATAATTACTTTACCTTACAAGTGAGATATGGTAGCCATCTCAATATTGTGTAACATTGATACAGACGATTATTTTTTCCTATAGCATGCCCCACGAACTAAATTTAAGGTCCGATGCCATATTAATTTTTTATGGTTGATGGTACATGCATGTTAACCTAAAATACCACATAATAATTACGTATGGAAACTCTAGCCTACACATAATAATGTGGCTCATGAGTGGTGTGTCGTAAGGCCTTGAGACAACACATAATCTCTATGGAGGGAATATTCTTTCAACTACAAGTGGGATATCATTGTATTTTCAAATTTATAACATCGATAATCTATCTCTTGTCCCACACCATGTAATATGGTTTAAAATTGTTGCTTAAGTTCACACCATTTGTTTACGAGGTCATGGACCATATGATTCCCTTGACCATCACATAGCATGAACCGGAATAGAAAATATCTAGTCTACATGCGAGATCTAGTCATGATTTTGAAAACTTGTTCATAGGGGATGGTTCTTGATGCGTGAGTTAAAATATAGTCAAAACTATGGTCTTAGGCTGCAACATTTTCCTATAAATCTCATGCTCCATATGTGGGTCCCAAAATTATCACCACAAGCCCTCCATAGGGAATATTTGGCATGTAAGTTGAATATGGTCATGGCCATTTTGAGATTTGGATCAACAACATGGATGGTTACCAATGATACCAAAGTAAAGGTTTCATGAGGCATGATTTTTGGGGTCCTTAGCCACTACGTAGGCCTTATAAATGGGAACTTTATCATGTGAGTAGGATATAAGAATAATACCATTATAGACCATGAATAAATTGAACTATTCTTTGAAAATGTATGGGTACATTTTGTTTCCCAAGTTCAACAATTCCTAATCAATACTCTAGATTTCTAGGCAAGTTTTGGGAAATATTGCATTAAAGGATGGATACATATCTAAAGCATTCTATTTATTTTCATCCCTATACCAATGGGAAGAGTAAAGTTATGAGAAGGGTATTTTTAAGGATTATGACAGTATACATAAGTATAGTATTATAGGCGATTATTGAAAAAATCAAAGAAATAGATAGGTAGGAGAATATCAAATATGAAACATACAATTTACTACTCAAACTTGTAATTTTTGGCGAATGTTATGATGAAGAAAATAGTTTATGTAAATAGAGGTTATATTAGAGAGTAAAAATGACAAAATAACGAATTTATTTTTTGAAAAAATTCCCCAAAATTTCGCCACTAAAGCTTTCCCTGGTTATGAGTAGAACTTTGGCCCAATTTTTTAGGGGATATAATTAAAAGAACCCAAATACATGGGGTGTAGAAGTAAATTGTATTTAACATTCTTATAATAATCAAATTACCTATACTACCCCATAAGGCCTACATAGGGAATGTTTATCATATGAGTAGGATATAGTAAACATATTATAGGCTCTATAACCTAAATTTGATTCCCAAACCATAATAAAAGCTATGAGAGCCATCCTTGTTGTGCAAAACCTAACCATATTCATTTTGCAAGGCCTTTGTGGTGGTTTTGGATTGTGTGCATGGTCCATGATCTATACAATCCACCTGGAGGCCCAAATAGGTTGATGTTCCTCCTCTCACCATTTGCACAACCCCAATAACCATCCACAATGCAAAAAACCCTGAAATGGCACTCATACTACATGTATAGTCCAAATATTCCTTTATAAGGCTTCTTTGGTGTTTTGGAATCATTTCCATTGTCCATAACCTATAAAATCCTCTTTTACTCCCCAATATCCATACACATTCAATAAAAACTTAAAATGTTGCACATATGGCACATGTGGGACAAATATTTATTTGCATGGGTAATGTTGTGTAGTTAGATCCATCATTTATGCACACAAACGCATCATGATTTACATAAAACACATGTACACAAAATATTCCCATTATAGAGAATCTACTATTTTGTTACATGGAGGATATGTTTTGGGAAACACTACTTGGCTCTCAACCTCGAGAGTTTTTAGAAGAGACATCAACATAGTATGCAATATTTTGATTCATAGACTAAAAATTGAATGCCTTGGAAAATATTGCAATCCAAGTTTTGATTGGATAACCTAAACAAGATGATATTTGATCAAATCACTGACATTACTCAAATCCGTGTTGACAAAATCAGGCCCAAATCTTCTAAATCTAGATTTAAATATTAGAAATGAATAATAGCCAATGCCTTAAATAAATATAAGAACAAAGATTGTTTTTCATAAACCTCTTTAGATGGTAAATTAAGTGATTTATGGAGGATACTCCTATTTTACGACTTGGATACTCCCTACCTAGTTGATTGAATCCATGACTAACATGTTTGTATTATTGGTATTCTTATTGTGGTTCTATGGATTCACATCATGATGTAGCTTCCAATACTTATATTTGGTGGGACCATCTATGTTACAACGGTTGAAATGGTTATTTGGATCCTTGCATTATTTTGTAGTGGTTGTTGTGTTCTTATCCTCTCCTTTCGATTTTTTTTCTCCTTGGAAGCATCTTGGTTTACTTTCTTTTTGGAACTACTTGATTGTCCTTTAGTCTTACCCATATTCTCCATATAATTGTGCTTCCATGTATTCCTCTTTATTTATCATGGGTTTCAATAGCTTCACTTTGCTCCATAAATGGCTATTTAGGACACCCAAATATTTGAGGAGTGCCTCTCATTTCTTGGTATATATATCCAACATAATGGCCATTTTTTTGAACTATATAGTGTTCTCTTGCACACCCTCCCCTTGATTCTATTTGAACTCATGCAAATAGATCAATTAGTCCTATGTGTACCAAATAGGGTAGAAATAGGAATCAACGAGGGTTTTAAACAACTCCCACTTAGTTACTGGAAAATCACTCTAACCTAAGCGTATCGGTGTGACTTTCCCACCAAGTTTGAGAATGGCCCTCTACCTTTAGTAGGGCACATGAAATATTTTTCTGATATTCTATGTTATGAAAATTGAAATAAATGGCTAACTACTTCAACCATTGATTCAAATTAGCAAGATCAATCTCATCCTAGTAGGTGTTTATGTCCATTTTTTTCTCCTTTAAAACAAAGACTAAGAAGAATTAATGGCACTATAAATTGGTCTCTCTTTCTTTTGACTCATCTCTTGGGTCTTCATTATATCTATATTTCTTCTCTAATATAGCTTATGAGTTTCTACCAAAATCCTGAAAATTCCAAGCTTGTTCTCTAGATTTGTGAGTAACTTGTGCTTCCATCTTTGAAAATCTATCCTTTGGCTAATCCCATAGATTTCTACTATTCTGCTGATCTACCATGGTAGGATTCTAGTACTTCTTAAGATTGCAAATTTTTATACAAATAATTTAAGGCCTCAAATTGGCTTTGAAATTTTTTGTAATGCTAATCACAAAAGTAGGATTTGCTCATAAACTAGGTCCTACAAGCCAGTGACACCAAATTTTCAACCTAGAAAGTATAAAAACCAATGAAAATTTATATAATTATCCATTTTATATCACTAGGAAAGATCTTAGGTGAAATGAATTAAAATACATAGGTGGTGAGACTATCTACCACCCTTGTTTATGAAACACACTCATCATTGCTGCAACTAAGAATACCCAATCATCTCTATGTGGGATGTTTTTTGCCAAAAAAATCATTACTTTCTTGGACAATGTTTTGGAAAAAATACCACAATGATGTCACATTAGAATTTGGGAATGCTATGTTGAATCTCCACTATATGGTGCCTAGGTAGGAAAATATTCCAATCATGTTTTGCGGTTTCAACCATAACTATGGAAAAAATTCATTTTGAAGAAACAATATTGTTTAATAACCATTCTTGGATCTCTTTACATGCTTGAACCTATATGATTTAAGATATTTTACTGTAGTTTTGCACCATACCTTACTAGAACTCTAAGAATTTCACATAATTGTTGATACACAATATTAACAATGAGATCAATTACAATCCTCAAATCCCCTTTAAATATTACCTTTTTAAATCCCATGTGTCATTGACCCAATAGGGTTTCATAAATATTGTAATATTGTTAAAATTTACATATTCCATCAATGTTGATTTTATTCATCTTCATAACAGAACTCCATAATCATTCACCATTTATACTTTGTAATATTGATAAAATTTATATATTCGATCAATATTAAAAAAATTATCCTTAGCACTCCAAAATCCTTCACCATTACCATTCTTCATGCTCTATCATTTCACAAACAAGTATTTATTCCATACATTGTTAAAGAAGATGCATCATATACACAATACTTTTGATACCTGCAAAAATTTTATGAATCCAAGGGAGTATAAGCCATGTGCATGAATTTTTTTTGTCAACTTAGACATTTTTTATATTTAGAAGAACATTGACTTTTTTCATCAAAAAAATGAAATAATATTTTTAGGTATTTTAAGGAAGGTAGGAAATACAAAAAATTCAATTTGGTTCTGACTCATTTTAACATTTGCTCAGCCATTCAAAACCATTATCAGGTTACTCAACCACCATGAAATAATAATTCATTGACTTCCAACCTCCTTAATCACCATATTCATGATGAGTGAAAATAGGTTTCAAATATATTTTCATGGCTTCCATTTAGAGGCATCTTTAGAGTACAATTTGTGTGAAAATGGTCCTCTGTTTTGGGTCACAATACCTTAGTGGGGAGCAAACTTTTATTGTAAGGGGTTCTCTACATTTATATTTTTTCACTCAATCGCACATGATTCATTCTCACCACCATCACCATGGAGAATATGATAATGAGGGCAGAGGATTAGCATGGCATTAGAAAATCCAAATTGGGGCTTACATCTGAAATTGCAATCACTGGTGGAAATGGGTTACTATTTCTCTACTGTAATGTATGTTTTCATGCTTGATTTTGATTGTTTGAAGTGTTATTAAAATTTTGTGTAGAGCTTTTACCATTAAATATTAATGTTTAGCAATATGGTTATGTTGATGAATGTTTATTGATGGTTATGTTCTTATTTTTCACTTTTTGTCATCATCATATCGTGCACTTTAAACCTACTTACAAGGACTTGTTTTTGTCAGGGAATGACCATAAGGATAAGAGTTTGTTAGTGGTAGAAAATTTCTAGACTCGCTTTTGTCAAACTATCTCTAATTTGGTTGGATCTTATCCTTGGCATTCATAGTCTAGGTTTTTAGACTATTTTGCACAAATGAATTGGTTTCGATTCTAATAAGTTGCAGAGTAATGAAGCAATTGGGTTTAGTTAATTTTTGAAAACACTTCTTTGATTAGCCTACATGATAATTGGGGAAAGATTTGTATTGCAAGTTATTCTAATTTTGAATATTCTCAGAGGTTATAGAAGTTTTTATCTTGATGATGCCACATGCTTTGGTAATTTCTTATTGGTTTGGACAACTTTTTATTTATTTATTTATTTATGAATTGTTTGGATGATATTTGAATGAAACTCCTACATTCCTCATAATATTTATCATAAATCATTGATTTCATTCCTTCTAAAATGTGTATCAAATTCTCCAAGTGGGAGTTCTCTAGCTCATATTTTTCCTGCACCAAAAATTCAAAACATACCCATACTACTACTTGAGATAAAATAATGTTAAGAATGTCCATAAAAATCAATATCCAAGTGGTAATTACCTGCTCCCTCATAAAGATAGTTGTTCTCTTCAAGCCCTTGTTCATTCCTTGCTCTAACATTTTCACCAAATTCTTTGCACAAGTACAACCAAGGATGTTGTATCCCAGTTAATGAACCTATTTTCCAAACTGATTATTCCTTTGTCATCACCTAGTTTATCATATAGTACTTCCATTGCAGAAAGTAAAGAACATGACTTCCTATCCACTGGAAGGGTGCATTCTTCCAACAGTCCTAAAGTAAGACCAAAAAAATTATTGAGTTAACACAAATTCTTATCTTTTTGGATATGGATGTGCTCATGAAACTTTTGGTCCCCACTTATAACCTTTCAAGTTCCATACTCAATATAATTGTGGTCAATGATGTCTTCTTGATCAATTTTGATCTCAAATGTCACCCAACCTTGATTCTGATTCCCATATTCATAATCATTCCCTGCACATTTTGTGTACATTTATTTAATACTAAGAATGTTGACCCACATACCACCTCAACATCTTGAAAAATATTTAATTGAGTGGATGTCCCTTGCATTCCTAGACTAGAAAATTCTTATGTTTCATGTTTGCTTAAAATAAAAATATCCACAACTCTAAAATCATCTTTGAGTTTGTGGGAAACAATCTCTTCAATACCTTAAAAAAACAAATAATAATGGAAATAGGTTGCCAACTAATAGTGGTAAATGAAGATTTCATAACCATGTCCAAACATGCTTTCTATCCTTTCCTGTTACATCTATTTGAACATGAAATAAACTTTGTATTGGTAAATGCAGATCTCATAGCTATGTCCAAACTTTGTATTGCATCTATTTGAACATGAAATAAACTATGGATTTTGACTGGATTTCCATCAAACTTACTAACTATATGAACATGAGTACTCAATTCAGTACTGAAAGGACTTTCTCCTTGGATCGTCTTACACAAGTAACTCCACTTACAACTGGTTGATTCACAACAAACATAGTAGATTCCATGTAGCCAATGTTTGTACTGAAAGATGCTTAGAATAAGATGATAATTATGCAAACCTTTTAAATTGCAAGTAATTCTTGAAAATGATTGAGATAAGCGAGATAAAAGTGAAGTATATTGTCCTTTAGTGCCATCCATTATCATAGTAATCATTAATAATAAAAGATTGTGACATGCAATATGTATGGTTTTCTTCTTCTTAGAAACAATGAAAGTATCTAAAAAATACTTGTTCCAAATCAAATTCATGGACCACTTAAGAATAGGAATATTATATTCCAAAAACATATAAATGAAGTGTAGGGTTCCCATGCATCCTTCTAGACTGGTAAATTTATAAGGTTATTTGATTTTTTGTGTTCTTACGCTTTTTTATTACGACATAGTGGAAAAATAGCCAATAGTGTGTGCATAATAGAATCATTAGAATAAAATCCTCGACTTATTTGACATTATTATTGATCGAATTTCATTCTTCGATGATAAAAAAATGATATTAATGATCCTGCACCAACTGGAAAATGATAAATCTACTTGTGCCTACATCTAGCTGATTCTTTAATCCAGAGGTTGATATTATTGGTTGAGTGCAATGATACCGGATCAATAATATGTATTTAAGGAATTCCATTGTAGATACTGGTGTTACTTTCTGCGTTGCTTCTCAGATATGGATTCCTCATCTAGACCTTGCACTTTGTCTTTCAATTGTTATTTTTTATCATCCAGACACAGCATTTTTATAGTTACTTTTGATCAAGGTGAAGGGTGAAGTTAAACTTGTCATCAAGGATGGTTGGAGGCTAAAGTTAAAAAACTATTCAATAGGGATTTGGTTGAAGAGGTTCAACATCTCACATAATTTGGTAGATTATGTTTGTTGAGGTGCATCCTAACTGTTATTCCACATGATCTTATTCCACATGATCTGTGTTGAATACAAATCTTCTTTTGCTAATAAATTACATTGATGTTGGGGAATTTATATTCTAAACCTATAAAGACAAGTAAGGGTAGCTTCAGGATTGGTTTAAAGATGGTGACATTAGATATGAATTTAGGATATCCAATATTTAAAATGATAAACAATGCCAAAAGGTTGTACTTTAGTTTCTTCCTTGGTAACTTAACAATATAGTTTTAGTAATCACATAAGGTGCCTTTGTATTTCGATAGAAATAAAAGGTTTTTTATGTAAAAAGGACGTTCTTTTTTAAGTGAGTTGTTGTGGACTATGCTTTTATAGTTATGCTGGTAATGTGAGTCTTATTCAGAGGTGCAATTATGGTTGAGCTATTGTGGAGTCTTTTGTAAAATGAACCATATGTGTGCATATTTTAAAAGAACTTGAATAGTATTTGAAATAGCAAAATATGTGTCTTAATTAAATCTAACTAGATCTTTTGGAAGTACGAATAAAACCTAAGATGTAAATATTACTTTTTATTTGTAAAATAAGTCTTATATTAACATAAATATATTTACAAAACATAAAATAAAAGTGGAAAGGTATATACAAAGATTATTCATATCCTTTTCCTGAGTGCCTTCTATATGACCTTTAGTTAATAGATATCTCTTCCCGCCAAACATGAAAAAATTAATGAAATGAAAATATCAATAATCATAAAAGAAAAATATACATCTTAACCTCCAAATACATTAATTTGAAATGTCTTCAAACTAATGTTTGTTGGAATGCATTTTACTTGCAGCTTTGCAATCGGTACAAGAAGATACCATTACTTTCCGTACTGGTGATGGGCTCATGTGAATTGGAGGTTCTATTGTACCACAACGTATTAATCCATGAGATGTATGCATTCATTCCATTTCTTTAAACTCTTGAGTGGAATTTTAAGTGATGGATTTTTTTTGTATTTACGCATCCATGTATAATTCTCCTCTTTTGTTTAATGTAATATATTCACAATTTTGTCTATGATATCATAAGAATCAAGGATTACTGAGAGCCACACAACGATACCAACGATTACAAGAAAACAACTACATGGATCCAAACCAAGGCCTCTATGTGGGTGCCATCTTTGACATTGAAACATCAAATGTGATCCATTGATGAATCTTTTCCTTTCATTTTTGGAGCAACATATTTGAAGTTCTGGATGGTAATCATAATAAACAAATTTGATTTGATTACAAGGATTGGAATTAGGGAAAAGACTCTTCATATTTTGGTTTTTCCGCTCTATTGAGATGTTGAGTGATGTGGAGGAGAAGTATGTTACAGATGTACTATTTCTTTTAAAGCTACGGGCGCATGTGCGTTCTTAAAGTAGTGAAAGTTAAGATAATTGTCCAGAAAGAGTAGAGTAATTATTTTCGTTTAATTCTGATTTATTGATAAAATTTTCCTTTAATTATTAATAAATCAGTATGTAGTATGTACATTTCTATTCTACACAAAAATGGAGCTTCCATACGCTCTAGCAAATTCTAAAAATTCCAAAACTCAAAAAATCACTGGTTGCTTCCAAAACCGTAATATCCATACCCCAACTATGCCAAATGTTTTTCAAACTAACTATTGATTTATTCACCATTGAAGTGTACTCAGAAATAAAGTTATTGAAAAGTACTGTAGGCACAAGTTTGCTCTGGACTTTTGTCAAACACATGAATGGTTAATGTTGTAGCTTATGCTATTGTTATAGTTATTGATGCTAGCTCTTAGCAGGTGTTTCTTAGTCTTTATTTTTGGTTTATAACAAATAAAATACTCGAAAAAATCATTAATCATTATTACGAATCACATGTCGCTCACATACAAAATACCATGCTGTAAAGTTATGAGTTATAACAGCAGTATGATTATCCCAAATAAAATCAGACTGGACTCAGTTTCAAACATGTGGAGTGATGTCAATGTTTTCTTCCTTTGAATGCCTAAAAAATAAGTTCCCTATGTTCCTTAGTTGACTGTAGTGGATTGATGTGAATGTGAACACATCTTCAGGATATGAACATGATACCATCTACAGGAAAAATGAGGAATATTCCCTCTTCAATGAATTGGAATTCTACTCTTGCATCCACGAATTAGTTGATATAAAGTGAAAACCCAAACAATCCACGAATTAGTTGATATAAAGTGAAAACCCAAACAATCAGAAGGGAACAACCCTGACAAGGAATACACCCTCTTATACAGTGATTATGGAAACATTGATAAACAATATAGTCAACCCCTTAAACATTTTGAAACTCCATCAACTAATGTTCCCTCCTAAAGAGGACTGATATGTTTATGTACACAGTCCCTTTTTTCTTCTTGATGTTGAAAGGATATTTCTTAATATTTTTCCCCTGTAGCAAACCAAGGGAAACTACTAGTGTTCCTTGTTAAAGTTAGTGCAGTTGCAAAACCCATTTTAAGAGATGATGGTACCCTAGTCACTTGATAACTAGGGAAGAGTAAGACCCTATAAGGTACCCTAGGCCTCCTTGTAGTCTCCTGGGGTTCTTGGTCTAGGACCAACCAGGTTGATTCCATGGAAAATCCGCTACCATGTTTCTAGGGACCCTATGTGCCTCTAGAGTATTATGTTCTAGCACTAGGGACACAATGTCCAAGTAGATCATACAGGTATAGGAAGAGACATTCCTGGTCTAAGACTTTTTTTTAATAGTCACTCTAGGAATGAAGCTCAACTTAGTACTAGGGACCATTCTCCTGGAGAATGGAGGACCTAATCACGAACCAAGTGGTTGATAAACATGATTCGGTTTGGGACTGAAAATCAACCTAGTGCTGAGAACCATTATTTAAATAATAGAATATCTTAGTCAGTTAGCTAAGATAAATGATGTGTGATGTCCTCTCTCCTAATCGATTACTCCTAGGTTGTTTCTCAAGGGACTCACCACCCCTTCATGATGGCTAGAATAAAGCACCCAACCAACATCAGTAAATTTCCTAGAATAGAACACCTACTAAGAGATAATACATGCATGAGATAAAGTGCCTCACTCCTAGGGATATATGCCTTGTGGGACTATTCTAAATCTAGAAGAGCCTCTAACTCATGTGATTTACTAACTAAGAATCGACACTTAACTAAGGATATAAAAACAACTCTCTAATTCTTGAAATAACTCAAACTTGAAACTCTCTTGCACACATGAACCCTCTACCATTGTCTATTTATGTTGCACACCGTAGAAAACACTATTTATGTTGCACCTTCACTCAACTATCCATTTGATTGCAATTAAGTGTCAGTAACAAAGGCAAGGAATCTAATTTTCATGTATGTTGCACTGATATTTTTGCTGGTGAATTTATTGTTCGGTTGAAACTTGTGCCATACATGTCACTCTCTATCACCTTAATCGAAGCACTCTCTCCTCACAATTATACAGCATCTCTCCAACCAAGAAATTTTTCTTCAACATGTAATGGATAACAATTCAAAGAATCAATGGAAACTAACATATATAGGATTAAAATTCAGTAAGTGATGGAGAAAAAGGAAAGAAGATAATAAATGATGTAATTTATATGATAAATTCTTGCTAATTATAATCACTAAGTATTGAGATTATAACATGTGATACTCACATTTTCGTACTCACATACCTACCCCGCAAGATGTACAATTTTTCTCCACTCTTGTAATGTATTCCTATATGCGTGCCCAATGATGATACACTATCTCTCTAGATTGTTCTTCTATGATGGACCACCTTTATTAAATTTCCACTACCTTATCCTAAATGTGTGACCTCTTAGAGATACCTACAACTTTGGTAGGACCCTTTATTTCCTTTGCTCACTTGGTCTCTATCCCTTGGTCATTAGTTTTCTTCACTTAGACACTAAGGGAAATTATTTAAGGTATTTCTTAACTTAATGGTGGTTCAGGGTGCAAAGTCATGATTGTGTCCATAATCACTTAGGATACTTTATCTCATCTCCACGATGGCCAAAATTTATTCTGGGTTTTTTTAGTGGAGTCAAATGAGTCAAACTTCCTTAACCTTACCGGCCTCTTACTCAAAAGTGTGCCACAAATTCGTAAAAGAGTACCACCTTTGTGTTCCCCAACACACATAACAAATAGGAATTTTGGGTTCCAAAACCAGTGGTATAGTCTCGCAAAACACACAATATTGAGTCAAATATCACAATAAAACTATTATGTACAACTTAGTGATGTCAGGTAGGAGTCAAAGGTCCAATACTCGATCCATTCAGCAAGAAAACATTCACTGAGCTATCATCCAACTGACCCATGAGGACTCAATCCTGGAACGAATTCTTTTTTTATAAACATTCCACGCCCTCTCTCTATTGCTAATCAAATTGCTAGTTGAATCAGGACAATATTTATTAACCATTAGTTCTATGTCCCCATCAAATATATGGTGTACTTCACATATGATGAAGCATATTTAATTAAAATTCCATGCACATCAAAACTTTTTCAATCCATACAACTCCACCCAACAGAATCGTTGTGCATTGTTGATCTGTTTTGATGATCAATATCATTCGTCGATCTCCAATCACTTCGGAACGACTGGTTTTAAATTCCGCAACACGACACCTCTTTTATCTTCCATGCTCTTCCTCCAAAGTAATCCACCTTAGCCATTGATCTTCAACGGCCTCTAACCTTCGTCGCACGGTCCTCAATCGTATGGGAAATTGGTTTAGGATTATCTCAGGCACAACTTCTATTTGTGAAATTATACCTCGACTATCGATCTGTGCAAGATACACACTCTTTAATTTCTTTGTGAATTTTGTTGAATTTATCAGTGAAATGATCAATTCCTTCTATAATCTAAAGATTTTCTCTTAGGACTACAAAATTGGAGTTTGTTTATCAAGGTAAGCTTCTACACATACATGTAGAGAATTAGATCTATACTCCTCGTTAATAAAATGAAGACATAAATGATCAAATCTCTTGCAAAGTAAAACTTTGTTCTTCATTCAACTTAACTAGTATAAAACATAGACTCTGAGCTCTCCACACTCCACTCCATTGGATTATGTCCTTCAATGATCTATCATTTACATTCACTTAT
Organism: Pseudotsuga menziesii; assembly: GCA_001517045.1. Classification (NCBI taxonomy): domain Eukaryota; kingdom Viridiplantae; phylum Streptophyta; class Pinopsida; order Pinales; family Pinaceae; genus Pseudotsuga; species Pseudotsuga menziesii. The sequence goes on along the minus strand of LPNX011123793.1, from coordinate 63,231 downwards.
TTTTATAACACTCTGCAAACCTATCAGATCTGAATAGTTTGAATCTGAATACCTAATAAAAGAAATCCTATCAACAAAGATCTATCCTTGAATAATTCCTCCTCATGTTCAATGAGAAAAATGGAAAACTGCCACTTATTACAAAATAGAACTAATACTATATTTCTAACAACGAACTGTAGCCATATAGAAGTGAATACATGGCATGTTGACTCATCAACACAAGAAATGTGAGTTGGATGTTCCTGCATCATACTCCTAGGGAAGAAAATAATTCTTCAATAGATCTTTAGGTTGCACATTGTATTTGGAAATTTGCAATAGATAGGCCATCACTAAATATCCAAACTAAAATTTTACTTCTCTTCTCTTCAAGTATTCTCTATGTTTATATTTTTCTACACTTTCCTATAATTATTCTTGATATTCTCCTGCAACTCATGCATGCTAATTTCAAAGGCTTCTCCCTCTGCACTTCTTCTTTCCTTTTTTCCTAGATATCTAAGTTCATATACACCTCTTGGATGCATCCCACAGACAATTTGAAAAGGACTCATGCCTATACTTCTGTTGGGTGAATCATTATATGTGAACTCAGCCTAAGCAAGATCCAAGTCCCATTGTTTTGTATGTTCATACACGAGACTTCTCAATACATTTCCCAAAATCGTATTTACCACTTAATTTTTTCCAGCAGTATGAGGGTGATAAGCAGAGATAAAACTAGGATTACTCCCCAATTTATTCCATAGAGTTCTCCAAAAATGACCAACAAAATTTGTATCTTTGTCATACATAATAATCAAAGTAAACCCATGCAACTTTACAATTTCTAAAAAGAATAGGATAACAATATTGGTTGCATCATTAGTCTCTTTACCTGCAATAAAATGATCCATTTTGGAAAATCTATCTACCACAAAATCTATCAACCATAAAACGATCCATTTTGGAAAATCTATGTTGTACAAGACATTTCAGCCTTGTAACCTAGGGTCTGGGGTTACCATCTTACTATTAGACTTGCAGAAAATCAACTTTTACAGAAAATGGAATGAGAATAGGAAGAGATCTTGGCTTACCTGGTTTATGACGGTTGATCCCAGCTTGGTCTTCTCTCGCTCCAATCTTCTCCAAATATTCTAGGGATGCTTGTCTTCACCTGCAAATATCCAATTCTTCAAGCAATAACTCATACATATATATAACATTGGTTAGATGAAAACCATATTAATAACATAATTGAACATATTCATTAAACCAATATACATGAAATAAGCACAATACAAGATTGGAAGAAGAATTCTCTTTATTAACAAATAGTGAATAGGTAAGAATACAACTCAGCTTCAGACACAAGGACTCCTCTACAACCAAGGACTCTGACTTCTGCTGCTCCAAGAATCTGAAGCTATACCACCAACATAACTTTTCTCTTCTAGAATTAATTTATTAGCCCCATCCCAAGGCCTCTATTTACACTTTGGAAAATAGAATGGTTTCAAAGGTTAGGATGGTTGAGACAGTTGGGATAGTTATGGATTAGAGCCCAGCTAATCTCATATAATCATGATTTATATTTTTTAATGTCAAATTAAGGTATACGCGAGTATTGATATAGGAAATGAGCGTATGACATGTGGGTTTCTCAAAGGGAAGTCATGTATGCAAGGTACACGCCGGTTGCAATGCAAATAGTTGGGTATGATATGCAATTTGCAATGCACATAGTCGTGTGTGCAATCCAAAACTTAGAATAAAAATATATAAGGCTGGTCTGAAGATAATGCATCAAAGGTCATGTAGATCTATAGTGTTTTGGCCAATTCAATCCTAATTTTCCTTTTGTGTACCAACATGATGAATTCCAACACTCAGACGAAAAAGTGACATTTTTATTGATAATAGATCCCCCCTAATGTGTGAGGTCAGAGGCAAGCGAAGGCCGAAATACATTACAATCTTTATCTTGGAGAACTCAGAAGTCCAAGGAAGCAGAGGAAGTACTTGAAACAAATACATATCAATGTCATATAAAAAATTATATATGAGGATGCCATGTTAAATATACTAGAATACTAGCTCCTTTACAATATTTCATTACATCATATGATACCGGTACAAGACCATGTATATTACAAAGGTGGATTGAAGCCACAATATACAATGATGAGTCTTCAAAATCTGGAAGTGGTGTAGGTGAACATAACACAATCTTGTGCAACTTAGGTTATATATGCGAACCTAAGTTCTTTGTCAAAATCCAAAGGAACCAGTACAATCCAGACCATGTGAATAGATGTGTTGAAGTTGAACATGGAAAGGATTCAATAGATTGCCAATCAATAGGTGAAAGTGACAACTGAAGCAAATGCGTTCACTAATGATGATAATGAATCCTAAGGTACCATCATCAAAACTCTACATCCTCGTATTCAGGAAGTACTGATGAGAAACCATGTTGTGGTGAGGAAGGCAATAGATCCTCCAACGGATCACAAGAGTGACGAGGAACTGGATAAAGGAAGGTAGATACAAGTAATATTCAGATAGGATAATGATGGAATCAGGATAATAATCAAATGTAGGGATAAATCCTTGAACAATAAGCACGACATGGAGATGACCCAAGGCAGTTTTTAACTTTGTAGATAGGAAAACTAGACTTATCTGTCATGTCGAAGACATGATCAGATTCCCCATGTATAAAGGACAAGTGGAGGAGTAAGAAACTTGAATTGATAGATGAGATGAAAGTGTACACTGAGACATGAGTATCAGAAAGTTCATATAGTTCTTTGTTCAAGGAGGACATGCTGCCACCATCTATAACCCAAAATGAATACTTCTTCCTTATCTTTCCTGCTAAATTTTAACGAGTTCAGGAAAGTCAACTCAGGTTTCTCTTCATTTTTTATAAGCTTGAATAGGGGATAGAATAATGCTTGATAATGTCATTGATTCGTGGAACTTATGAGCCCGAACTAGTACATGCTAGTTGGTGTTTTCATATTTAGAGAGTCTGAAAACTCTGAAGAAGACTCCAGGGGGTTCCTTTTTCGTCCAATTTAGTCTCCTCAGGGCAAAAAATTATAAAACATACCACATAAGAACTCTCTTATCTTCCAAAGAAGTAAGGAGCACATTTTTTGTACTTAGTCAGGGAGGTCCTAAAAAGGTTAAATTACCACCTACCCAATGCTCCTTCAAGAGCAGCTTATAGCTTAAGTTTTACGAGTGTGAAGGAAAGCAAGATCACTCGGAAAGATCCATTTGGTTATGAGGAATGGGGATTACAACAGTAAACTCGATGGTTTTTTCTTTAGTTTTTAACAAGCATGACAAAGACATAAAATACACTAGAAATATTTTTCATGTTTAGGTCTAGAGCATGGAAAAGAGAAAACTACGCTCATATCGAGTGCTCATTTTCTGTAAGTTTAGTCTCTCATGTCTAAAAATGTGATAAACCTATGCCTGAGAATACTCTTCTCAATTCCGTAGAAAATAAAGTGATCCTTTCTTGTATTATTCCACATGGTCCAAGAAAGTGATAACCTACCACGAATGTGCATGCGCATTCACATATTCTTAATGAGCCTGAATGGACCATTTTACTTGGTAGTCAAGTTTATTTTGAGAAGTTAGAGTTGGGCGTAAATAAACTCCATAAGGGAGGGGATCCTTCTGAATGGGATAGCTTATTAAAAGAGACCAAAATGAGGCTCAATTTGGCGTGAAAAATAGCTAAGAAGGCTCCCCTAAATCTACGACAAATGCGGCATGAGTACTGAAAGACAATCAATGTGTTCTAAACTAGGGTACTCATGGAAGGAAATCCATATCCATGGAAGAACAATGGTATAGACAAGGTAATGATGGTTGAAAACCATAGTCCGTGGTCAAAATAGTGATCCTAGGGTTAAAGCAGATTAGGTATAGATGTAAAAATGCATATAAATGACCAAAATCCTATCCTATATGAGTGAATAACAACTTTAAGTAACCTTGGACCTATTGCAATAGGAAAACATGACATGGCATTAGTTTGGTTTTGATAGAATTTAAAAACTATAGGCTAAAAAACCCACATTTTGAAATTATTTCTATAAATAGTTCAAAAATAGAAATCAAAATCACCATTTCATATCTTTACCCAATAGAGGCAATTTTTACCTCTGACTTCAATCACTTAGTGTGGAAAAACTAGTGGATGATTTTCAAATCTGCAAGTGCCAAGTAAGTCAGCTCTTCATTCTCTTCCATTTCATCCATTTACATTTTCAATTTTATTCAAAATTTTGATGTTTTTAAGCCATTTTAAGGAGGTCATGTTGTATACGCAGGTAGGCGACTTACACAGTCGCGTACACACATTTTATATGCAAATTGCACAAAGGAAACCTATGTATGATACACGACCTATCTAAAATACTATCACGTATACTGCGCGACGTAGTAAAAGTGTAAATAGGGAAAAAATCAATGTTTTTTAATGAATTTTAATGTTGATGGTGGCTTTAAGGGAAGGCTAAAACATGGTGTTGGAATGGAGGGAGAGGGAACATGAAAATATGGACCAATATGCACTTCAAAGTTCCCCCACGGTGTAAGCATTGTAGCAAAGTGGGTTGTTAAATTGCTTTTGCACCTCACCTATGTGGGCTAATGTCCGTTTGCTAGAGTTTTTAATTGGCTACTGGGATCATGACTTAGGTGCCTTTGACCTACAAGGTGAGATTCTCGAAATTGCATTGGAAGACATATATTTTATTATGTTTTTGTCACAATGGGGAACACCTATAAACCTCAAGGGTACTAGCAGGGGCGATGACCTTCTAAGTGTTCAGGACTATATCAACACTTACTGGATGCCTGGCAGTCCAAAAATGGGAACTTGCATCCCTATTTCAGATATTAGTAACTTTTTGTTGCATGTGCTTGTAAGCACAATAGTGAAGGTTGCAGGATCGTCATCACTACATCTTGCTACTCGAAACTAGATGAGAATTTCTATAGAGTTCCTATAGGGAGCTTTGTTTGATTGGTGCTCGGGAGTAATCCAGATAATGAAGAAACAACTCTCTGATTGTAAGAGAGGCTGACAGAAGAACTTTGGCTATTCTAGTGTATTGGTGGCCTTCTTCTTTGAGAGAGTGTCTACCCTCAACCCTGTGGTACCTCTACCAACCTTCTCTCCCTGACATCCTAGACTGAATAGGTGGGGAGAAATTTTCTTTCACCAAGGCGGCAATGGCTCGATTCAGAGTGTCTATGACGATAAGTTCTACCTACGGTGGGGATGAAAGCTACCAACACTGCACTAGTTTCCATATGTTGGGATGGATTTTCGAGTTAACAATGACCTTGTCCTCCCTCCTGTAGGAGCATGGGGAGAATCGGGTATTTTGTTTTTTTCAAGTTTTTAAATTTTTATGGACTTTTAATCTTTACATATGTATAAGATTTTTTAATCCTTTTAATATTTAAAATGCAGATATTGGACTAGTCTACCCTGATGGCATCCTCGTATGTATGTACGACTGGTGGCAGGAGAGGATCATGGTTTGATTAGGGTACTTGAGGCGAGGCTGGCCAGGCTTTCCGAAAGAGTCCCCACTCTACGTATTGAGAAGATCCCTGCCATTATGCAAGAACTAGTTGTTGGTATTCCACCCACTTGGATACACCTTATGAGGAGGGTAGCCAGGGAGGTTCATGTTTACATAGAGGCCACAGAGGCTACTGCAGTTGAAGAAGCTAAGGAGGCCCAGGAACAGGATGACCAGGATGACCATGGTGACTAGGGTGGTCAATATTGAAACTAGGATCATTTTATGGATTACGATCCAATTTTTGTACATTTTTGTATATTTATACATCTATGACTCGATCTAAGGATCAAGAACTCAACCTTTCTATATGGACAGATATTCACACACACACACACACACACACACACACACACACACACACACATATATATATATATATATTGCGAATTTATTTACATGTGCTTTACAATGTATCTGTTTTTATATTTTTATGGAATGTGTGTTAAGTACCAATCTAAGATATAATTCGCATATGCATTAGTTAATGAATATTGATATCTTGGAATATGATTAAATGTAATAAAATCAAAATTTCTTTCCAATAACCTAACTTGCAAAAACTGACATAATAAAATAGGGTTTCGCACCTGATAAGCTCGATTGAGATGGGAGACCACCAGTTGAGAGTCAAGACTAAATTCCAGTTGGGTTATGACACGTGACACGGAATCCCATAAAATATCAATGACGTTCCTGTATTTAGGCACATTATTGGTAGCAGGACCTAGGAAAGCGTCTCCAACGGAAACTAGTTGTCCCGAGGGTGAGAAAATAACCCATGCAGCTGAAGCCATGCTGTAAGTTTGATGACTAGTGCCATCTATAAAACCTATGAACCACATAGAAGACATCTGTGACAACTAAAATATGATATAAGAACAAAAAACGACTAGGTATTGTACATAAAGTTACATACAATAAAATACAAGAAAAAGTGCTAAGCCTAAGCATAGTACTTCTTCAGGTAGAGCCCATTTCTAAGCTCGGGAAGCTTATTCCCTTCGAAATTAGTTAATTCATATGCCCCTTTCTTCAAAACTTTTGACACGACATAGGGTCCTAACCACATAGACCTGAATTTCCCTGCCCCTAGGGGTTCTTTGTCTTGGTCCCAAATCAAGACAAGCTCCCCTTCAAAAAAAATCCTAGGTTTGACTGATTTATCATATTGTCTTTTCACCCTATTTTTATGATCCTCATTTGCATTCAGCGCATATCTATGCCGTTCATCTAGATTTTCTAAGTGTAGAAAACATTCTTCTAGCTCAGTCATATCAGGTAACACATGAATGGCAATTTTTAATGATTGGTTTTCACATTCAACTAGGGTTACTCCTTCTACCCCGCGAACAAGTTGGAAAGGTGAGAATCCCATGGCAGTTTTCACATTGGTTTGATAAGCCCAAAGTGCAGGATATAACATGATGTACCAATTTGACCAGGTTGCGTTAATAGTATGCTTGAGAATAGTCTTCAAGGTATTATTGACTGCCTCGACTTCACCATTTTCTTGTGGGTAGAAAGAAGATGAATGTTCTTGTTTAAACCCTACCATAGTAGCCAATTTGGTCATCATGCGGTTTTGGAAGTGACTGCCATGGTCAGTGATAATCTCCTTAGGAATACCGAAACGCGTGATAATCTGGTTAAAAATGAAAAAATCTGTAGTTTCCCCATTAGCCTTATAGGTGAGCATTGCCTCTGCCCACTTCGTAAAGAAATCCACAATGATAATGATGTATTTTTGCCTCCCAGCCGAAATTGGGTTGCACACCCCATAATATATCCCCCACTTGGTGGAGGGGCCCACTGTAATGACGGGAAATAATGGAGCAGGATGCGACCACATCTTTCTAGTGTAAAGATGACAAGGATGACAACACTTCACGGCTCCCACATAGTATTTAAAGATCGTAGGCCAGAAATAATTGACACATAAAATATTCTTGACCGTTGCTAACCCAGATAAATCCCCCCCCCCCCCCCCCCGACGATCCGGTATCGACATGATTTAGGACAATATCAGCCTCTTCGTGGGTGAAGCATCGACGAAAAATAGAGTCTACCCCTATTTGGTACAAAGTATCTCTAATGATCAGGTATTTTTCACATGTGCACATAATTTGCATCGCTCTTCCTGCAAAAAGATTGCAAGACACTTCAGAGTCTGGACATAGACAAGTATATCTCCATACTAAGGGTCAGAGGTGGAAATCAAGAAAATGTGCTCATCTAGGAATAAGTCTTCTTCAATTGGTATATCATCTTCAACTAGAAATTCTGCAATAAGTTCTGCAAATACTAAGGATTTTTTCAATTTGGCAGATTGAAAATCCAAGTCAAACTCCTGGAGAATGACTATCCATTAGTTAAATTTGCCTCCAACTATGCATCAGGAAAAGACATATTGGAAATGATTGACATATGCCAATATTACTGTAGTCCTTAGTAAGATATAGTGACGTAACCTATGAACAACATACACAGCTGGTAAGGCCAACTTTTCAACATGGGATTACCTAAGTTCAGGGCCAGCTAAAGCACGACTAAGGTAATAGATGACCTACTCTCAGAGCTTATAAAATTCCTGGACTAGCACCACCCCAATGGTCAACTCAGATGTAGCCATATACAATATAAAATCAGGAGAGTAATCTGAAGGATGCAATAAAGGTGCCAACAACCAATCTTTCTTTAATGCCTCGAACACAAGTTATGTGGTATCATCTCATACAAATGGGGTGTCTTTCTTCAACAGGCACATGAAACGTTTGGTGATCTTGGCATAGTTCATGATAAAACATCGAATAAAGTTAGAATTTCCTTGTGGGCTCTAAAGTTTCCTGATGAAATGAGGGGGAGGCAGATTTACAATGGCCTCAGCTTTCAAAGGATCCACCTGAATACCTTTGTTAAAAACAATGAATCCAAGCAGCCTACCTAACTCGACACCAAAAACACACTTGTGGGGATTCAAGCGTATTTTGTAATTCCTAAATTGTTCAAAAATTAAACGCAAGTCATCTGGATGATCGATTCTCTTATGAGAATGTGTCAACAAATCATCTAGGTAGGATTCGACAATAAACTTGATGTCATGAAAGGAAAAATAGATTGCCTGCTGAAAGGTAGGCCCTGAATTTTTCAATCCATAAGGAATTTTCTTGTACACAAATGTACCCCAAGGACAGATAAAAGCCATTTTATGTTGGTATTCCAGATAAATTTGAATCTAATTATACCCGGAGAAACCAACCATAAATGAAAAGACCTCACTCCCCACACAAGCATCAATGATTTGATCTATGAATGGTGTGGGGTAGTTATCCTTAGGACAAGATTTATTTAAATCATGAAATCTAGTACATACACGTATCATCCCTTGTTTTTATCAACGGGAATGGGGTTGGATACCCTTTCTGTCAAAGCTATTGGGTAAATAAAACTATCTTTCAGCAGTTTTTCAACTTTAATGGCTTCTGCTTTACGCAGATTGACAGGTCTAAGTTTTTGTCAAACTAGTTTGGCATTAGGAAAGGTTTGGATTTCATGTTCGACTATTTATGGATCTATGTCTGACATCTCCTCATATGACTAGGAAAACACGTCGTGGAACTCCTTAAACAAAGCCATATAGATAGAAATCTCATCTAGAGAGAATTTTGCACCAATATATACATTTTCCACAACACTGGGGTTTGCAAAGATGTATATAGGGATAGTAATGGAAATGTTTCCCATATTCCCCTCGACAAAGATTCCCTCCTTTGGTAAGGGATTGATTGGTATATTAGCATCACCTACCAGTCTCACATGGAACTCTTGATTTTCAATCCTACTTGACTCTTGAAGAAAGTAGGATCTATGATGAAGATCTTCATAGATCTTATCTTGACCACTCATGACTTTCAAAATGGATTCGTCTGAAGGAAAAACCATGTCTAAGATATCATCAATATACAAAGAGTTCTCTACCCAAGAAGGCATATAGGGTTCTGTTGGATCCTCTGAGACTGTAGGAGGAACCAAAACAAGATCAACAATGCTGTTAACGATAACTTTATAAGCTACTTCCAGTGCTGTTAAGGGCACTTCAAGTTCATAATGGGAAGGAATGACCCAAGGATCCATTCTATCACCAACCGTCGTGATAGAATTCCCTACACTAGTAGAACCTAAGTAATTAATTGGGGCTGGGATATCGAATGTGCCCATAAATGATTAATACATCCCAGCCCCTAAGCTCTCTGAAACAGGTTTGACCTGATCAACCAATGGCGCGGTGGACTCATTAGTTTCCATGTGGCCCTTTCGAGTGAAATTGAGTTGGTCTACTGTAACCAACTTCCCTTCGTGCAGAAAAACTACCACACAAAGAATGACCGATGCAATTGCAGACATGGCATAAGTCCAAATTCTCCCCAGAAGCAAGTTGTAATCTAATAGCGCATAAATTACCTCTAATTCAACAGACACTACCTTCCTTTTCAACTTTATCTCTAAATATGGTAGGATACCATGTGGACAAAATGACCTTCCATCGAAATTAGTAAGTAGGGTGTTCGATGGAACTAGCTCTGAAGATCCAAGATCCTTCCAGCAAGACAAGGACATGACACATGTGGAAGCACCTTCATTGACAACTAACCTTCGAATATTTTTTCACCATGGATGACATCTATCGATTAAGCCACATGATACGGTAGATGAATTTTGACATCAAACAAATTAAACTTCTCCATGATGCTCGATGAATCCATACTACCTAAGGCTACTAAGAGTGCATCTCGCTAGGCAAGACAACTCTGTAGCACCTCCAAAGCTAACATTGCATAAGGGGGTTGGGATAAATATTCAACTATAGAGTAATTGGCTACAGCCCTAGCATTAGGATTGTGCAGTGCTTTCTTGAAGATATCTTTTGCTATCCTAGGCATAGTTTCGATAGGTTTTTCAATTGTGAGAGGGTTAGAAGTTTCACCTATAGACTTAAATTTCTCAAGAGCCTCCGTCTCATAGTTCTTGTTTCTAGTCTTGAGCAAGGTCTGGGATTGAACCATGTTGATATATTTTTGTTCAGGGGCATTAGTAATGCCCCCTACTATGTTAGAAACTAAAGTTGTGTTCTGTCCTTGGAGAAATGGCTCCTTTAGGACAGCTGGTTGTTGATTTTTTAGCAGCTTCTGAGCTTAATCTATAAGAGAGAATTGATGGGTCAGGTGATCTTCATGGAACAACTTATAGGGAAATTTCACCTTATTCTTCTCTTTTTTGCCCCCATCAGCATTATTTGCGGGTTTTGGCTTGTTTTGGTTTCCCTCACCTTTCTTCCCCCTTTTCTTTTTCCCACTGGGTTGCTGATTGCCCTTTTGGTAGGATTGAGAAAGAACATTTTTGTTTTAGGATGAGGGGGTAGCCTTTGCTGCCTCCGCTGTAGACTATTTAATGGAAAACTCATGGATTTTTGTTTCCAAATATTCTATAGTGAGAGATTTAATTGAACCAACCACACCATCGGCATGGGTTCTAGGCTTAGGTTTCTCAACACTATGTGTTGGCCACGGTGCATCAGGGATGATTTCATATAGAATCCCAAACTGAGAGTATATAAAATCTAACTGTTGGGCCCTAAGGATAGCCTCTTCCTCATTAGTTACCCCCGAAGTCGATACATCCTTAGATATATATGACAATAAGGACTTAAGGAACTATTCTAACAAAAAATTGGGAGGGATAGTGGCCTTAATGATCCTCTTCCGCCTTCGCCACTCTTGGATATGATCTGAAATATGAGTGGATTTGTCCTACCAAAAGGTGGACGATAAACATGTGCTAGCATCATATCAGATAGGAAGTTGACAATGGTTAAGGAACACATTATCTAAGTCCCGAAAACTATCAAACATAACAGAGGGCAGTTCAATGTACCACTTTGTTGCGACACTAGTCAGAGTTCCTTGGAACAATCTCAACTAAACCATGTCATCATTTAGCGAGTTGGAAGAGCACCACAAGTGAAAGGTGGTGATATGAGCCCTTGGTTCTTCACCAACTTTTCCTTCGAATTTTGGAATATCCAAGGGTAACTTGGTAGGGATAGGTGACTAGGTGGCATCATGTTTCACCGATTCATTCATTAACTTGGACAAATCTGGCAAGTTCAAAGTTTCCAAGAAAGAAAGTTTGGGCCTTATTGGAGCCTGAAAAGTACGAGGTTGGGAAGCAAAAGGACTTCCCCCCTGGTTCCCAAATGTAAAGGAGGGGTTGCCCCCAGATACCGGTTGCAAAGTAGTCGGACTACTTTGAAAAGGATTCCATCCGTATGCCATTGGATTATTCATATGTGGTGCATTTTATGTGTTTTGATCTACTCCAGTTGAAACTAGAGTTTGGAAAATAGGAGCAGGTATCCCTCTGCTAAAAAGCGAGAATGGAGAGCTTGTGAAAGGAGCTCAAACCGGAGTTTGGAAACCTTGGCCATAAGAGTTATTTTTTCCAAATTGCACCCCTACATATGTAGGTATGGGGCCTACATATGGAGTGGATGGGGGAATGTGCCCCCCATTCCAAGGAAAACCATAGAAAAATGAAGAAGATCCAACAGGACTGCTCTAAGCAGTGTATGTAAAAGAGGGTGAAGCAGAAGGTGCAGTGGGTATCCCAGTGACAACCCCACCAAAAGTACCTACTACATTTGTGGAATTCAGTGATTGAACCACCCGACTAGATGGAGTTAAGAGAGTAGCAGGTTTTGTTTATTTTAGGAGTACCAACAGGGGGAGGTGGCAATCCTTTAGTGAGAATAGTTGGGATGGCGGTAGATGGACTCTCTCCTACACTATCCATAACTCTTCTTTCAAGAACACTAATCACAGATGAATTAAAAGGACTAAATTGGATGACGACAAGATCATTTAAGTTAGTAAGAGGAGAATTAAAGTTTCTTGCAAACTCATCAGCCCATAAGTCTTCTATCTCTACTATGGTTGTATAACCTGGTTTGTACTAAGTTTTGGTTCACCCGAAACTTCACTAATTCCTACCGGTTCAAAAGAACCATCTATGTCTAATATCCTCCTTTAAGGGGGCGGTGGAGGTTCCACTGTAGTAAACGGAGGAAGGTTTTGAAAACTCCTTTACCTTCTGAGAGGTTGGTCCTCCATGATTGAAATTTGATTCTTCACACACCCTAAGGTCAGCTAAACACAAAAAAACCACACAGCAGTCACTACAAAAAATTCCTAAATCCGCAATAAACACAAGGGGTATAAGATATGCTTTGTAGAAGAAATTTGAGAGATAGTTACTTGGCCTCCCTATAGATGTTCTTAGGCATAAGTAGAGGAATCACTCACCACCCTCCCACACATTTTACTGGGGTTACTTTCCAAGCCCGTCCAAGGTCAACCAGAAATAGCCTTCCAGTGTACCTGTGTATAAACCCTAGATGTCAAGAGACTAAAGACTATCGCAACTATACTGGGAGTCTGGGGGGACAGTTGCAAGCCTAGTTCATATGCATAGGCAGGGTACCAAATCTCTAAACCCTGTCAACATCGGCACTGCACAAGGCCTAAACAGTGGTATTGAAAGAAGTCCCTAGTTGCACAAAAACCTTGGTCTACGCTTTGATGAGGAATCAGAGGGTTATCTCCTCGATCCAAGCCTCCACGTGGCCTCATGCTTAACTCTTGTTTGAGAGGAGCTTCCCAAATACAATCAACATAGAAGAGGGTTTACCTATTTATGGGGCAACTACATCTGAATTTAAACACTTGTGGAGAGTTTAAACTCTCTATTCCACAAGTCTAGCCTAAGCGAGTTGGTGTATGAGCCTATAAAATAAAACATACTAATAATTTTTAAATTATATTGTTCATTTTAAATTTTTTTTTAGTCAAAAGGTAAATGGCGTGAAATACTGTTATGTTATAGACTCGATAAGAAAAGTAAAACGATGTATAAAGCAAATTCCAAAGTAAATTGCAAATACTTAAACTAGATTTTTTTTTGTTGCAAATATAAGCTAATGAAATTGAAACTAAGCGTGAGAAAAACTAATACTTATTTTTATAATTTTTGAAATTTTATTTGAAAAATACTGAAAAGAAAACGACTAGATACAAAAGTATAAAATTCTTTTTCTTCACTTTTTCAAATTCTTCAAAAACTACAATGCAATTAAATGCAAATTTTTTCAGCAAGTTTGAATAATCAAAACATATAATGAGTGAAATGAAGTATAAAGGACCCAAAATAACCTACTTCAACCAATCAAGAAGAAGACTCAGAAAAAACCTAACTTGGAGAAACTATTGAACCCAAAAAGTCCACTAGATTCACAAAAGAACAAGTGAGAAACTGACACTACAAAATGAAGTACAAAGTATAAAGCATCTAAAGCCCTGATCGCTGACCTAGACACAAAGCACTGAACTTATAAACCAAGAAGGAGGACCAAATTAAAATCACAAGATGAAAGACATTCAAACAAAAAAGGTGGAAGGCTTGAAAACAAGAAAGCAGTGTGACGCACAAGACTTCAGACTCATAGAGTCATGCCAATAACAGAAGACTTCCAAGCAACCAAAAAACCAAAGAAGACAGGGACAAGAAAAACCTACCATATTTTTATGCTGCTACAAGATATACGTGACTGTGTATGCAGGAAACCCGTGTATGATAATCGAGTGTATTCTAGAGAAACCCGTGTATACAAGGTATTGTATGATACTGTGTACAACAACGACTCATGTATATAACTAAAAAAATTTCAAAGAAAAATTAATAGTAAAGGTTTCTGGGCACACTACACTGTAAATCAAAAGAAAGATAAAAAGGAACCATTAGAGGAAATTTGAGGTAAAAAATGGGCCTTATAAGAAAACACGCCAACAATAAATTTTGTGAGTTACAATTCAAGAACCAATAGAATTTCAATAAAATGAGTCAACCAAAATGGTTGAATTGACATATTTCTCATAAAAGAAAACTACCTTTTTTGTTCGCATTTTTGACATATCTCCCTATGTTTTTACTCAAATTTCAAGCAGGAGAGCTCGTTGGATGCAGAATTTAATTCCACATCCAACAAGTACCCACACTACACAATTTTGATGGGCCTCGCTACCCCAAAAACAAGAAATACTTGAAAAAATGTGATGATGATGTTATCATCATGTTTTTTCAGGTATTTATTGTTTTTGGGGTAGCAAGGTCTATCAAAAGTATGCAGTGTGGGTACTCATTGGATGCAGAATTAATTTCTGCATTCAACAAACTCTCCCACTCAGAATTTGAGAAAAAATACAGGAAGATATGTCAAAAATATTAACACAAAAAGTAGTTTTTTTCATTCTTCATCCAAAATTAATAACTATTATTTTATTATTTTTCTTAGGAGGCCCATTTTAGACCTCAAATTTTCTTTAATGACACTGAGAATCAGAAACAGAACAAGTACTGGTAAGGAACCTGTAGGGAAAACCCACATTAGGCTGGACTCCCCAGTGGAGTCGCCAGTTCTATTGTACAGGACATTTCACCCTTGTAACCTAGGGTCTGGGGTTACCAACTTACTATTAGACTTGGAAGTAATCAGATTTTATAGAGAATGGAATGATAATAAGAAGAGATTTTGGCTTACTCGGTTTATGACAGTTGATCCAAACTTGGTCTTCTATCGCTCCAATCTTCTCCAAATGTTCTAGGGATGCTTCTCTTCATGTGAAAAGAGACAATTCTTCAAGCAATATCTCATACATATATATATCATAGGTTAGATGAAAATAATATTAATAACATAATTGAACATATTCATTAAACCAATATACATGAGATAAGTACAATACAAGATTGGAAAAAGAATTCTCTTTATTAAAAAACAATGAATAGGTAATAATACAACCCAGCTTCTGACACAAGAACTCTGAATTCTGCTGCTCCAAGACTCTAAAGGTATACCACCAACATAACTTTTCTCTTCTAGAATTGATTGATTAGCCCCATCCCAAGGCCTCTATTTATACTTTGGTAAATATAGTTGTTTCGAAGGTTAGGATGGTTGAGATAGTTGGGATAGTTATGGATTAGGGCCCAACTAATCTCATATAATCACAATTTATATTTTTGAATGTCGAATTAAGGTATACACGACTATTGATATAGGAAAGGCACGTATGACACACATGTTTCTCAAAGAGAACTCGCGTATGCAAGGTACATGCGGGTTGCAATGCACATAGTCCTGTATGAAACGTGAGCTGCAATGCACATAGTCGCGTGTGCAACCCTAAACTCAGAATAAAAATATCTAAGGTTGGTCTGAAGATAATGCATCAAAGGTCATGCACATCTATAGTGTTTTGGATACTTCAATCCTAATTGTCCTTTTGTGTTAACGACAAGATGAATGTTAGCACTCAGATGGAGAAGTTCCATTTTGGATGATAAGAAATAGGTTAGCAATATTGGTTTCATCATTAGTCTTTTTACATGCAATAAAATGATCCATTTTGGAAAATCTATCTACCACAAAATAAATTTAATCATGAACTCTCTGAGTTCTAGGTAAACCCAAAATAAAATCCATGCTTATGGAATCCCAAGGCCTAGCTAGAAAAGGAAAGGGTTGGCACAATACTGTGTTTTGACTTCTCCCTTTTGCATGTTGATAGATTATTCATCTTTCAACAAAAATTTTCACATCATGCTGCATATTTGGCCAAAAATAAAAATCACTCACCAGAGAAAAAGTATTATCTTGTCCAAAATGTCCTGATATACCTCCACTATGCTTTTCTTGAATTAAATTCTCTCTCATTGAACATATTGGAATACATAATTTACTATCCTTGAACAACAATCCTTCCTGCACCATATAATTGAACCAATAGCTTCTATTATGGGTAACTGGATTGTCACAGGCCGCATAGATATCATTGAAATCTAAATCTTCTTTATACATATCAATCATGTTTTCAAATCCCAAAGTACTGACCTTAACTTCTTGTAATACCATATTCATCCTACTTAAGGCATCAACAACTTTATTAGACTTACCACTTGTATGTTTGATAAGAAAGGAAAATTTTGACAAAAGTTCTACCCATTTAAGACATCTCTGGTTTAATTTAGACTGACTATTTATGAACTGTAAAGAATGATTGTCAGATACAACAAAAATTCCTTAGGCATCAAATAATGTCTCCACTTATTAAACATAATATAATTTTTTTATCATATGAAGAGTATTTATGTTTTTCTTCATTCAATTTTTCACTGAAGCTGCTCTTGACTAAAAATCGCTTCCACTGTTGTTCCACTAGCATCTCTTTCAACTTGAAAAACTTTGTCAAAACTCAGCAAAGCCAAGATAGGATTTTTAGTTACCTTTTTCTTCAATAACTTGGAATTCCTATCAACTGACTCTGTCCATTTGAAAGTTTGTTTACTTCCTTTGAAAGTATCTATCAAAGGTGCAAAAATTTGACTAAATTTTTTGATGAACTTCCTATAGAAACTAGAAATTCCATGGAAAATCCTTACCTCATAAGCATTCTTTGGAACTGGCCGACTTAAAATCGGTTGTACCTTGTCAGGATCCATCTTCAGTCCTTCTTCTTAAACTAAAAATCCCAAGTAAACTAAATCTTTCTTCAGGAAACTACATTTCTTCATATTTATCAACAACTTCTCTTTCTACAAAGTCCTGAACACAAACCTAAGGTGTCCTAAATGTTCCTCTCTATTCTGATTGAAAATTAGAATGCCATGTAGATACATTATCACAAAATTCTCAGAAAATTCCTTTAAAACCTCATTCATCAACCTAATGAAGGTACTAGGTGCATTAGTAAGCCAGAAAGTAATTACTAACCATTCATACAATCCATCATTAGTTTTAAATGTTGTTTTTCATTCATCCCCTTCCCTTATCCTAATATGAGGATATCCACTTTTCAAATCTGTTTTGGAAAAATATTTTGAACCACTTAAACAGTCCATGAGATCATCAATTATGAGTACAGGTAATCTATATGTGATAGTGATCTTGTTGATTTCCCTAGAGTGATTGCACATCCTCCACCCACCATATTTCTTTGGACTAAGTATGATGGGTACTGCACAAGGACTCAAGATTTATTTTACCAAACCTTTCTCCAATAGCTCTTGTACATGATGTTTGATTTATTCATTTTCTTGAAAAAAAATCTATATGTTGCCTTATTAGGTAAACCTGCACCGGGTATTAAGTCAATGTTATGACTAATACTTCTTATAGGGGTTAAAGAACTTGGAAACTCATCCACAATAATTTCAGCACATTCATGAAGTAAATTTTTAACTTCAACAAGAAAATCATCTAAATTCATAGAAGTTAAAATTACCTTTGGATTACCAAAAAGGAAAAAATGTAGATCCTCCTCTTTCTAAACTTCTTGCAACAGTTCTTTTTTAGACATCAACAAAGTTTTTGATCCTGGACCTTCCTAAACTACTTCATCTTCCAATGGTGAAAAAGTGTGTTTCTTCCCATCTTTATCTAGAGAATAAGTATTTTTCCTCCCATGATGAACAACTTTCCTGTCATACTACCATGGATTCCCTAAGAGTATATGGCGCACATCCATAGGCATTATGTCACATAATATTTCATCTTTGTAAGTACCAATCTTGAATTCCACATTACAATGCCAATTTACCAAGAGTTTATGTCCTTTCTACAACCGGGACACTTTGTAGGGAGTGGGAAGCTTCATCCTCTTCAATCCTAGCTTCTCTACCATCTCTGTGGAAACCAAGTTATCTGTACTACCACTATCAATAACCATTTTACAACACTTACCTTGTGACTTACACCTTGTTCTAAACAAACTTTTACTTTGAGTTGGTTCATTTACTTGTTTCTCTGTTTTTACGAAGACTCTCTTCAACATAAGAGATTATCCTTCCTCTGGAGGATTATTCATCTTTGTTTCTTCCTTTGAATCTTCTTGAGCCTCTACAACATTCGCATTTCTCCGATTTGAAGACTGATTTCTTGGACAATTCCATGACATATGTCTAATTGATCCACGAGCATAAAATGTTACCTGTCTATGTCTTCCTCTTCCTCCTCTAAATCCTCCTCTATGGGATGACTAACTGCCAGAACCCTTAGTTCCATCTTTGGAAGTCCTACCTCCACTACTAGGAGATCCTCTTCCTCTTACTACATTCTTTCCTCTATTTTTATGGTTATGTTTTCTTAACAGTTTCTCTTCTACATTTGAAGCTACTTGATATGCATCTTCTATGGTTTTCAAATTTAATAAAATGATATCATATTTTATATCATATCTTAATCCATTGATATACCTAGCTACTCTTTCTAGACCTCCTTGCATGTGTCCAGCTCTAATACTCAGTCTAAAAAAATATTCTGTGTATTCTTTTACAATCATGGTCTTCTGTCAAAGGTTCTATAATTGTTTAATAAGATTCAATTGATAGTCCTTAGGCATAAATGAATTTTAATATTATGTAGCATATTATCCCAAGAGTTTATTTTTGACTTACATCTTCTTTCTCGATGGATCTCAAGCTCATTCCACCACATAGCTGCATGTCCCTTCATTCTGGTAGTTGCATATCTTACTTTCTTCTTGTCTTCAATTTCTTCAAAATCAAAATATTTATTCAGAGCATTAATCCAATCCATGAGTTCTTCGACATTTAAGTTACCTTCATACATAGGTATTTCTACTCTTCGTCTGGTACTGGCCTTCATCAACATCTTCAAAAATTTGACTTCTTCAGGATATTCTTCTTCTTCATCAGAGGACTCTGCTTCTTCATCATCATTATCTGAATTGTCTAAGTGGTTCTTTCTTTCCATAACTTCTAGTATTTATTTTAGTCTTCTCATGTCTCTATGCATATCCGTCTCTGCAACTTTTCTTCCTCGACCTCGTCCTTGTCTTTGTGACATATTTAGAAAAAATTTGATACCAAACTTGATTCTAGGTAGGAATCAAAGGTCCAATACCCGATCCATTGAGCAAGAAAATGGTCACTTAGATGTCGTCCTACTCACCCACGCGGTCTCAAGCCTAGAACAAATTCGTTTGTATAAAAACTTTGCGCTTGCCTTCTGCTTTAAATCAACTTGCTAGTTGAATCAGTGGAATCTTTATCAATCGCTAGATATGTTTCCCCACTAGATCTATGATGGACTTCAAATATGATGAAGAATATTTCATAAAAATTATGTGTACATCAAAAAAATTTCAAACCATCCAACTCCATCCAACGGAATTGTTGTGCGCCATATATCTGTTTTGATTATCGATCTCCAATCACTTCTCAACGATTGGTCTTAAATTTTGCAACCTGACCCCTCCTTTATCTTATACACTCTTTCTTGAATGGAATCTTCCTCATTCATTGATATTCTACCTCCTCTAACATCTGTCGCACGATCCTCAATCATATGGGCGATTAGTTTAGTATTATCTCGGGCACAACTTATGTTTGCAAAATTAGGCCTCGGCCGTGGATCTATCCAAGATACACACTCTTTAATTTATTTGTCATTTTTGTTGAATTGATTATTGAAATGATTGATTCCTTTTTCAATATGAATATTTTCTCTCAATACTACAAAATTGGAGTTTTTTTATCAAAGTAAGATTTTACACATACATATAGAGAATTAGATCTATACTCCTGGTTAATGAAATGAAGGCATAAAGGATCAAACCACTTGTAGAGTAAAACTCTATTCTTAATTCAACTTAACTAGTTGTTACACTAAAATCTCATCACCATCATGTTATGAGATAGGTATTCCCTTGTCCTCTTCAATCCCTCAAATTTTTCCCTGGAGAAATGGCAGGAAAAAATATCCCTTTACAATTTTCCTCATTTTGAGCTAGTAACACTCCTCTTCCATTGAAAAAAAGCATTACCCAAGTGGTGCTAGGGAAGCACCACTCCTAATACATGAGCAAAGAGTAGTGCCACTGCTTCTATGCCTACCGCAAGAATAATTACCCCTTTAGCACCACATTTTTTCTTCATTGGAGGAGCGGTGCTCGAGTTTTCGAGGCAAAAAGAGAAGCTTTGAGAGGCTTCTTGAAGATGACCTCCGTGGAGACTCATCCCTATGGTTTAGGACCATCTAGAGCTCAAGATCCTACCTTTTAGGATCTTAACTCCACCTCACACATGATATCCTCAACCATACATATCCTCCCATGCCTTTAAATACTAGCTCATCCCCCATGGAAAAAAAGAGGAATATTTGTGTTGCATACCCAAACTCTATCAAAATAATTCTTGAGTATTTGGAGTCAAGGTGAAGTTAGAGGAAAGGAGCCATTGGAAGGAACTCTCAACACCAAAGCATGAAGATTGTAGTCTCTCCAATCATTTATTAATAAAGAATGTCTTTTCTTTCCCATATTTATTGTTTCATATGTATGTATTGTTTAATTCCTTGGTCACAAGCATAGATCTAGTTGATTATATTGTATGCTATTACGTTTTCTTTGTTGTCTTCCATCTTTTACAGGTTCTTCTGCAATAAGCTTCAAGGATAGCGAGGACAACCTTTGAGAGAAGTATCATGGAATTCCATTCAAGTGATTAACCAAATCTAGGGGATATTTAACATTTGGTGTTTTTTGGTTTGTTCTAGACCTGAACCATTCATATCTAGGGAACCATCTCTTGTCCGCAGGAGGTGGGTATTTATGGATTACACTAATATAAAACATATAGTCTCATCTCTCCACACTCCACTCCACTCGATTATGTCTTTCAATGATCTATCATATATGTTCAATTATTTTTTTAACACTCTGCAAACCTATTAGATACGAATAGTTTGGATTTGAATACTTAATAAAATAAATCCTATCAACAAATATCTATCCTTGAATAATTCCTCGCAAGATTCAAGGAGAACAATGGAAAACTACCAATTATTACAAAATATAACTAATCCTATCTTTCTAATAGCAGACCCTATCCATCTAGAAGTGATTAAATGGAATGTTGAATCGTCAATCCAATAAATCTTAGTCGGATTATCCTACATCATGTAGACACTCCAATGAATAACCTAGTGTACACCTACTCATTTAGGTCATTCCCTTGGCTATTTATACCATTAAATTTCTCTTTGCAAGGTCTCTTCAAAATTTTCAAGTGATCTATCTTTGGAACATTATCTTGCAGATACAAATTCAAATAAGTAATACATATTTACCTAATATCTCTTCAACCTCTTTAATGTGCATAGGTTTTTGGGTCATCTCCAACACCTCTATGAGGTCCTCTTATGTTTAGCTTAGCTCCAAATATGAATTCTATAACCAAGTCCATATAATATTTTATTTTTTTTCCAGGATGATGTGTGTTTCCTTTTGATATGGGAATATCTTTCTACATCATGAGGATAATCTAGAAGAAATTAATTTCCATTGGACATTTAGAGTGAAGAGCAAACAAAATATGGACATATCTAGTTAATTTTGGGCATTGTATCAAGTTTCCATAAATTAAGATTATGGAATTTTTGGGTCTGTCAATTGTTTACTTATGGTCAAGGTTTTGACATTTTACATTTAATGGTTCATGAATTTATGCTTTATTATTACATGTATTGTGTATTGTGTTTTACAGTTTTCTCACTCTCTCGGTACAGACTATTTAGTTTTTTTCCAAAGAAAAATTATAGTCATTTCCTTAATAAAAAAGGGTTAGAATATAGAAATTTGAAAAATCCAAAGGCTGAAGACCATGTATGTCAATGATATTAAAAAAATGAACTAATAATAACATAAATAAATGAACATGCACTATATGAATGTGCTAAAGAATAAAATTTGCACGATCATAGCTAAAAATTCCAAAGGGTTTGGCAAACTGGCCCAATAAGGAATTGATGTATAGAGGAGATCTTAACATTCATTAAAGTTGTTTCCAACCACTTTGGTCTCAAAGGATGAAAATTGAAAAATCATAATTTGAGGTATCTTGATGGGAGGATACCCTCAAACCCACTGTGATTGATGTGTGTGGAAAAGGATACTAGAATATCTGCTACATGATTATATAATCTATTTTTCTCTTTTGTGTGCTCCTGATAGATATGTTGAAACTTGGCAGCAGTCCCATGAGCTATAATGTTGGCTTCCATCCAAATATGAATACCTGGGAAGCACCTTTTCCTCTGGAGGTAGTTGTTCTGGTGCTACAAGTTTCCAAAAGATTTGATTCATGTCCTTAAAGTTTTTCTTGTTAAATTGGTTGCACCCTAATCTTAAACCCAATGGGCATGTTTATTATATGCTTGTTTGTGGAAAGAATGGAACCCTGTAGGTTTCAACCATGGAATTGGAATGATTAGAAGGGAAATAACTTCCTTTGATGGAGCCAAGAACTTTGATACTATATTCATCCAAAAATCTTAGCTCGGGTCCAAAATCTCCATCTAAGCACATGGACCTAGAAGCTCCATTTAAACAACATGTTTTTGACATACGGTGGAACTTTACACTAAAACAATTTTCCATGTGCAAGGTAAGGATTAGATGTTAAAGAGACTTATATTATAGGGGAACTTGATGAGGTTGCAAGTGAAGCTTCAACTATTTATCAAATTTATTGTTAAAGGTCTCTGAATTTAACAAAAATATCGTTGTTATTCAAGCTTCTCCTTTAACTTCTCTAGGGTAGCCATCCATCTCTTGTTGTATAGTTTCATCTATTGGTATTTAAATAATGTTGTAGAAGTCAAAGGGGGTGTTACGCATACCATATCCTCCGATATGCATAAGTTAGAAGCTCAAGTTTATGAGTTGTATGATGTAAGTATCAAGTGCTCACTTCCTCATATTGTGAAGACACATATCCCTTGTGCTAATGAGGCACAAGATATGGAAAATGTTATATTATCAATTAATCATTCCCCTAGCACCTCCATGCTATTATGTATACACTCCAATGAATCTCTAATTATGACAATTCTATATGATCCATAAACAAGAAATTTATAGTCAACACAACTCACTATGTGGATCCTCAACAAAAAATAAATTAAAATGTCTCTGCAATTCACATTTATGCTGAGATCAGGTTTCTCTTATGGATACTCTCCAATAGATATGAATGAGATCTATTTTAATTGCCTATCCCAATATTGAAATAAACTCTGCATTCACAAATTTCAAACCCAACACTTTTATTGTACCTATGAACGTAAAGTAATATACTAGGGGATAAAAGTGCAAATAGAGAACTCTAATTATTCAGATAGATATGTTTGCACAATTTCAATGTTCCAATACTAAGTAAATTCTACACTTTAATTGTTCCTACCAAGTTCTCTACAATTTTGTACCAAGTTAAAGCTTATTCTCTATGTGCTAAATGCAAGCAAGCTCAAAACATACACAAACTGATATTTCTATGGCATCTAGATCGTACATGGGAAGGTATTGAATGATGTGTTTAAAGGTTAAACTCAACATTTCAATAGAAAAATTATTCACCATTAACATCATATAGTCATATGCCTTTAGGGAAACTAAGAACAACAGAGAATTTAATGAGCTGAAGGTGCCCTAAATCATATGTACTATGTATAGTTAATATTCAATGTTCATTTTCTAACCCCAACATAAGAGTTAGCAATGCAAGGTCCTTGTTTTCAATAATGGATTTATGAAAAATCAGTGGCATGGGTTCCCAATGTCATCATCCTCATCCAAGCATTTACCACTATAGACACTGCTTCTTCCTCTATCCTGTATGGTACACATCTAGAAGAAAAAGGAAAATCATCATATCCTTTCCCTATATAACTATTCTACTTGTTATAAGCATAAAGCACGCTACACAAAAGGTAAAATTCTATACAACTTTTTGTCATAAAATAACATAATATTCAAATCTACGAAGCTCCAAAATGAATTTATTTTTTGTCACTTTGTGTGTTATATAGTGGCATGATCATAATCAAGTAATCTGAGTGTCTTCCTGGGTGGCATAATATTCTTCTTTTTAAATTCCAACTTGAGGTCAATTGGATCCATAATTATATGTTTAAGAGTCTAAATTTTAATTTCCTAGCAAACATCTACATTATCTTGATTTCATCATAGGATTAGAAGTGGTTAGAATATATATAAATAAGGTCAGAGCCATATGATTTGAAATGGTTAGCATATATGTAAAGAAGGTCACATCCATTTAGATTACTTTCTTAGGTCTCTCAAGTCAAAAATAGTGTTGGGATTATTAGTCATTTATTAGAATTACAAATGATGTAATCTTGACGTTAATATTTCCCATTTCCCCAATTCTTAAAGGATTCTATATCAATGGAATAGTCCCTACTTTACAAGTAGGAGGTTGAAGGTTTGATTCCTTCATGACCTAATGATATTGCAATATTCATATTTGTAATAAAAATATACTTTATTATGATTTATTATGGCTATGAGGTGGGTTCTAAACTGATTTCATATGTCAATTTGAGAGGGGTTAAAAAATTCCCTTGTATGTTACAATGAGGGGGTTAACCCACCCACCCCGACCCCCCACCCCACTGCAAGTTTATATGAAGGGGGTTCATAACCACCCCCAAAGGTTTGCAAAGAGTTTTAGTGGGGGGTTGAAACTGTCTCTGTAGTTACCTATGAGGGGGGTTTATAACCGCCCCCAAAGGTTTGTAAAGAGATTTAAGGGGTTTCAAACTGCCTTCATAGGTACGCACGAGAGGGGTTTATAATCGATCCCAATTTTTTCTAAGAGATTTAAGGGGGGTTTCAAACTGCCTCTATAGGTACCTACAAGTAGGGTTTATAACAACCAACAAATTTTTATAATAAAGAATTTTAAGCGGGGTTTTTAACATCCTTTGTAGGTACCTATGAGGGGGGATTATAACCGCTCCCAAAATTTTGTAATAAATAATTTTAGGGGGGGGTTTGAACTACCCCAAAAATTCACTTTTAGCATCGGTGCTATTGGGGGGCAGTTTGTTAAGACCACCCCAAAATGTTAGTAAGATGTATTTTTAGGGAGGGGTTTAGAACCGACCTTATAGGAACCTATTGGGGGTTTTTAAACCGCCCCCATAGGTACATATGGGGGGGTGGGGGGTTTGCAACCGCCCCCAAAGGTTTGTAATAAGGACTTTTTGGGGGATGGTTTTGGAACTGCCCCCTTAGGTTTCTATGAGGGAAGTTTAGACATCATACTAATAAAAAACATCTAAAATGTTTGATGTGAAATTATTCAAATTCATCCATGGATTTAGACACCCCATCACAATCTATATTTCCTGTTGATGGAGGACTAGATATACTACTAATAATAATAAACACTAACCCTCTAACCCCCTCATTACATTACATTCAGAAAAAATAATTAAAACACCCCCCACCTAATCCTCTAAATCCCCCAAGAACATAACATCACCGTAAGAGCATTAATATAGATTCTTCATTCTAAAGTTACTATCAAGAATAACCCTAGGTCATGTAATAAAACCATAGAAACCACATTGTGTGAAAAATATATTTGTGCATAGAAGATATAAGGGCCATAATAAATTATCCTATTATGGAGACCTTGTAGAAATAATTTCCTTCGTCATGCCCAAAAAAATATCTAAAATATATTTTGAAAAGGAATTAAAGGATTTTGGAAGGGTTGTTTGAGTAATAAAACCATAGGCACCACTAAATGTTAAGAAATTATGGTTGAGAGTGTATTGTGTAGAGAACATTGAGGAAGGCATATTTTTTTATTCAATTGAGGAGTCTGTATAGAAATATTTCCCTGAACAAATGGAAAAAATATTTTTAAAAGGTTTCTTAAATAAAGGAAAACCTAAGAAATTTTTTCAAACTATTATATTATCATTAAAAGATAAGGGATTTGTTTAGACCTCCAAAAAGTTAGAAATCTTAATTCACATTTTATCATCAAACTATCTATCAGTTAATCAAAATTCACAACATTTGTTTTTAATTATGATAGAAACACCAAGATTGAAATATTTGCACTTTTGTACTCCAATTTAGTAAAAATTCCTTTAAATTTTTTTTATAAATATGTCATATAAATAATGGCATGAATAGAAATCACATACAACCCTCATGCAGCTTGAGGATAGTCGTTATGAAAAGAAAATACAAAGAAATATTCATTAACATCCCATCCTAGGAGGATACCATAATTTTATTGAAAAACCAATTTTAAACGATCAAAGCTTCATTATACTCTTTTCAGTACACCCATATTCCAATACACTTATAGAAAACTTGTTTGAATCCACGCCCTTACAAACAATCAGAACTAAGAATAAGACAAGAATATTAATAAATAAAAGGTGGAAGATACCCCAATTTTATGAAAATAAACAATAAACATTTAAAGATTCATTATAGGGTTGTCAATAAACCTACTATTTATTTCAATAAACACATGGAAAAATTGTTGCAAACAACTCTGATGAACAACCAACCAAAATTAAAATTATATTAGACAATGAATAAATAGGAAGACTGCTATCAGCATCTCCTATATTTTTTCTGTGCCCGAAATTCACTTTAATACCCCCATGGAATTGTATTTTAAAAACACACCCTTACAAATAAATAACTTGCATACAAGCCATCGAACATGGTACAAGACACATGGTCTTGTGTGTTTCCCTCAATCAGTTTCACTTGATAGAGGGTAGACATTTTATGTTGTCTTCGAAGGTGTGCTGGTAAACTTTGATTACCTTTTCCTGTCCTGTCATCCCTACTTATACTACTTTCTATCCTTTTCAGTAGATTCATTTTCTCTTGCTACATGGATGGATGATTCTTTTTCATAAATCCAAAAAAAAAGTTCTGCTTTCTGAACAGTATTATGCCCCTTTTTAACCCAACCTTTGTTATGAGATGGACGGCAAAGTCTTTGACGATTATTAATTAATACAGACGAAATTTCACAGTTTAAACTTAGGTATGTGATCTAAATCATGTTAAATGTTGAATCTATACCCATTGTAACATGGTGTAACATAGAAGTTAGTTTTTAATTTATGTTTTATTGGTAAGATGGTTTGATCTTTGTTGAGTGTCCATTAAGAGGAGCTTGAGATGGCTGGCTTGTACACCAAAGTGACCACCATAAATATCAGTTTGTGTATCATCTATGAGGTTATATAACTAGGAGGAGTCAATGAAACATCAAAGGTATAAATCTATATATGTTTCCCATATCCATAATGTTTGACAGTTAAGAATCGATTTTGATCATAACCGTGGGATTTGGAAGATGTGGAGAGAGTTTTGGGACGGTAACAGTGAGCACTCCATTCTCCATTTTATCCTTGGTGTCCTTCACATTGGAATTTTTTGGGATATTCAAATGAAGAAGGAATTTGCCGTAATGATTCCCTAGATATCCCCACTTTCCATTCTTTTCCTCCTCTTTCTTTTGTTCACCACTTATTTTTATAAATCGATCCTCCTCCACTTCTATCTTTATGTTAGATATAAGCTATGTCGAGAAACCAACATCTGACCTATTCTTCATAATACAATGAAATGATGACTCTAGTTGTTGGTAATTGCTCACAAACTAGTGCAACAAGTGTCACTAATGATTATTTTTATAGAATATTTTGAACTCCTTTGCCATGAGATTGTTCACATTAAATCCCTGCTAATAAATGTTGGAGAGAAAAAAGTATGACTTTCGGTCATAGTAGAGGAAATTTCAACTCAAAATGGGCCTTTTAAACCAAATTCAAATTCCATGTCATCATGTGTTAGCGAATGAAATTGATTTAAATTTGAAATATCGTATAGGTCTTAAACATTTTTTTAATATAAATTTGGGGATAGGTATCATAAAATAAACTACATTTTTTTGTTCATATTTTCGACATATATTCCTGTGTTTTTACTCAAATTTCGATCAAGAGAGCTCATTGGATGTAGAATTAAATTCCACATCCAATGATTACCCACTCGGCATACTTTTTATGGACCCCACTACCCCGCAAAAAAAGAAATACTTGAAAAACGTAATGATGACATCATCATCAATTTTTTTTAGGTATTTCTTGTTTTTGGGGTAGCGGGATCCATCAATAGTATATTGAGTGCGCACTCGTTGGATGAAAAATTCAATTCCGCATCCAACGAGCTGCCCTGATCAAAATTTGAGTAAAACCACATGGAGATATGTTGAAAATATGAATAAAAAAAAAGTTTTTTTTTATTTTCTTCCTCCACAATTAATAAAATTTATTTTATTATTTTAACTATTATTTTATTATTTTCCTTAGGAGGTCCATTTTGACTTGAAATTTCCTCCAATGGTCCAATTGGATTCATGATATTGAGTATTTTTTGGAATATGGTGTGGACATAGTGGAAGAATGTCATGAAGTTGATCATGAATTTCACAATTATAATATCATCTTCAACAAGTGTGGAAATTCAATCTTCCAGAAGTTTGGAAACCCCATGCTACGAAATTTTCACAACGCTATCTTTCAGTATAGCATGGTTTGTATAATGAAGAGATTAAAGGATACAATGATGGAGATCCACCAACATGATTGATATTTCTAGTATATTGCATTTATCATGGACGTGAATTCTTCCATCGAGGCATTCCATGCATATAATTTAGAATATAAGATAATGGGGGATGAGGGGCATGGGGAAGGGAGGAGGGATATGAGCTTGGCTCCCTCCTCCCTTCCCCATGCTTGTCCTCCCCCATCCTCCCACTATTCCTCCCTCCTCCCTCCTCCTCCTCCCATCTCTGCGGCCCTTTGCCCCTTCCTCCTCCCCTCCTCCTACATTGTTGAGCTCCCTAGGGCACCAAAGGGAATCCCCTCATGAGCAGCCATTTGGTTCCTTAACGAGCTCAGTGGTGTAGGAGTATAGGAGGAGGAGGGGGAGGAGGGATGCAAGGACGGGAGGAGGGATGGTGGGAAGGGAGGCGGAATGGGTGGGGAGGAGGAGGTGGAATTGGTTTGCAAGGTTCAGATCCTATTGGTTGACATTGCAATTTATTAGGAGATAATTCTTTATTGATGGTTGTTCCCATATTTTATAATGAGGTTGCATTCCATTGTTTCAAGGATATTGATAATTTGTTTTATCATTTCCATACATCGACCTAGCTATTACACCTTCCTCTTGGAATCCGGAAGTTTAGGTTGTGATGAATTATTTGTTTGGGTATGTTTGCAAGTTTTATTTGACACCCTTTGAAAAAAAATTGGACTTGCACCCTGTGTTCAAATGTTTATCCTCATAATTTTTTGTTTCGTATGGAGGTTCTAGAGTTACAATTTGTAGTTTTCGGTGAAAGTACAGGTTGCGGGTTGTGACTTACTCGCCTTGTCTTGTTATGAGTTTTAGTTTAGTTCGAGGCACGACACACTGATGGTGATAATACTATGGTGCATTTCAATAATTGACAACATATGCAACCTTATTCTTACCCCAGACAACATCAACTATATTCTTTCTTCTAAACGACAAAATGGTAAAGTTTATAGTCATATTAATTTGTCAACTTTATGACGGTTGCATTGCATTGATGCAAGTGTAGGCATATTAATATAAAAAATACACATCAGTGGTTCCATGTGTGGTTTGTTTGTGGAAGTGACCCTAATTGACCTCAAGCTGGTATCTAGTGGTTCTTTCCTAACCACTTAGAACCTGTTATATCTTTTTCTACCCTGGGCATGACTATGTTTTGTACTTATGAATCGAAACAAACTTTATTTCCTTAGAACATGTTAAATATTTTGCTACCTAGGTCGTGACTAGGTTTTTTAGTTATGAGTCAAAACAAGCTTTATTTCCTATTTTGAAAGGTAACATGATGT
This sequence comes from Pseudotsuga menziesii, assembly GCA_001517045.1. Classification (NCBI taxonomy): domain Eukaryota; kingdom Viridiplantae; phylum Streptophyta; class Pinopsida; order Pinales; family Pinaceae; genus Pseudotsuga; species Pseudotsuga menziesii. The sequence goes on along the minus strand of LPNX011123793.1, from coordinate 32,700 downwards.
TATTGGTAGATTCCTTGGTATTATAAAACATTGTTTCTAGTCTTTATTTTCAATATAACATAATTGTTATTATAAATATATTGTATTTATTATAATATTAATTAATTGTTATTAATTTCATATAATAGTTATAATTTATACTTTAAAAAATGGACTAACTTAATGGTGAACTAACTTTAGTAAAAATATTCAAACTCCAATCTAATATAATAGTTTCTTAATAGGAAAAATTAAGACAATTTAAAAGTTTGTATTCAAATAATGTTTCTTGTCAATATGATAATTTTAGCTTTATTATTAATGGCATAAATTTGATTAAAAATATAATATTTTATTTAACATGTGTTTTTAACACAATTTAAAAACATGTATTCAAATAGTATTTCTTGTCAGTATGATAATTTTAAATTTATCGTTAATAGCATAAATTTGATTGAAAATCTAATATTTTATTTAACATGCTTTTTAAGAAATGTGTAAATTTGAAAATTTACATTCAAATAATGTTTCTTGTCAATGTTATAATTTTAGATTTATTATTAATAGCATAAATTTGATTGAAAATATAATATTTTATTTAATATGTTTTTTTAAGAAGTATATAATTAATCCATTATTTTCAATTGAAATGTGATTATTTTCAAATCCCTTCATCATTCAAAGGCACCATGAATATATACCCTTCTATCTAAATTAATACTAACACTTTAATTTCATCTATGGATGGTCACACCACCTTAAAGTGGTGATCAATTTTAAATAAAGTAATATTTGATGGTATATACTAGGTAGGAATCTATTTGAGATAATGAAAGATTTTCTTTAAAGTGGTTATTTTATAAGAAATGTGTTTATGTTTTTGTGATGATGATGATAGTTAATGTTTACTTAGACAAAATTTGGTCTATACTCTTTGATTTGATTTAGACTTTTATTTCTGTTCTTAAGAAGCTTGGAAAGGAGAGTTGATTAGGGTTAATAACCTCCTTGTAATATCTTTATTTTATTTTCTCATTTAATTTTTCATGGCACCACATCTTCTCTTTGAAGTTTGAAGTAAATACATTTAGAATAAACAAAGTTAAATATTTTATGTTATAATTTTTTGGGGTTTGTCATTAATAAAGGTAGGAAATGTTTGCAATTTAAGCGATTGATTTTGTTTGTCATTAATGAAATTAGGAAAGGTTTGTATTTTAAGAAACTCACTCCTTTTCACACTTTCATTTTAACATAACAGTAGAAACAAGAAAGAAAAGTATCAATGAGATTTAGACATTATTATTTTCAAGTATTATTAGTATTACTACTATACTTTTACATTTTTGAAATATTGTTTTACTCCAAGATATAGGACATATTTTACAATCTCTTTAATAATATATTTAATATTTAATATTTATTGTATGTAGTTTTTCCAATTTAATACATATCTTTTTTGTAATTTTAATTGTGAATTTACGTACATTTAATTTTAATGAAACATGTGTGGTGAAGATGTCAAAAGAGCCTCAACCCACATTAGGAGGGATGTTTGGAAACGAGAACTTTGGGCATCTTGCAAACATAAGAGACCCAATGGAAAAGGACATCGATGTAAGTTTTTCTCCATTTCAACCACTAGCTTAAATGTCAAAAATTATCTCAGTTTAATGCCCAACCTAGAAATGTATAAGGTTGGAAATTACATAAAATTTCATATTGAAATAAACACTGGTGTAACTCAACTTTAATGACATAAACAAATTAAATGCACACCATGAAATTTTCAGAAAGTAATTTTGGGCAACTTGCCCAAGAAAAACCCACAAGGGGAAACCTATTAGGAGAAAGAGAGTGTTTTTATTATCAGGAAATTTACAGCAAAACTCAGAAATTTTCAAACCAACTTATCTCAACTCGGAAGAGAATTCCTGCCTTGTTTTTCATGCCAAATAGGAAAATCAAACTCTCATTTTGTTTTGTTTCCTACCTTGATTTTTGTACCAATGTATGGACTATACGGACTGTACATAATGAATGTACGAAACTTGAAATCCATGCCCTGAAAAACAAATTCTTGAAAATCGTGCTTGTTGTACTTAAAATCGTACCATATGGACCAACAATAAATGTCGGTGTCCTCTGCTCAATTTTTGTTCCCTCTCTATTGCTATCCTTTCCCTCAATTTGTGTGCTGCAATTTTTTTTCTTTCCCAGAAAAATAGAAACATTTTCTCTCAACTCTCTCCTTCACTTCAATCTGCAAAAGTGACCAAAATGGCCTTTCCTTACCTTTTTGGTGAGAACCCTAGGGTTCATCTAATACAATGCTTGATATTACATTAGATCGGTGGATGAGATTAAATGCTCACATTTAAATCTCATAAATTAAATTCACTCACCCACTTAAATTTATCAAAAGGCGACTTTATTGTCTAAATTCATATTCAATACTCATATGGAGTCATTTAATGAAAGGGTAACTTTATTTTCCCCATTTAAGTGACTAAGGCTAAATTCACCTAGGGGAACACTTTTATAAGTACAAAAATCAACACTCCCTCTTACCAAGGAAGGTGTTATGCACCACTCCCAACTTGTCTTTGAAGAAGACAAAGTTGTCCCTCCCCAAATATTTTGTTAGAATATTTGCAACCTGCTCATCCATGGAAATGTATTGTAAAGTCACTGCTCCTCTTTGAACATAATTTAGCTGAAATTATACGTGATCTCAATATGCTTTGACCGATCATTAAATAATGGATTCTTAGAGAGCTAGATGCAACTTTGATTGTCACAATAAATCACTATAGGAATCAACTACTGACCAAATAAATTCACTAGCTGCTTGCAAAGCCACAATGCCTCGCAACTGGCCTGAATAGATTCCATATACCTAGCCTCTATAGAACTCAAAGCAACATATTTTTTCTTCCGACTGAGCCATGACACTGCTGCCGAACCCAAACTGAAGCAACATCTGGAAGTGCTCTTTCAGTCTGCCACACTTCCTACCCAATATGAATCTGTGAAGCCAATCAACCGGATTCCATCAAACCTCCTCTAGTCCAGACCATACTCCACTTTCCCTGCAAGGTAACGCCACACATATTTTTTGGATACCTAGTGTACTCTCCTAGGCTCAACCATGAACTGACTGAGAGTGCTCATCGCAAAACAAAAATCTGGCCAAGAGTTTACCAAGTACATCAAATAACCAATGAGTTGACGGTATAATGTAGGATTCACCAACTCTCCCTCAAAAGCATGAAGCTTCTTCCAGTTGGTTACCATTGGTGTCGAGATTGGCCTGCAATCCTCCATCCTAAATCTCCTCAGAATATCAACAACATACTTTCCTTGTCTCGAGAAAATATTTCCATGCTCTTGCAAAACCTCCAATCCCATAAAATAGTGCATCTACCCAATATCGGTCATCTCATACTCTGAAGCAATATATTTCTTGCAAGATGGAATGGGTCTCTCTCCTCCTATGATAAATAATTCATCAACATATAATAGAATAATAAGCAGATCATATCCAACCATGATGAAATAGAGATTCATATTTGCTTCACTCTTCTGCAACCCCATCCGCTCCAAGTAAGAATCGATCCTAGAGTACCAAGCTCTAGGAGCTTGATTCAGCCCATACAAGGCTTTCTTCAACCTACAAACATGAGACTCTCTCTCATGAATCTCAAATCCCTGAGATTTCTTAATGTAAATCTACTCCTGAATGATTCCATTGAGAAATGCGGTCATCACATTCATTTGATGGATCTTCCAACCCATTTCTGCCGCAATGGAAAACAATGCCCTGATCGAGGTATACTGAGAAACTGGTGCAAAGGTCTCATCATAATCCAGTCCCTCAATATGTGAAAACCCCCATGCTACAAACTTGGCCTTGTACTTCTCCAAACTACCATCCACAACATTCTTTAGCTTGTAAATCCACCAAGAAGTCACCACTAACTTCCCCTGAAGTCTCGGAACTATCTCCCATACATCATTCTTCATGGTGGAATGTTACTCATCCATCATGGCATCTCGCCAAATGTTATCAACCCAAATAGAACTTCTTTGTCTGAGTGCCGATATTCATTATGTTGGTACACAAAAGGAAATTTTAGGATTGAATATTTCCAAAACACTATAGATGGGAATGACTTGGGATGCATTTACCCTTGAACTAGCTTGCCATATTATTTTTCTAAATGTTGAGTTGCATACATGACTTTCTCCATTGAAACTCACATATGTACGTGATTATTCCCATTTGCAACTCGTGTACTGTACGCGACTATCTACATTGAAATATGCGTACATCAGTGTACGCGGGTTTCCTTTAAGAAACTCATGTGTCATACACAGGTTTCCTATATCAATAGTCATGTACATCTTGATTCGACCTTAAAAAGTATAAAAATTGATTAATGGACATTAGTTTGGCCCTAATCATTAACTATCCTAACTATTTCAACCTCCTCAACCTTCAAAACCACTCTATTTCCCAAAGTATAAATAGAGGCCTTGGGGAGGGCATTGATCAATGAACATTGGAGAGAAACGTTATGCTGGTGGTATATCTTCATAATTCTTGGAGCAGCAAAACTCAGAGTCCTTTGGTTGCAGATGCGTCCTTGTCTTAGAAGCTGGGTTGTACTCTTATTTCATTCACTAATTTTTAATAAAGAAAATTCTTCTTCCAACATTGTGTTGAGTCTCTTTGATTTATTGTGGTTGATGAATATATTTGATTATATACTGGACATATTGTTTATCTAACCTCTTATATATACATGCATGAGATATTACTTGGAGAATTTTCTCTTTATAGGTGAAGGAAGTGCATCCCTAGAAGCTTTGGAGAGAAGAGGAACAAAAGAAGATCAAGCTTGGATCAACCCTCAGTAATCGAGTAAGTCAAGAGTTTCCTCCTATTTCCTTTCTATTCTCTGTTAAAGTTGATTGTCTGGAAGGTTAGTAGTAAGTTGGTAACCCCAGACCCTAGGTGACAAGGGTGCTTAATCATGAACAACAGAAATGGTGACTATACTGGTGAGTCTATCCTTTTGTGGGTTAGTGCTATAGATCCTTGCCCAGTATTTACTTTGATTTGGTGTGTGCTTTTATATCTTGGTTTAGACTTGCAATAGTGTTTAGATACCTTCATAATTTTTTCTTTTTTGAAAAAATGTCGTCCTGTACATAGGTTGCTGTGCTACACGGTCGCATACAGAAGCTTGTATACATGGGTTGCTATATTGAATAGTCACATATAGTACGTGGGTTGTTCTATTAGACAATCGCATACATACCTTAGCAGCAAATTTTTGAGTAGGATTGCTTGTCCCTGTTTTTTTTGGATTTTTGCTTGCTTTGGGGTCTTGTAGTATTGGCACTTCACTATAGGTTTGAAATCCCTGTGAGCCATACTTTGTGCTTTTCAGTAAGCCCTTGATTTTTTGTTTTTTGAATTTTATTTCTTTTAAGCAATCTAAGGTGGATTATCCTGTTGGGTGATAGGTCCAAGTGCTGTGTATTCAAATTAGTGATCAAGGTTTTTAGATACCTTGTACCCCGTACTATTTCCAAGTAGTTTCGGTTTGTCACTTTCCTTTTATTGCTTTTAGTGGATTTCATTCATTGTGTCTTCCCAAGCTAGGTGTTGACATGTTTCTTCCTTAGGTGGTTGATTTTTGGTTCTTATAAGTTTGCTATACTTCATTTTGCTTTCTTTATAGTCTGATTATTCAAGCATACTCAAGAATTGTTGCATTTAGGTGCATAGTAATTTTTGAAGAGTTTGAAAAGTGAAAGGAAAAGCATTGGAAACATTTGCATTTGAATTACATATTGTAGTTTTATTTTCAATTTTTTAATAAAATCTCAAAAATTACAAAAATAAGTCTTAGCTTTCTCTTACCTAGTTGCAATTTCATTAGTTCATATTTACAAAAAAGAAAAAGAAGCTTGCTTTAAGTAGTTATAATTTGCTTTGGAATTCATTTTATACACCTTTTTTACTTTTATTATCGAGTCTATAATATCATATTCATTCACACCACTTACCCTCTGACTAAGAATAGCCCTTAAAATAAACGCTATAATTTAAAATTTATTAGTAAGTTTTGTTTTATAGGGTCATACACCTACTAGCTTAGGCTAGGCTTGTGGGATAGGAAGTGTAAACTCCCCATAAGTACTTAAATTGAGACATAGTTGGCCAATTGATAGGTAAATCCTTCTCTATATTGATAGCATCTGGGAAGCTCCTCTCAAACAGGAGTTAAGCACAAGGCTACGTGGAGGCATTGGACCAAGGAGATAACCCTCCGATTCCTTGTCAAAATGTAGACCAAGGTTTTTACACATGTGGGGATTCTATCCTAGATAGAGTTTCGGGCTTTGCTACCCTTCCCATGCATATGAATTAAGCTTATGACTGTCCCCCCAGACTATTGATATAGTTAAGGTAGCCTCTAGTCTCTTGGACATCTAGGGTTTATACATAGGTAAACCGGAAGGTTATTTTTGGTTCACCTTGGGTGGGCTTGGAAGGTAACCCTTGTTGAAAGTGTAGGAGGGAAGTGGGTGATTCCTTCGCTTATTCCTAATAACCTCTTCAAGGATGCCAAGAAAATGTCTCTTAGCTTTCCTCAGGAAAGAATATCTTATACCCCTTGTGATTGTTGAGACTTTAGGAAATTTTGTAGTGATTGCTCTCTGGTTTGTCTATGTTTTAGCCGACATTAGGGTGTGAAGAGTCAAATTTACAATCATGTAGGACCAATCTATCTGAAGGTAATGAAGGTTGCAAAGCCTTCCTCCACTTATCACATTGAAACCTCCACCTCCCCCTCAAAGGTGGAGATTGGACACGGACTGTTCGTTCAAACTAATTGGAGTTAGTGAAGTTTTGGTTGAACTGGAACTTAGGGCAAAGTGTATTAATTTAAAAAAAGTTGCAATATAAGACTTGATGGATGACAAGTTTGCAAGGAATTTTAATTCACCTCTAACTAACTTAAACGATCCGGTGATCATCCAGGTTCGTCCTTTCAATCCACCTGTGATTGGTGTCCCTTTGGGAAGAATAATGTCTACTATAGGAAAAAATTATTCTACTTCCACCTCATCCACTCCAGCTAAAGGGGTGCAACCTCCCTTGGTAGGTTCCCCTAGAACAACTATACCTACTACACCATTAAATCGATCTATTTGGGTGGTTCAACCACCAGCTCCCACAAGTTTAGAAGGTGCTTCTAGTGGTATGTTCACTGGGATTCCTAGTGTACCTACAGTTCCTACTTCCTTCACACACATTGCTCATAGTGGTCCTATATGATCCTTGAATTTTATCCAGGGTTTTCACTGGAATTGGGGGCACATTCCCCCATCCACTCCATACGTTGTCCCAATGCCCGCATATGTATGGGTGCAGTTCAAAAACCCTAATCCTTATGGTCAAGGTTTTCAAAATCTGGTTTCAGCTCTGTTCACGAGCTCTCCTTTCTCTCTTTTCACTGGAGGGATACTTGCTCCTGTTTTCCAAACCCCAACTTCTACTGGGGTAGCTAGAACTTCATATACTGCACTGCACATTAACAACCCACTGCCTTATGGATGGAATCCTTTCCAAAGTAGCTCGACCACTTCATAACCAGCAGCAGGGGGCAACCCCACCTTCACATATGGGAGTATGGGGGAAAGTCCCTCTAATCCCCAAACCTGTACTTTTAGTGCTCTGGTTAGACCCAAGATCCCTTTCTTGGCAACGTTAAATTTTCCATATTTGTCGAAACTAATGAATGATCCAGTGAGACATAACTCCTCCTGGCCACCCGTTCATACCAAGATGCCCTCAGATATCCCAAAATTCGAAGGAAAAGTTGGTGATGATCCAAGAGCTCATGTTACAACTTTCCATTTGTGGTGCTCTTACAACTCACTGAACTAGGATTCACTTTGGTTGAGGCTATCCCAAAGAAATTTAACCAGTACTGCAGCAAAATGGTATATCGAATTGCCTTCTGCTGTGTTTAACAGTTTTTGGGACTTGGCTAATGTATTCCTTAGTCACTTCCAACTTCTTGTCTGATATGATTTTGAGACAGAATTGTTGTCTACCTTTCAGCAGGACAAGTCCACTCATATTATGGATGACATCCAAGAGTGGAGAAGACGAAAGAGCCTTATCAAAGCCATTATTCCTTCCGAGTTCTTATTAGAATGGTTCCTTAAATCCCTATTTCCCTATATATCTAAGGATGTGTCTACTTCGGGAGTTACCAATGAGGAAGAAGCTATCCTCAAAGCCCAGTAGCTAGATTTGATATATTTTCATTCTGAGATTTTATATGAAATTATCCCTGAGGGACCGAGGCCAATGCACAATGTAGAGAAACCTAAGCCTGGACCCCATGCCGATGGTGTGGTTGGTTTGGTAAATTCTGCCACTGTAGAATATTTGGCTAAACAACTCCATCAACTATCTATCAAAAATTCTATGGTGGAGGCAGCAAAGGCTGCCCCCTCACCCCAAATTGAAAATGTTTTTGCATAATCCTCTTAGAAGGGAAATCAGCAGCCCGGTGTGAAAAAGAAGAAAGGTAAAAAGGGCGAGGGAAACAAAAGCAAGAAAAAACCCACAAACAATGCTGATGGCGGAAAAAAAGAAAAGAAGAAGGTGAAATTCCCATATAAGTTGTGCCATGAAGGTCACCTGACCCATCTACGTCTCCTTATGGAACAAGCTTAGAATTTGTTAAAAGGCCAACAAACAGTTGTCATGAAGGATCCTTTTCCCCAAGGACAGAATTCTACTTCAGCTTCAAATGTAGCAGGGGGAGCCCAAAATTCTCCTGACCCCAATTATATCAACATGGTTCGATCTAATACTTCACTACAGACCAAGAACAAGAACTATGAAAAAGAGGCTTCGGAGAAGGGTAAGTCAATAGGTGAAAATTCCAACCCTCTCACGATTGAGAAGCTTGCTGAAATTATTCCCAAGATACAAAAAGGTGTCTTGAAGAAAACATTACACAATCCTAATATTAGGGCTGTAGTAAACCACTCTGTAGTTGAATATTTAGCCCAAATTCCTTATGCAATGTCAATTTTAGCAATGTTATAGAGTTGTCTCACCCAACGGGATGCAATCTTAGCAGCCTTAAGCAGTATGGACTCATCGAGCCTCATGGAGAAATTTAATTTGTTTGATGTCAAAATTTGCCTCCCATATCATGTAGCCTTATTGATAGATGTCATCCATGGTGGAAATACCATTGGAAGGGTAGTTGTCGATAAGGGTGCTTCTACATGTGTCATGTCCCTTTCTTGTTGGAAATCTCTTGGATCTCTAGAGATGGTTCCATCGAACACCCTACTTGTTGCTTTTGATGAAAGGTCATTTCTTCCACATGGTATCCTACCAGCTTTTGAAATTAAGTTGGTAGGGAAAGCAGTGTCTGTTGAGGTAGGGGTGATTGATGCACCTTTGGATTATAACTTGCTCTTAGGGAGAAGTTGGACTTACGCCATGTCATCTATTGCATCGACTGTCTTTTGGGTAGTAGTGTTTCCACACAACAGGAAGTTGGTTACTATAGACCAACTCAGTTTTACTCGAAAATGCCACATGGAAACTAATGAGTCCACCATGGCATTGGTTGATCAAGTTAGACCTGCTTCAAAGAGATTAAGGGGATGGAATGTATGCATCATTGATGGGCACATTTGATATTCCAGCTCCGATTAATTATTTGGGTTCTACTAGTGTTCGGAAGTATATAGCAACGGTTGTTGATAGAACGGATCCTTGGGTTCTTCCTTCCCACCATGAACCTGAAGTGCCCTTATTGACAACAAAAGTACCTTATCAAGATATCATTCATACTGTTGTTGATCCCATTCCAGTCCCTCTCATGGTCTGAGAGGATTTGGAAGAAGTCTATCTGCCTACTTGGGTAGTGAACTCTTTACATTCTAGAGATTGCTTAGATATGGTTTTAGGAATCATAGAGATTGCAAACCCAAATGTTGTGGAAAATGTACACATCGGCGTGAACTGCTCTCTGGAGGAGATTGCGATATATATGGCCTTGTTTAAGGAATTCCATAATGTATTTTCCTGGTCATATGAGGAGATTCCAGGTATTAATCCATCCATAGTGGAGCATGAAATTCGAACTTACCCTGATGCTAGACCATTTCGACAAAAGTTGAGACCTGTCTCCTCGTCTAAAGCGGCAACGGTTAAGGCTGAAGTTGAGAAATTGCAAAAATTCAGTATCATTTACCCCATATCTTTGACAAAGTGGGTATCCAACACTATTCCCTGTTGACAAAAGTAAAGGGACTATACGTGTTTGTACTGACTTTCGATATCTAAAAACATCCTATCCCAAGGACAGCTACCCCACTCCATTTATAGATCAAATTATTGATGCTTGTGCGGGAAGTGAAGTCTTTTCGTTTATGGATGGTTTCTCAGGGTATAATCAAATCCAAATTAAACCGAAAGACCAACATAAAAAAACGTGTATTTGTCCTTGGGGTACCTTTGTCTACAAGAAAATTCCCTTTGGATTGAAAAATGCAGGGGCAACCTTTCAATGGGAAATGATTTTTCCTTTCATGACATTAAATCCATTGTGAAACACTACCTTGATGATCTACCAGCACATTCTCGTAAGAGGATCAATCACCTAGATCACTTGCATTTGATTTTTTAATGATGAAGATACTAAAAAATTCGCTTGAATCCCCACAAGTGCATTTCCTGTGTTGAGTCAGGGAGATTGCTTGGATTCATTGTTTCCAACAAAGGCATTCAGGTGGATCCCTTGAAAGTCGAGGCTATCATAAATCTGCCTCCTCCTCATTCTATCAGGCAGCTTCAAAGCCTGCAGGGGAAGTCCAAATTTCTTCAATGTTTTATTGTAAACTATGCCAATATTACTAAAGGTTTCATGTGCCTATTGAAATTGGACACCCCATTTGTATGGGATGAAATTGCACAACTTGCATTCGAGGAATTAAAAAAATATTTGTTGTCGGAACCGTTATTTCACCTGCCAGATTACTCTCAAGATTTTTATATTGTATCTGGCCGCATCTGAGTCGAGCATAGGGGTATTACTAGTCTAGGAAGATGATAAGCTCCAAGAGCATGTCATCTACTATCTCAGCCATGCCTTAGCCATACCTGAAATTAGGTATTTCCATGTCGAGAAGTTGTCCTTGGTAGCCGTGTATGCTATTCAGAGGTTGTGTCACTACATCTTACTGAGGACCACCATGGTAGTGGTGGATGTTAATCCTTTCTAATATGATTTGTCCTGATGGATAGTTGGAGGAAAATTCAAAAAAATGGATAGTCATTCTTCAGGAGTTTGACTTAGATTTCCAATCCACCAAACCTAAGAAATCCTTAGTTTTTGTTGAGCTCATTGTAGAATTTCCAGTAGAGGAAGATGTAGCCATTGAAGGAGACTCATTCCCTGATGAGCATATCTTTTTAATTTCCACCTTTGATCCCTAGTATGAACATATACTTATCTATCTCCAGACTTTGAAGTACCCTGCAACCTTCTCCCAGGAATAACGATGTAAACTACGTGTACATGCCAAGAACTACCTCATTATTGGAGATACTTTATATCGTAGGGGGGTAGATTCTGTTTTGCGTTGATGTATTACCCGCGAAGAAGTAGAGACTATCCTAAATGATGCCCATACTAAAGCATGTGGGGGTCATTTATCTGGGTTAGCAACGGCCCAGAAGATCGTACATGCTGGTTATTTCTGGCCCACGAATTTTAAAGATTGTGTGGAAGTCGTGAAGCGTTGTCATCCTTGTCAGCTTTACACCAGAAAGATGCGGTCATATCCTACTCCGTTATTTCCCATCATTTCAGTGCACCCCTTCACAAAGTGGGGGATATATTATGTGACGTGCAACCTAGTCTCAGCTGGGGGGCACAAACATATCATTGTCACTGTAGATTATTTCACGAAGCAGGAAGAAGCAATGCCCACCTTTAAAGATGATGGGGAAACTACAGCTTTTTTCATTTTCAACCAATATATCGCACGATTTAGTATCCCTAAATAGATTGTCACTAACCACGGCTGTCACTTCCAAAATAGTATGATGACTTAATTCACCACTATGCTAGGGTTTAGACAAGAACATTCATCTTCGTTATATCCTCAAGAAAATGGTCAAGCCGAGGATGTAAATAAAACTTTGAAGACCATTCTGAAACATACTATTAATGCATCCCATTCCAACTGGAACATCATGTTGTATCCTACACTTTGGGCATATCAGGCCAATGTTAAAACTACTACATAGTTTTCTCCTTTCCAACTCCTTCACGGAGTGGAAGCAATCACCCCGGTCGAATGCAAAATCTTGTCCTTAAATATTTCTATTCATGTGTTACCTGATACAAGTGAGATCAAAGAATGGTTATTATATTGAGAACATCTAGATGAGCAGTGTATAAATGCGCTGACATCAAATAAAGCTCATAAAAATAAGATAAAAATCCAATACGATAAATTAGTCAAGCCTCGCATTTTTTCTGAAGGGGAGCTTGTCTTGCTCTGGGATCAAGACAAAGAACCTCTAGGGGCAAGAAATTTCAGGTCTATGTGGTTAGGACTTTATGTCGTGTCAAAGGTGTTGAAGAAGGGAGCATATGAATTGATATATTTCGAAGGGAATAGACTACCTGAGCCTAGAAATCGGCTCTACTTGAAAAAGTAATATGCTTAGGCTTAGCGCTTTTTCCTATATTTTATTCTATGTATTTTTATGTACAATAGTTCATCGGTCCATGTTTTTATACCATATGTTGTTTGTTACATATGTCTTTCGATTGGTTCATAGGTTTTGCTTATGGCGCTAGTCACCACACTTGTAATCTGGCTTCAGCTGCATGGGTCATTTACTCGCCCTCGGGACAACTAGTTGCCTCTAGAGGCGCTTGCTTAGGTCCTGCTACCAATAATGTGGTTGAATATAGGGATGTCATTGTCACGTGGTATCACTCAGCTGGAAGTCCAACTTGACTCTCAACTAGTGGTTTCCCAGCTCAATCAAGCTTATCAGGTGCAGAACCCTATTTTACTGTGTCAATTTATGCAAGTTAGGTTGCTGGAAATAAATTTTGAGTTTATTACATTCGATCATATTCCAATAAATCAAAATTCATTAACTGATGCATATGCTAATTATATATTGGATTGGCACTTAACACATTTTTCATAAAATATATAGTAGGCAGATAAACAAAATGCTTGTAAACAAACCGACAATATATATATATATATCTGTCCATATAGATAGGTCGAGTTCCTGATCCTCAGATCTAGTCATAACTATATAATATATAAAAAATATACAAAAAATGGATCAAAGTCCATAAAATGATCCTAAGTTTAGGCTTGACCACCCTGGTCACTTGGACCACCCTAGTCCCCCTGATCACCCTGATCACGGGCTTCTAGGCTCCTCGGCTGCAGCAGCCTCAACAACATGAATTTACACAAGTACTGCTTTTGCTACCCACCTCATAAGGTGTATCCAGACAGGTGGTATACCAACCACTAGCTCTTGCATGATGGTAGGGATATGCTTAATGCGTAATGTAGGTACTCTCTGGGTAAGCCTGGCCAACTTTCCCTCAAGAAACCAATTCAAAATCTGATCCTCTCCCACCACAGGATGCACATACATGTGTGGATACCTAGTAGGGAGGACTGGTCCAATATCTGCATTTTGACATTTTAAAAGGATTAAAAATTCTTATACATATGTATATATCTTTATAATTAAAATTCATAAAAATTTTAAAATTTGAAAACAAAAATACCTGACTCTCCCCATGCTCATCCAGGACGGAGTAGAAGGTCGGTATCACCTCAGAAATCTAGTCCAGCATATGGAAACTTCTCCAAGGCTATTAACTGTTGCTCCCACCAAAATTAGAAGTCATCATCGTATACACTTAGAACCGATCCATCACCTCCATGGTGGAGGAAGATCTCTCCCCACCTACTCAGTATTGGCTGATGAGGAGAATGAACTGGTAATGGTACTACAAGACTCAATCCAGGCACCCTCTCAAAGAAAAAGGAAACCAATATGCTGGAATAACCAAAATTTTTCTGCCTGCCTCTTTTGCAATCAGAGAGCTGCTTCCTCATTATTGAGATTATTCCTAAACACCAGTCATATAGAGCAACCTATAAATAGTACACTGCAAGTATCATTTGATTCCGAGTTGTAAGGTGAAGTGATGATGACCTTGCAACCCTCAATATTGTAATCACCAATACCTATAAGGGAAAGTTGCAAATATAAACAATAGGGATGCAGCTACCCCTCTTTTGAGTTCCAGGATCACAATATATATCTATGTAGTTATGTACACTTAGAAGGTCATCTCATCTGCCAGTACCTTCCAAGTTCACTGGAACTCCCCGTTGTGATAAACCAGAGATAAAATAAACATATTTCGAAGTAACCTCTAGAAACTCACCTTCAAGGTCAAACATACCAAGATCATGATCCCAATAGTTTATCAAAAACTCTAATAAGACATTTGACCGCATAGGTGAGGTACAGAACAATTTCAATAGTCCACTTTGCCGCAAAGCATTTACCGTGGGGGCATCTTGTAGAGATTCTTGGTCCATGTCTTCATTTTCCCTCTCCCTCCACTTAAGCACCATATTTAAATTTGATAAACAAGCCATTTATAAACCATTAGATTCATATAAAAATTTGATTTTTTGGTCATACATAATCTTTTTCTACCTCGCGCAATGTATGCGACTGTCCTTTGGACAAGTCACGTACTCTACATGACTTTCCTTCAAGAAACCCATGTACAGATCATGTGTACATGACTGTTGATATGCCATACTCGTGTACACAACATTCATTCTTTGAGGGCATTGGAAAACAAAAAAATTAGGCCAAAAATTAAAATTTGCTTGGATCACATGAAAGAGCATGGAGTGTAGTTTTACCCAGCACTTGCGGTTTTGAGAATTTTCTAGCGAGTCGTCCACACTGAGCAATCAAAGGTAGAGGTAAAACTTGTCTATTTTGGGTAAAAAGTCAAAATGGTGAGTTTTAATTTATATTTTGAACTATTTATAGAAAAATTATTTTCAAATTGGGTTTTTTCTCTATAGTTCATATTTTTTATATATAAAATCAAACTAATGCCATATCTTTTTCTTCAATGTGACAAGTCTATGGTTGTTTAAAGTTGTTTTTTCATTCATATAGGATGGTTTTTGGGTCGTTTCACATGCATTTTGCATTTATACCTAATCCATCTTAATCCTAGCATTAACACTTTGACCATGGACTATGGTTTTTTTAACCATTAGTTCCTCATTTATGCCATTGTTCTTCCATGGATAGGACTTTACTCACATGAGTATCCTCATTTAGAACCCACTTTGTTTCTTTTGCTACTCATGCTGCAGCTGTCATAGGTTCAAGGGAGTCTTCCTAGCTATTTTTCAAGCCAAATTGAGCCTCATTTTGGTCTCTTTTTACAAACTATCACTTACAAGACTCCCAACCCTTATGGAGTTTATTTAGGCCCAGGTCTAACTCCTCAAGATAGACTTTACTGCCGAGTAAACTTGTCCATTCAAGCTTGTTAAGAATATGTGAATGGGCATATGCATTGGTGATAGGTTATCTCTTTCTCAAACCATATGGAATAATACAAGAAACGATCACTCTCTTTTCCACGGAATTGAGAAGAGTATTCTTAGGTATAGGTTTATCACTTTTCTGGACCTGAGGGACTAAATTTACGAAAAAAGGAACACCCGGTATGAGCTCAGTTTTCTCTTTTTCGTGATCTAGACCTATTGTAGCTGCAACTATTTCCCATTTTTTTTAAATTTTTGGGCCATCCTTTTAATTTTATCTTGCTTGGATTTGTCTTGAATTACTAAAATTTGTTGTCCTCTGCTACAAATTTGGATCTTTTAAGGTTGAATTGAGGTACATTGTTTACCATTTTCAGAAGTTGAAAGACTATCCTTGTTTGAATTGAACTTGAAGTTTTTGGTTTGTCGATAGTTTCATTTTTCACTGTCAAAATTTTATTGAACCATGAATCAAGGCCGTAGTTCTCTATGCAACCGCCGTTGTGGAAGCTAATTATGAACGTCCTGATGGGAATCATGTTTTTCACCAATGGTTTACATTTTTTTGGGTTTTTAGTGTCATTTTGCTTATCACTATCGAAGCATTGGGCTTCTAATTCGCCGCCGTTTCGAAGAACAGATGGCAAATGTTTCGACGGGTTAGTTCTTACCTTTTCCAATTCCGGGTTCTATTTCCCTTTCATTACTTTATTTTTTCTCTTCACTATCAGAACTTTTCATGACTTTGATCGAAAGCCATAGTTTGATTATTTTCCACCATTGCGGCTCCTTAGTGAACTAATCATCTAACATATAGTTGTTTCATTCGCCGATGGTTTGTTCTAATTTTTGTCGATGTTTTCTGGTTTGCGAAACCCTTAGTCCATGTGACTTCCATAGTTATGGCTCCTCATTGAACTAGACATCCAATGATGTAGTGGTTTCGAGGTCCGATACTGCAATTTTTAGTGTTTATTTCACCGATGTTTTATTTTACTGCAGAACCCTTAGGCTGTATGGCTCCCGCCATTACGGCGCCTTGGTGAATTAATCGCCCGATGCTTAGTTATTCAGCGCATCGACGAAGGTTTTTCCCATCGAAATTTTTCACTAGGAGGTCTATATATTGGGATGGGTTATTATTTTATTATTACCCTTATGAACTCATACTTGCTCTATCCATGTCGAGTCGAATTATGCATCTGTGCTTATCTATCGGGATTTCGCTCATTTGGGGTGCTGCCGTGGAAGTGTTGGACCATCACATTGACTGCAACTTGTTTTCCAGGTAGGCCAACCATGGTTTCTCCTTTCTCCTGAGTTTATGGGATGTTTTAGGAACTAGGGTGTTCCCCTAGTTAGGTTTTTCCTGTCATTTGGTAGTTATCCGTCTAAGTATGATTTTGTATCATTACGACATAAGGTGTGAGTCAGTTTGACAGTATTTGTGTTGGGGGGTTTTTCTTGAGCCTGTTTGTAAGCCATTATCAAAAATCGATCCCGGTTTGAATGTTTAGGTTGCTGGTGCAGACAAGAATTACGTTGTCTACACCATTTTTTGTGGGTTTGCTTATGGCCATCTGGGGAGGGAGTTTTCAGTTCTCTTGTCATCATGGGTTTACCCTATTTTTATGAGACACCAGAGGGTTTGATTTTCATGTTTTCAATCACTGGATAGGGTATCACTTTCGAAGACTAGCTTCACTGATAGGGGTTTTTCATTTTGGTGAAGAGTTAGAATGCATTTAAGTTTAAACGATGTATGTGCTATCTGGGTCATGTCTTAGCTACAGACAGACTTAGGAATTTTCAAACCTAGTTTGTAGAAGTTCTTTTTGCCTGTCGATTATGCATTAATTTTCTGATAGTTTATCTGTTGAGAATGCATATGGAAGAAATAAATCTTTTTATATTGTTTTTCTTCATTCTTAGTACACTAACTATAAGCTCTAATAGCCTAAGAACATGTTTGGTCTATGACAGAGAAACTTCTTCAAAGGAGATATGTCTAAAAGACAAAAGAAGAAGGCTCCTATTGCTGAGGGAGAACCAGATGTGGAATGCATCTACGAAGATACCAGAGCCACCACTGGAGTAGAGCCAGACTACAAATGGGGTCAGATATATCAGATGATTTCAAATCAGGATGTTCCTGATGCAGGATTCGAAGAACTAACCATATATGCCAACATCAAGAAATCTGCTCTGATGAAGGTAGCCAATAGACCTGAGTTGTTCCCATGCTCTGAGGTGATCAATTGGATCCTGCCTAGGGAATATGTGACCGCAATGATCTTAGCAAATACTGCCAAATAGGGCTATGTGGCATACAATCCTGGTTATGTCTCACTGGCATATCACCTACCTCCTGCTCAAGTATAATTAACTAAAAGTTGGCTGAAGGAGATAAATTTGGACCTGGTTCAAACAGTGAAGAGAATGATGATACCTAGGAAGAAATTTTGAACCAGACCATCAAAAGAGTATGATACAACCACTCTCCAGAATCCTTACAGGTTTATAGAAATAATGTTGAATAGAGTGTTTGGGAGAGCTCATGGTAAAAGTTACAAGTTGGGATAGATACCCATCATTTTTTATGTGGCCACTCAAAGGACCATATCCAACTGGGCAAACATAGTGTCTAATAGCCTCTCAGCCTGCATATCTTCAGCTTTGGGAGGGGTGTCCTAGAAGAACTCTGAGTTCTATATGATCTCCATCTTAGTGGACTACATATTATGTACCCAACCATTTCCATCCTTAAGGTGCAATTGGGACAGGGACAGAACCCCTGTGTACACTGCATACAAACTATTTTTGGCACACAAATATTATAGCCACTATAAAGAGATATGTGAACATTTCATTATTCCTTTGTACACTTTAATCTTCTTGACAGAATGCAACTGTATGTCCAAGGAGGAATTCAAAGTCATTGAGGAACATGGGAGCTATTATTTGGCTGAAGAGGGGATGTACATTAGAATGTATGGTTGCTCTAGGGCACCTTCTCTACTCCCTACGTATGCCACTGATTATGTGCTGCATAAAGAAGCAGTTGGGAAAGTTTATCTAGATGGTGTAGGAAGCTTCATGTTTAAACATAAAAGGAAGCTTATCCTACCATACCTTTATGGCTGGGAATTTACAAATTTTCAAATGTCAAACAAACTGCTGAATTTGTACAAGAGTTGGAGCACTTTCACTTTGGGGAGATGAACTTCCATAGGAATGACTCTCAGAATAAGGTTGCACAACATTGCAAAGAAGCAAATGTTCATTTTAAATATACAAAATTCTAGGACAATGATGAAGAAATATTCAGGATTGCAAGGAATATGACTGCATTGAAGAAAAGATTTAAACAGAAAATCACCAGTGTGGGCGGTAAAGGCAAAATCGCACAAAATAAAGTTGTAGAAGGGGAAGCCAAAAAGAGGGAAGATGATGCTAGGAGGATAGCACAAGAGGCTGAGAGTTGGTTAAAGAATGAAGAAGAAGAAAGAAAGAAAGCTACAGAAGAAGCATCAAAGAAGGAAGAGGAGGAAAGAAAGAAGAAGGAAGATGAAGAGATGAAGAAAAAACAAGAAAAGAGTGAAGGTCTGAGGTTAGCAAGAGCTAAGAAAGACCAGCAAACTACTGAACAAATAGATGCACAAGGGCCACATGATCACACAGATCAAGGGCATCAGGATAATCTTGATTCCTAGGAGCCTACTGCAACTTCTAGCAGCACCCAAGAACAGGTTGTTTTTTCTGGATTGAATCTGATACCTTTTGTGCATAAAGAAGGAGAAGAGGTCCCTGATTTCAACACCATATTCTACGACAAGGAGAAGAAGAGGATTGTAAAAAAAGACGAGAAGAAGGTCGAAATACGAGGACAATCAAGTATGATGATTATTAATAAAACTTTGGTGCATGGGACAGATGTAGATCCTCGACTGACAGCCAGAGCTGGAGTGGCATTAATCCAGGCCACTGAAGACAATGTGGATAAACTTATGACAAAACTTGAACAATCAAGGAAAAATTTAGCACAATTAAAGGAAATTCTAAAGAAGGAGAGAGATGAAGGTAACAAGTTAAAGAGAAAATTTGAAGATATGCATAATGAAGTAAGGGCTTCAAAGGAAAAACTTCAGACTTTGCATGCAAACAAGATGACCAAAGACGTTTCCATGGAAAGAACAGAAAAGGATTCTCAGAATAGTCTAGAATAATTACAGAGGCTACAATAAGAGTATCAGGTGTTGAAGATAGAGAATAATGACCTCAAAGTATCATATGAAACTCTTAGTGTAGAAAGGGACCAACTAGAAGGAAAGATTGTTGAGTTGGAGGCACAGAAGGCCACCATAGAAGAAAGGGAAAAGCAATACCAAGTGCAGGTATCAAGTTTTGAGGGACAGATTGCTTCATTGATAGTGTCACTGAGGGATTCCAGTGAACAAAAAATAGATGTCCAGCCTCTAAAAGATCATGTCCTAACCCAACGAAGAAGAATTCACCAACTGCAAATGTCCATTGAATAAGAAAGGTGTAAAATATTACAGCTACATAGCAGGTTGGAAGAAATACTAGACACTACTTCATATTTTGTAGATAGATCTTAGGATATTTTGGAAGTCTTGGCTAGTAGGATAGTGTGGATAGAAACCAATGAAGAAACCCCTGCAGAGCTACTAGCTAAGGATCGACATGATTTAAATCACGACTACAACTTATTAGAGTTTGCAATAAATACTGCGTAGTAATTCAATAATATTGTGAAGAAAATGAGAGGAGCATGTACTGAATACTACAGAAGGGTGTTGATCACCTACAATAGATGCCAAGTTGCTATAGAACAAAGACTGGATGCATTACCAGAACATGAGTTGTTCATAGAAAAGTTATAGAGCAGGTACCAGGAAGATGAGTATAAAATTCAACAAGTCAATGATCTAGATGAGAAGATCCTGAAGAATGTAGTAGCTCATTCAGCAGTCAACATCCATTTACTTGAATATCAGATATGTTTGAGTGTAGCAAGAATAGAGGTGGTTAAGAATCAGGCTGCAAAATATGAAATAAACATCCATTTTCTTGAACCTTTAGATTTTGAAATCATAGCAACAGAGACCCAAGCATGGAAAAAGTTCATCAATGATCAAGCGGGGCCTTCTTTATAAAGTTCTCTATTAAATTTTTGTTTTAAATGTAATATATTGTATAATGTATGAGCACTCACTATAGGATGGATTTTGGGAATTGAAACATTGGGGAAGACCAATAGTCATTTGGGGGCAGCCCAAAAGTTTTTCTTTTTTGTATAAGTATAGGAGAGTTAGATGTAGAGAAGCACTTTTTCCTAGATAGATTTATGAGAGTATGATGTAAGAAGAAGTATTTCCTTTTTCATAAATAAATTACAACTTTCCTGTTGGAGAAAGCTTTTTGGAAGGTTTCAAATGTTGTGCTATGGATTTGTTGAATGTGAACTATTTCATTTTCAGTTGTTATCCATTAACTATGAAATCGTTCTAACTCTTTGAACCTATGTTCTTATTATGAATGCACTCTAGTTTATTCTATGAAATTTCCATTATGAGTAATGAATGCTATTCATAAACAATTAGCTATTTGGTTGTTCATATATCTATAAATTTTCATGTGTTTTGAAATAAGTAACATCTATCTGTGATTTTTCTTAATGCATGCACAAAATACATTACTCGTTGATGAATAATAATCTTGCTCCCTAGGGATAGGTTATATAGTTAGTTTTTGTGTTTTCTTGCTATGTGTGGTTTATATGCGAGAGAGTTAAGATGAGGAATAAGAACCTGCACATCACATTGTGACCACTCCTCGTATTCTCTATCAATCTGCATTTTTAGATAGGCACTTGCATCTCATACTTAAATAAAACACTAAAAAGATACACGGTGGACCGGGCCGTAACCGGCAAAACCCTTTATTTTTGTCACTTGAACTACGGTAGCCGGACCGTAAACCGAATGGATTCCCCATACCAAATAGTAGTGGGCTAGTTGGGAATGTTTACTGGGTAGAATCCCTAACTTTTGTTACCTACAATTTTTCAGGCCTCAATAGTTTTTGGCTCTAGAAGGAGGGAAACCAATGCATGGTTGGCCGAGGAAACTTATTTTCTTGAGATTATTCCACCGGTGATAGTTCTGAAAGTAGTTTGTTTCCCAATCCAATTCTTGAAGAGAAGGGTAAAGAGCATCTATATTCTGTCGATAAAAAAGTAGTTAATGATCTGAGAATACATACTAGGGAATATGTGAAGAATATTGGAAGGTTACCAATTATTCCTGTCTTTCCCAGAAGAGAATATAAGAAAAAATAATGTCCTATATTTGAAGACGCAATATTGGTTGGAGATTTTGAAGAACTTGTAGAAATAGCCTTACACGAAGTTGCTCAACCTTTGAATCAAGTGGGCCCAGATACATCTTACTGTTCACCTATTCATACCCCTGTTCACTCACCACCTCATTATCCACCCAGACTCATGGCAAATGTGAATGCAAATCAGCCACCCAACCCACTGAATCCACCACCTTCTTGGAGGGCTAGGTTACGTTTAAACTTGGCACCCCCTTTACATGACTTACCTCAGGCTTTCGAGAAAATGATGCCCAATTTTTACCCAAGTGAAAATATTTTGGTAGATGATCATTTGCAAAGCTTTTACTTGGCTATAGAAGGACTAAGGGGTGGAGAACATGAATACGTAGTCTACAGATTGTTTCCACATACTCTGAAAGGAGCAGTAACCTCATGGTATTTTTTTCTGCCTACAAACTCAATCACAGACTGGGATACATTTGAAAGTAATTTAGAAGTAAGTATGCAGTCCAAAAAACTCATGCAACATTAATGAAGGGGTTATGCACTTTAAATAAAGAAAGAAAATAAAAAGTGCATAGTTTCACCCAAAGGTTTGTTGTTTATCTTAAGAATTTTTCTGCAACTGATAAACCATCTGATAAGGTTTTGATCGAATACTATACTTCAGATTTAGGGCCTGACTTGGCCATGTTTGCCAAGATGCAAGTCAAACCTATGTTATCAGAAACTTATGAAGAAGTCGAGAGAGTAGAAGCTGAAAAAGAGAGCATAGAAGATTATCTTGAGTAGTCGGGAGAAATTTTTTTTGGTAAGAAAGCCTTATTATTGTCTAAGCCTAAGGAGGAGCAGTCACATGACTTTGAAGGAATGTTGAAAATGATGCAAAAACTATCTAATAGAATAATATATTTGGAAAAGGAAAAAGAAGCTCAAAAATATTATAAGCCTTACTATAAAAGGAGAGAGGACAACAATCAATTGATGCCTCCTCCACATAGTCCTGCATCAATGAATTTAATGGAGGTAGGGATGGATAATTTTTGCACCTTTCATCAGCAGCTTAATTCTAAAAACAATTGCCCTCAATGGATCAATTCGATGACATTATTAATGAATCATCTATTGGACTCTAAACTAATAGAAGCTGATGATGAGGAGGAAAAGGGAAATAAATTCACAGAATAACAAGAGGATGATGCTCTGGTTTTATGGGACTGTGTCTCACTTTTTGATATAGAAGACAAAGGTACTTTGAAGCATGAGGAGATATCAGAAACAAATGTGACAACAAGGAGCCAAGGTTTGTTAAATAAATACAATTCAATAATTCAAAATTTTAAGAAATTACAAGACAATATGAAGAAAATACAAAAGAACAACATAGATGATAAAATACCTGAACTTACTATTAGCAGTCAAGATCCAAAACAAGTCAACATGCTTAATAGGCCTATTGAAGACAAAGCTGATAATGTCAAGGAAAATCTCAAAGCACCTGAGATGGGGTACGAACTGTTAAAAGCACTTGAAGTACCAGAGGAGGAGTTTCCCATTAACAACCAACCTGTAGAAGAGATTGTTGAAGCAAGTGTGGGAGGTAAAAATAGGTTTAAAACCCCACCATTCCTCCTGACCTTTGAGATTTTAAAACATAAGGTACACAATTGTTTAGTAGACTCAGGGTCATCGGTCAATGTTATGCCACTTTTAGTCTGCAAAAAGATCAATGGACAACCTAAACCCACTACCTCGCAGGTTACTCAGTTAGATAGGACCAATGTGAAAGTAGTCGGGGAAATGGAAGATGTTCTGATTCGCTTATCTACAAATGAAAAGATATGTCAATACATTGATATTGTAGTAGTAGACATACCTAATGGCTATGGAATTATCTTGAATTGAGACTAGTCAGTAAGACTAAATGGGTATTTTGCTTCAAATTGGTCACACTTGTGGTTGCCTCAGAAGGGAAGTCTAAACCAGATTAAAATATTAAGAGAGCCCCACATGAAGCACAATGTTACTCAATTGGAAGAAAAAAATGAACCAGTGAATTCTGTGTTGGGAAATCATCTAACTATGCTAGAACAGGGAGACTACCAAGTAGAAGAAGCTAGCAGTACATGAGACACCCAGTCCGATCTCCTTCGATTTTCACGGGCTGATGAGATTAATTGTAAAATAGTAGATGTTGTTTTTTATTCAAGTATAGTAGAATTAGATAATGGTTAGGTATTTTTCATCTTGTAGTCAAGCCTAGCCCCTTAACTTACAAGTTGTCAGATTTATAGGGGTGGGCAGAGGACTGACCAGTTAGTGGTTTAGTTCTCAAACTTTATTTTTCATTTTCTTGCCTTTTGTTTCAGGATTATCTTGTACATAAATACATTGATTTGGTTGTTTATTTTGATTTACTTTATTTATTTTTGTTCTAGTTTAGATTTTGATGGATTTCAATAAAATAGGCAAACTTTTGGTTGCATGGAGAGCATCAGAATTCTGGATTAACTAAAATCCTTTATTATAATACTGTGTACTATTATTTTATCTGAAAGAATTTCTTCTAGTTAGCAGTTTTCCTAAATCGCTATGAACATATTGAAGTCCTACTTAATACTTGTAAAATAACTCAAGATCAAAAGGTCAGGAATACTATTTCAAGGCTCCATCCATCGCACATTTAAAAAATGTCCTAGAGAGTGGCAGCAAAAGACCCATGGAAAGGAAGCAAGGTAAACATTATATTATATATAAATGATCCCATGCCAAGAATTGAAAGCCAAAAGGAAAATAAGAGTCAAGAATCTCCTAAGAAGGCAATATGTATCAAAACAAAGTACTAAATCATATGAGTACAAAATTTCCAAAGTTCTTCTCCGTCTGTGAGCTGAAAATTAAATATATCTCTCACACAAAAGAACACTATGGATAGAGCATCCTAAATAAAAAAATTCAGAAAGAAGGGCATGCAGGAGGACTCAAAGGAAAGGACAAAAATCCAAATGCACAAAAAGTGCAAAATGGCATGGGAATGAGGAACAAATCAATATTTCTGTTTACCATATGTTACAATCTTATGGTGTCCAAGCTAGAAGCTACCCGAAGACAGAGGTAAAAAATGAAACTCATATTCCTGGCCTCAAAAGAGTTATCTTCACTTTGAAATCTTGGTTTCCATTTTCCTAAATTGGAATATCATCAATGATTAAAACTACACACATTTTCCATTTGGGAAATGTAGACATCTAGAAGAATTCAACATGTTGGTTTTATTGTCAAACACTCTGTTACTTAAGGAATAACTTGTCCAGAGATCTGGGTTCACCAAGTAGTTGCCAATTGTTGCAGATGCAACTATTTCCTAATTTTTTTAAAATTTTGGGCCCTCCTTTTAAATTTAACTTGCCTGGATTTGTCTTGGATTGCTGAACTTTGTTGTTCTCTGTTACAAATTTGGATCTTTTGACGTTGAATTGAGGTACTTGTTTACCACTTTTAGAAGTTGAATGACTATCTTTGTTTGACTTGAATTTGAAGTTTTTGGTTTGTTGGTAGTTGCCTTTTTCATTGTTGGAATTTTATTCAACAGTGAATCAGGGCCATAGTTCTCTGCGTAGCCACCGTTGCGGAAGCTAACTAATGAACGTCCCGATAGGAATCATGTTTTTTGCCGATGGTTTATCTCCGTCATTTTTTTTGGCTTTCGGTGTCATTTTTCTTATCACTATCAGAGAATTAGGCTTCTAAGTCATCGCCATTTCGAAGAGTAGATGGAAAACATTCTAACAGGTTAGTTCTTACACTTGCCGATTCCATGTTTTATTGCTTTTTCATTACTTTGTGTTTTCTCTTCGCTATCAGAAATTTTCATGACTTTGATCAAAAGCTGTAGTATGATTATTTTCCACCATTATAGTTCCTTAGTGAACTAATCATCTAATATATAGTTGTTTCGTTCCCTGATGGTTTGTTCTGATTGTTGCCGATGTTTTCTGGTCTGTGGAACCCTTAGTCCATGTGACTTCCATCGTTATGGCTCCTCATTGAACTAGTTGTCTGATGCTATAGTGGTTCCGAGGTCCAATGTTGCAGTTTTTTGTGTTTATTTCACTGATTTTTTATTTTTCCGTGGAACCCTTAGGCTGTATGGCTCCCGCCGTTGCGGTGCCTTGGTGAATTAATCACCCGATGCTTAGTTATTTAGCACACCGACATTTTTCACTAGGAGATCTATATATTGGGATGGGGTATTATTTTATTATTAACCTTGTGAAATTGTGCTTTCTCTATCCCTGTCGAGTTGAACTATGCATCCGTGCTTGGCGGTCGGGATTTTGCTTGTTTGGGGTGTTGCCATGGAAGTGTTGGACCATCACATTGACTACAACTTGTTTTCCAGGTATGCCAAACATGCTTTCTCCTTTACCTTGAATTTATGAGTCATTTTAGGAACTAGGGTATTACCCTGGTTAGGTTTTTCCCGTCATTTGGTAGTTGGCCGTCTAAGTATCATTTTGTATTCTTACGGCGTAAGGTATGAGTCAGTCTGACAATATTTGTGGTGGGGGTTTTTCTTGAGCTTGTTTGTAAGCCGTTATGAAAACTTGAGCCCGGTTCGAAAGTTTAGGTAGTTGGTGTAGACAAGCGTTACGCTGTCTGCACCGTTTTTTGTGGGTTTTCTTATGCCCATCACGGGAGGGAGTTTTCGGTTCTCTTGTCATCATGCGTTTACCCTACTTTTCTGAGAAACCGAAGGGTTTGATTTTCATGTTTTCAATCACTAGATATGGTCTCACTTTTGAAGAGTAGCCTCACTAACAGGGTTTTTTCATTTTGGCGAAGAGTTAGAATGCATTTTGGTTTAAAGGATGTATGTGCTATGTAGGTCATGTCTTAGCTGTAGATAGACTTAGGAATTTTTAGACCTACTTTGCAGAAGTTATTTTTTCCTGTCGATTATGCATTGATTTTCTGATAGTTTATCTGTTGAGAATGCATATGGAAGAAGTAAATGTTTTTCTATTGTTTTTCTTCATTCTTAGAACACTATTGGATCTCGATACATATGTCCAGAAGTGATCCCGTGACTTTGGTCATCGAGAATGTGGTAGGATTGTATCATCCTTGAACTTTGGTTCAGAATGGATCCGGTGTAGCTTCAGTCATCGAGAATGTGGTAGGATTGTATCATCCTTGAACTTCGATTCAGAATGGATTCGGTGAACTTCGATCATTGAGAAGGTGGTAGGATTGAATCATCCTTGGAATTTGGTTTAGAATAGATCCGGTGAACTTCGGTCATCGAGAAGCTGGAAGGATTGTATCATCCTTGGACTTTGGTTCAGAATGGATCCGGTGAACTTCAATCATCGAGAAGGTGGCAGGATTGTATCATCCTTGGACTTCAGTTCAGAATGGATCCAGTGAACTTTGGTCATTGAGAATGTGGCAGGATTGTATCATCCTTGGACTTCAGTTTAGAACGGATTCGGTGAACTTCGGTCATCGAGAAGGTGGCAGGATTGTATCATCCTTGAACATCGGTTCAGAATAGATCCGGTGACTTCGGTACTCAAGAACATGTGTTGATCCTGTAATTCCAATAGGAAGGATTGTTTGAGTTCCACAACTGTGTTGATCTCATAATTTCGAAAGGAAGGATCATTGACTTGATCCCTTAATTCCAATACGAAGGATTGTCTGAGTTCCACAGATGTGTTGATCCTGTAATTCCGAAAGGAAGGATCATTAGTAACTCTATAAAGACCTAAATCCCTTAATTCCAAAAGGAAGGATCATTGGCAGCTCCGTAAAGACTCTATCTCGTAATTCCAACAGGAAGGATTGTCTAAGTTCCACAACCATGTTGATCCCGTAATTCCGAAAGGAAGGATCGTTAGTAACTCCGTAAAGACCTAAATCCCATAATTCTGAAAGGAAGGATCATTGACTTGATCCCGTAATTCCAATAGGAACGAGTGTCTGAGTTCCATATATGTTTTGATCCCATAATTCTTAAAGGAAGGATCGTTAGTAACTCCGTAAAGACCTAAATCCCGTAATTCCAACAGGAAGGATCGTCTGTGTACCACATACATGTTCATCCCTTAATTCTGAAAGGAAGGATTGTCTTGATGTTTTGATGATGATGATGTGGATGTTTTGATGATGTTGATGTTTTGATAATAATGATGTTTTGATGATGATGATGTTTTCATGATGATGTTTCTAATTGAAAGATCAGAGTATGATGATGATGATGTTCCTGATCAAAAGATCAGAGTATGATGATGATGCTGTTGCTGATTGAGAGGTCACAGTGCTGAAGAATATGTTACTGATCGAAAGGTCAAAGAGCTAAAGATGATGTTGTTGATTGAAAGGACAAAGTGCTGAAGATGATGTTGCTGATCGAAAGGTCAAAGTGCTAAAGATGATGTTGTTGATCGAACGGTCAAAGTGCTGAAGATGTTGTTGATCGAAGCAGTCAAAGTATTAATGATGATGAAGAATGAAGATTGAAGATGAAGACTACGTAATGTTGAAATGCTTCCAATGATTTATAGATGTGTTACCCTGCTGATGTTCATGATGTCCTCTATCTCTCTCCTACTATTGTTGTTGTTGATGTTGTTGTAGAATACCCTTCTCGTTAAGAGTGAGTGTTGAAATATTGTAACCTCGAAGAATATTCTCTATGTATATTTTGTGGTCCTCGATGATCCTACTGGGAGAACCACTTGTATTACTTTGTACCCCGACACTTCTAATCGAAAGAACTAATAAGAGTCATGAGGTAGTCCCCTCGAATTGTAAAGGTGGGTCATTAGCACCCTAGTGTAGTTACTTGAGCCTACATGTGTAACTCGAGCCTACGTGTTGAATGAGTTAGTTAAAGTGAACGGATGAATATAAATAGAGGTGTGGTGCTCCTCATTTGACACACATACACACTCTGACTTGTGTAGCGCATTAGTGGAGAAAAGAAGTAGACGGAGAAGGAGGAGGATCAGGCTTTGATCTCCTTACTAGTTTTATCTTTTATCTTTTTGGGGACATCTATATTGAGGAAGCTTTTGCTGGATTTTTCCCTTTAGGGTTTTCCCAGGTTAAATATTTGTGTTCCTTTTGTATGGTTGTGCTTGTCTATCTTTCAGTGATCCTTTTTATATGCTTTAGTTATGAAAATGAAATGAAATACTGATGTCTTAGTTAAGCACATGAAAATTTAACATGGAATCAGAGCCACCTTGAAAGAAGACATTGTGCAGCTACAGAAGATAGGGATTCTTAATCTTTGGTTCTCTCTCCAAAATCAATCAGCAAAATAAGGCTATCCTGATGTAGCTAGGGTTTTTCACCCTAGCTTGTGCTGATGAGCACCTACTAAGGAATCTGTAATCCTTAGTAGCAGTTCAATGATGTATATGAAAATAAAGAAAAAGAAACTGAAACAAAGACTAAGCTAAAGCAGTAAAAAGTAAATAATGTGAAGCAAAAACAGTAAAGAAATGTATAATGATGATTTTTATTAATATTACCTCCGATGAGGAGGTTGGTGGAGTCCGTTGCGCTGGTCCGATGTCGGTGGCTTCGAGCTCCAAGCTACTTCTTTTCCTTCTCCGGTGGTGGAAATGGGCCAAAAAGAGTTCTCAATGGTGAAAGTAGCTTGATGGTAAGCTAGGGTTTCGTGAATAATTTCGGGAGAGGCAGGATGCTTATGACTGTGGATGTGAAATGAGGGGTCTCCACCACTTATTTATAGTTTTTTAGTGGCGGAGTGCTGGCCCATGGTTTTGGAAACCATATGGTTTAGGGCAGCTTGTTTAGGGTTTTTTCCTCCTTTTCCTCATTATTTTATATTTTTTCTTCCCTTTTAGGGATTTTTGCTATTTTTAGAGGAATTTTGGATATTTTTTGGAGGAAAAAAGGGTTTTTTGGCCTTTTGGAGGCATTTCAGGCCTTTTGGAGGCTTTTTAGATAGTTTTGATGGCCTTTTGGAGGCATTTTAGTGGGATTTTCAGGGAAATATGGTAGGCAAATGGACAAATGAGCCATGTAGTGAGGTAGATGAGGTAGTTAACCATTTTTGGGTGTTAACAGATTGCCCCCTGATGTGCGAGGGCAGGAGCTCATCGTATGGCCGATGGGCATCATAAGTCATATATGGTTTGCTTGGGGGGTGGAGAAGAGAAGAAAGCAACTGAAGTCCGGGACACCGATCTCGAACCACCTGCAAGGACTGAAAAGTACATAACCTCAAGAATGGATGAGGGATCATCTGATAATATGGACGAGGCGGGAATTCCCATGCTCGTATCAGAATATAACATAGCAATATAAATGGTCCTCAAATACTGGATGAGGAAAAAAATCTCAATATATGGACGAGGCGGGCATTCCCATGCTCATATCAAGATACATAAACATAACTGTGTGAGGCCTAAAATGAAGGACCTATAGTAGATAGGCACTGTGCATATCAGGAGGGTCCGGAAGGGACACAAATCTGGATCATACTGCTGAGCTGATCAAGTCTGAGCTGACAAATGGATACACTGGAATGGAAGCAGTGCTACTGAATGGGGTTCTGAAGGAACTGATACGCTGCTGGATCAGAGTGAGAAGGGTCACACTCGTAAGGGTACACTGATCTGGAACTGAACTGGGTACTCAAAGAAGCATAGAACTAGATGGCTTCCAAATACAATCTCCAACGCAGCCCGGACATCCACGGGAACATATAACTGGTCGTTCCAACGTGACTCACCAATGTGCTAGAGTCGGGGGAAATCCGGGGTCTTCGACACAAAATGGAAAGGATATATATCCTGCGCGATTCTCAATGATGCGAATAAGGTACTGAAGTCGAGCATGTGAGAAACAACCATTCGGAGAGGCAATGATGACTCCTTTCAAAATGGTCCGTAGGCACTCTCCACAGATGGTGATGGGTCCAAGGCGCAGGAACCTCTAGGTCTATCCTCTGGAATAGAGGAGTTGTCGTCGACAGAGGGAGACCTGCAACTATCAAGGCAATGATGTTTCCTTGACAGGAGCGCGAGGTGCAAAACCGAACTGTGATAAGAGTGATAAACTGGTGGGACTAACTGGGCAAGTAGAGTGGGTGGACTCAAACTTCCTTTGTTCATAGTATGAGGGCGGGGATGATCGGGCAGCACATGAAACTGATCAGTGGTAAAGGGATCATAGCTGTAAGGGATCTGGGCAGTTCACTGGGATGAGGGAGACTCGAGCTGTGGTAACATGGTAGGAGACTGCAGAATAATCTGAACAAAGGCGACCTGATTGGGGGTGCTGCCGAGATTATCGATCAGAGCGCCAAAAGGCTCAGGGGGAGTGCTTCATGGGTTAGGGACCTTGAAGAAGTGTGGATATGAAAGGGTACTGTCCGGTAGATTTTACGAGCCCAGGACAGTGTTAGAATAATCAACCCATAGTATTTACCCACTTAGACATTATTTCATTTATTTTGTCTTATTTGCCTAGTCCATGAGTCCCACCATGTGCAAGTTGCTAATTGCCTATCCATAGAGGTAAAAATTGCCATATTTGACTCATGTAGCGCCCTTGAGAGCTTTAGGAATCAAATCTGCTTTATTCCTGGCCTCCTAGGCGCCCATCTGCTTTTTCTGCTTTATTCCCTGCTTTTTCAGTGTTTTAAGGCACATAGGAAAGCAAGACTAGGTGAGGTGAATCAGCTTTGTTGCCTCTTCCTCCTCCACTCATTCCTCCATGCTTTTGCGTGTATGAGCTGCCATTTGACCACTCTTTAGCTTGCCCATGCACCCTTGCTAATTCGTGGGTTCCTTGATAGATTTGGGATCAGCTTTTTACACCTATGGGGGATTTGCCTATTTTGGGTAAGCCTGTTTTATGCTAGATTTGGATGCTTCCTCATGCATTCGATTTGCTCATGTATTCTATATATTCAGTAGCCTATGTTATTACAGGGTTGGCTATTGTACACTCAGTTAATATAATTTTGTGTTACAGCTCCATATTCAGTCTCCATTGTTGATAATTTGCATGATCAATTGTTAATTGCTGTGAGTGAAATTAATCTACTGCAGGCCTGAATTTCTACATGGTATCAGAGCCATTGTAGGTTGTTACTCTCCTCCAAAAATTGTTTTGCAGGTTCGACATAGAGACTGGGAGCCTTCTACCGCAGCCGGGATAGATTTTCTAAAGCTATGGATTCACAGAAAACTATCCTCACTCCCTTCAACTATTTTGAATGGAAAGCAGAGATGGAGATCTTGTTGAGAGCGAAATGCCTCTACAGGGTGACTATGGCAACAGAAGCAGAGCCCAATGCAGCTGCAGAGAAGATCAAATGGCACAATCGGAGAGATGAGGCTTATGGCCTCCTATGTCTCAGTATTTCCCGAGACCTCCTTTTCCATCTCGATGGATTGACTTCACCAGATCAAGTATGGGAGAAGCTGTCTGAGATTTTTGGAAAGACAGATGAGATGAGGGGACATCAGATCAAAAATGAGCTGATTTCTCTGAGTCCCAGCATCTTTGAATCCCTGTAGCTATATTTCTCCAAGTTCAAAGCACTAGTTTTGCAGCTGAAGCAGTGTGGTATTGAAAAGAAAGATGAGCAGCTCGTATTGTCCA
>LPNX011123784.1:33173-67252 GCA_001517045.1 Pseudotsuga menziesii | reverse complement strand
ATGAAAAATCAATAACTTCAAAACGACATTATGAAAAAAATTGAAAAACCAGTGGTACACAAGTTTGATGTGTTAGTTTCAAAAGGGTACTTTCAATTTTATGTTATGAAATGGAAAATTATACAAAGTGTAACGTCTCCTTAAACATGTCAATTTTATGATAGTTTTTCAGGTAGGTCCACTTCAAAAAATTCTAATAATTATTGTATGTCTCTGTTGGATACAAAATTATAGTCATGCATTAGTACAATCTGTGTAGATTGTACTAACATATTTTGTTTTTAATAAACAATAAGTTAATAATGAATAAAGTTACGTCTTCTGACATGACTATTTACCATAATTTCATTACTTAAGAACATACTGTCAAACAATTGCTAAAATGAAATATCAAATGTCAATAAAAAAATTCTGAAAAATAACAGATAGAAAGCTAACACGATTGTTTACAACTTTTGTTTTTACTCGAAAGTGAAATTCTAAACACAAATGCAACTTTTCTTTGTTCGAAGTTGAGAAACATGTAAAAACAAATTCGATTTTGTCATAGACCCCCCCAAAATAGACACCCAACTTCATGATTTCACCCGTGGCTGATCAGGGTAAGTCCCCAGTTGTTTATCGGATCACACCCTCATCTAGGCATTAGGTAAACCTAGATGTAATCCTATGAATCTATCATGATAGACAGTTTTTGTTAATATATATTTTTTGCGCACACTATTGCTTCAAAGACTAAGCAATGTTTTATATATTTATGTTGCAGACAGGGGATTCGGTTTATGAAACACCATCTCAACACTCTTTATAGTTTAAGGTCTCCCAGTTGATGAAATATAATGAAATTAGTATGCTTGCAAAACCAACGAGGGTGCTACAAAATACCATGGAAAAACAAAACGAGGAATTGCTTCTTCTGACATTGATAGTTCCACAAACAGAAGAGATCAAATCAAAGAGTCAATTGTTGTTACAAAGATGTCGACAATTGCAAGTAAGTTCCTAAATAATAATGTAAATTCATTTAGAACTTTATAATATTTAATTTTATATGCTATTGAACTTATAATACAATGGTTTGTATTTGCATGAAGTTATGCAGCTTTACAGTGGTGGTCAATGCGTTGTTGGTCCTAGTGACCAAACCATTCCACATGCACCACATACTGCTCCCCTGTTTTCCACTAAACATTCGGCAACACGCTCTGCGACATCCCCGAGGCTAGCAAAGGGTGCAGCCGATGTTGACCGACCCACAACAAATGCTGCAGAAGAAGGGGTGGATGCAGGGTTAGATAGAGAGGTGGATGCATTTCCTAGATCTTCTCATTTCACTAGCACTGGTTCAGTAGTGACAACATTTTTGGTGAACGAAAAACTAGTTCCAATAAAGATAGAGAAGAGTCTAGGTGATTATAGATTGTTCAATTTAGTTTTTATAATTTGTGTCTAATATACCAATAATATTTTTTATTTTGACTAATGATGGCATTAATGTTTTGCATGAAATGATATATTTTATAAACATCTGAATGATTTGTCCTTGGAGATCTTTGGGCCCACCATTCGCACAAGGTGGGACAAGCAAGCAAAAGCTTTAAAGGATGAGTTGACTAATCAGTTGGTTGGTCTATTTAGAAAAGATACCTTCAATACATCGAAGGTCCTACAGAAGGATGGACAACATCTGAATATTGTTTGAGACCAATATAGGGTTCACCTAGAAAAGAATCCTAGGTATGAGCGCCCTTCAATGATTCCATCTGGGGAGTTGAAATCCTTGGTGGAAGATGGAAAAGAGAAGGGTCTAAGAAAAGCAAGAAAAATACCACCAGGAACAAGGAGGTATGCAATACATTCCAAAATTTAATGGTAAGCCTTATTAGTATTAGTTTTTATATCAAATTTGGAACATTGACTAACGTAATTCAACACTTGATTAGGTTGTCGGAAACATCTAAGGCCACCAAGGCAAGAATGGAAAAAATTGTTCAACACAAGCTTGGGCCTGGTGGTTATTCGAACTTTGCAACCCGATATGTAAGCATCGAAAACACGAAACTGCATCCAAATAATATACAGAAAATCATTTTCATTTTATTCTGCCAAAAAATGTAAAATTAATGACATCATGAAAATATGTAGGTCGACCAGTTCAAATAATTTCCCACTCAGGAAGTCATGAAGCTTGGCTTCAAACAGGGCTTTGACGTCATTGTTGAATGTCAGAGAAGCAACCCCGGGCATACTACACGATCTTCTGTTGATCCATCTGGTGCGCAGGTATATAAAAACTATATAGTTTAATGATAATTTATTAATTATCATGCAATTTATTCGTTATAAAAAATTAACATAAATTATTTATTCCTTTTTTAGCAGGAAAGTAATGATCACGTTCATGTCGAGGATGTACACCAACCAAATGAATATCATGCTTCGATTCCTAATAATGAATTTATTAATATGCTACTTTTTGTATAGATAATTGCAGATGATGAACATTAATTCAAATTCTACACAATTCAACTGCAGAGCATGTAGATGCAGATAACACTGAACAGGTTGAGACTATACATGATAATGATGAACATGCTGATGTGCCCATGCTAGGTAAAAAAACACCGTTGTAATTTTTTTTGAAATGAATTACTTGTATTTATATAAATAAAAATAAATTAATGAAACATTTTGACATTATTGCAGAAATTCATCGCCCCTCACTGCAAGTTCAACCTTGCAAGCAGTCTAGTAGTGAGACCAAGGATCAGATTCTTAAAGATGCGCTTCTGACTAACTATTTAAAGAGAAGAAAAGTAAAAAGGAAGTGACTAAAGAAATTTTGAGTAATTCTTATTTATAATAAAAAAAAATTACATGGTTTTTTCCTCTGTTTCATGAATGAATGGTTAAATGAATACTTCAATGAATGGTTTACTGATTTTTATTATCGGCTATTGACTAAATGAATGGTTTAATGAATGTTTTTTTCAGATGTTGAATGATTGAATGGTTTAATGGATGATTTAAAGAATGATTTAATGAAAGCTTCTTTCAGCTATTGATTGAAATAATTTGCAGTAAATTGTTATTTGCAAGTAGATGCATTGGGTTTGGTTGAGAGTGATGTGAGGGGGGGGGAGCGGCCATAAGAGCTTCCACCTTCATGCGGTTGGTCATGTTTAGTAGAGAATATTAAATTATTCTCGAAATAGAGAGGAGTTCAATGAATGGTAAGGAATGCTACATTAAAAACAGTTATTTCTATAATTTTAGTGTTTAATTTTTACTATTGCTATTTGACTCATCCACTGGAACTTGTTACAGATAGCGTTGAGAAACATTTTCATAGTTAAGAGGCCAAAAATGGCGTTTTGATGTCATTGCTTGCCTTATATACATAGTGTTTTTGGTTCTCCATGTTTTATTAGGTAATCTAATATTAACAATTAATTTACTTGAATAGTTGAATATTATTATAATTTACATTGTAATAGTATTGTATTTATTTAGATTGGTTTTGTTATTTTCATAAACAAACAAATATTTATTTTATGGCTCCTAGCATGAAATTATTGCAACAAGATAAAATTTGAAGTATGTTGAATGATGTATAATTATGTTTTCTTTTATTTGATTGAACTGTGTATTGGGTATTTATGCATGTGCACACACACACATTTAGTTGATGATGGTGATTACCATAAATTCAGGCGAACTTTGTTTTATCTGATCTATAAAGTTAACTTAAATAGTTTGATTTATCAGGTTGTTTCTATGATTGAATAACTTGGAAAAGAAACTTCAGATCTTTATGAGTTAGTAAGTTGTAGAATCCAGTATTTTCACAAATATTTTTTTAAATAGATCTAATGTATTTGTAGGCCAAGAAGTCCAAGATAGTACTTTTATAATGTATATATATAGCCTTTCCTTTATTCCTTTCCAGTAGTAGCATTAGAGTATGGTACTGGTGAGCTATTAACAAACCCTATTGTTAGTTTGAGTGTATGAGGGTGGGGCCAAGTTTCTTTTTGGGTTCACTGGGCACAAATCCTCAGTATGGTTGTATTCATGGCTTGATCTACATCTGAAAGGTAGGTTTTAATAGTCCATCCAATATATAGAAATTATTTTGATATCTCATTAATCATGAGTCAACCGTCCACATATCCCGCAGATCAAACATTGATAAACTAGGGCACTTACCAACAAGATTCATCCATAAAGTAGGGAACTTACCAACAATGTGCACTATGTCATACTCAACAAAATATAATAAAAAATCCTTTGCATTAGGTTGGATCGATACCATATTCTCCAAGAATGAAACCCATAAGTCTTCTACAAATTTTATAGTGATGACCATAAGCTATGAAACCCTCATATCATGATATGTAATAGTCCTTGTCCTCCTCCTTTAAGGGTTGTAACTGCTGAACATTACCACTATGTAGGGTTGCAATTGTTGAACATGTCAGAGGAAATTTTAGGCATTCTCCACTTTAGTAAGCAAAGACTGAACATTACCACTCTAAGTAAGGTAATATTGCATTTCTTAATTGGTTGTTTGTAGAATATTGTATTTCTTAATTGGTTGGTTGTAGATCCTCCATGGTGGCCTTTTCCACTGTATCAAGGATTCTCTCATCCATCAACCTAGAAAAACCTTGGCCACTGACCATTATAGTTGGATTTAACTCAATGTCTTAGTCCTGGATCTTGGTGATCCACCTACCTGTTGTCCCACTGTTCTCCTATTGCAAAAGTATATCCTTCACCATGGGATGAGGAATGTAGGCCACTATCTTAGAATTCCAAAAGTGATCATGAAAATAGTTAGGTGCCTTCACCAAGGAATAAGCTTGTGTTTCCATTGAGGCTTATATTAAATTGAGCACATAGATCTGTAGACAAACACACAACTCACATTATAGATCACACAATTTACTCAGTTATTGAAGAATGAAATAGTGCAAAAATGGCTTGTAGCTGTGAATGCTTTTCATTAATCAAAGAGTAACTAGATAGATAATTACAATGAAGTACAATGGATTTAATAGCCACAAGCAATTCGAATCCACATGAGGAAGTTCAAATTGATTAGACTCTACTTGACTGTAGGTAACCAAGACCTTGTCTAAATCACTATCGAAGGACCCAGTAGTTAATTGTCCTTGTCTAAACCATAACCGGAGTTCATTGGAGCTCTAAAATACAACTCAAGTGTTAATTTAGTGTTAACTAATGGTTAACTGACTGTGGTAGGTGAGAAATGTGCCCCACATGTGTGCAGTCAAGTAAACCTAGTGCTAACTGAATGTGGAGGACTTGACCTGAATGTAACTAACTCCTAACTTAGCTTGACTAGTCATTAACTGAAGTGAACTGACCTTGGTTGGTTTCGGCACTCCCAGTGGCTTCCTAAATTGTAGGGACTGATCTAGGAGGCTCCTAAACTTATGCAATCAAGTGCAGTAAGTGCCAGTGAGCCTCAATTAGTGTTCCCCACACTTTAGTAACTGAAACATGTGCCCCAATTATGTCAAGTTTACCCAATGGTGCTAATGACTATAAATAGACTAGATGGACTCCCGATTTAGACATGACTCCCGATTTAGACATATGACCAAATTGGACAAGGGAGGATTAATAATCCTAACACCCCCCCTGAATGCTAACTTGGACAATCTATGGGCCCTGGTAACTAATACCATAGGTCACCCATTACATCAAGTAAAGTAAGATAACTGCTCAAAAACAAGGTGCTGGGGAAAAACCACATGGGAAAAAACCCCCCTTCTAATCAAGCAGGTAGAATCAGGATCAATCTGGTTCTTTTGTGCACAGGTATCCTGGGGCCTGGCATGTGAACCTCTCCATCATTATGTCTAGAGGAATCTTCCTCTTTGGAAGAAAAATGATATGCTCAACTAAATCATAAATATAGACAGCTGCCAGATGAAGACTGGACCCATGTAGAGCAACTGAAGTCAACTGAAAAGTGAGAAAAGGTTCTTGAGAATTCAGAGAATGTGAGGAACACTCAAGAAACTGATATGTTGCAGCCATGAACAAAAAACCATGAGTGGTAAGAACAGCCCTGAATGTTAGGAGCAGGTGTCCAGGTGGATGCAGCAAATCTTCCTCTTTACTAGTTCTGTGAGAAGATGAGCATGTGATCAATGGTAGAGAAGCACTGGGACTGTTTGAGAGTGAATGCTTGAGCTCCATAGTCTGATATATCTTCTGAAATAGATAATGAATCACATAATAAAATATAAGCAACCTCATATGAGGAAACTAACACCAAATCCCCATCAGCAGTTTTGAAGAGAAAGTACGGTACTTGATTTTTCACACCAGAATTGGTGAGAGCAGCTACAAGCATGACTGAATGCTTTTGGATTTTAAAATATGAAAAAAATAATATCATATCAGAAATTAAATCAGATCTAAATAGGTTCAAAACAGATCCAAAACTATGAAATGGAATCAAATCCCCAGCAACAGTTTTGTAGGAGACTTGTGGTACTTGTTTCTTCACACCGTTGATGAGAACAGCTACAAGCAGTACTGAAAGATTATGAATTTGATATATTAAAACAAGAAATATTATATCAGATCTAAATAAGATCATATCAGATCCAAATAAATGGTTAACCGAGACGGTGGATGCACAGCTTTCTTCTTCTTCAAAATTCTGAATTTTGGTGCATGCAATCCTGCAGGAATTTGCTGGAAAAACTAGATCATGGGGAGCGAATGGATCACTCTGATAATCTGATATTTCTTCCAAAATATCCAAGGTATCGTGCATATTCTCACACTAGCAGCAACATTAGAGGGAGAAAAATCAAATTTCTCTTCACTTTTGGAGGCAATTACTGGTAAATTTTGCACAGAGTTTAAAGGAAAATCACCGGTGAATGTTTGCATGGAAGTGCAGCATAATTTTTCTTCAATATCAGAGATTTGAATGTCTTCTTCTATTTCAGCAATATGAGAATATGAGATATCAGAGATCTCATGAACTTCTGGAGCATCAGGAGAAGGAGTCACTACATGGAGACTGTCTTCAATTCAAATCGACTGTGTAAAAGCTTCTGCTTCTTCTTTATCTTGAACAACTTCATCAGAGAGAGTGGAGGCCGAGATTTTTGGATCAAGGATGCTTATGGTGCTGGATGTTCTCTCCAAAGTGCTATTATGATCCTCATAAATCATTCCAAAGGTTCTGTCCAATCTTGTCCAGAGTTCCTTCGGGTCTTCAATAGATCTAATGAGGTAGCACAAGCTAGGAGAAAGACCCGTTGCTATTGTTTCAAAAGCTCCATCACTTTTATTCAACCAGTTAATCTTACTAAAACACTCTTTACTGAGTCCAATAGACGCCCGATAGAGACCTTGTCTCATCAGAGATGAAATCATTTCAAAGTTGTACCTGCAAAATAAAAAAATGATCTAGTAGGAGATCTGAGGAGGAGAAGTGCCTTGTCCTCCAAGGCTCTGATACCATATTAAATTGAGCACATAGATCTGTAGACAAACACACAACTCACATGATAGATCGCATAATTTACTCAGTTATTGAAGAATGAAACAATGCAAAAATGGTTTGCAGCTGTGAATGCTTTTCATTAATCAAAGAGTAACTAGATAGATAATTACAATGAAGTACAATGGCTTTAATAGCCACAAGCAATTCGAATCCACATGAGGAAGTTCGAATTGATTATACTCTACTTGACTGTAGGTAACTAAGACCTTGTCTAAATCACTATCGGAGGACCCAGTAGTTAACTGTCCTTGTCTAAACCATAACCGAAGTTCATCGGAGCTCTAAAATACAACTCAAGTGTTAATTTAGTGTTGACTAATGGTTAACTGACTGTGGTAGGTGAGAAATGCACCCCACATGTGTGCAATCAAGTAAACCTAGTGCTAACTGAATGTGGAGGACTTGAACTAAATGTAACTAACTCCTAACTTAGCTTGACTAGTTGTTAACTGAAGTGAACCAACCTTGTTTCAGCACTCCCAATGGCTTCCTAAATTGTAGGGATTGATCTAGGAGGCTCCTAAACTTATGAAATCAAGTGCAGTAAGTGGCAGTGAACCTCAATTAGTGTTCCCCACACTTTAGTAACTGAAACATGTGCCCCAATTAGGTCAAGTTTACCCAATGGTGCTAATGACTATAAATAGACTGGATGGACTCCCGATTTAGACATGTGACCAAATTGGACAAGGGAGGATTAATAATCCTAACAGCTTAAGTCAACCTTTCCCCTAAAGTGTGTTTCTCATGAAAGTAATTGGTTGCTCACTCCCTTGCTGATTTTTTTGTAAGAAAACAACATAGACTTTGCTTGATATATTTGTAAAGGATTTCTTTTCTTCTTCTCTCCAATTCTTCAAACTCAATCTTATCAAGATGATTTAACCAAAATCTTTCCAAAAAACAACCAGGAAATGTTTCATTGTATTCAAGATTGGTTGGTAACCAAAATTTTCAAAAACATAATTGGAAACAAAGGCATTGATCACTGCTTTATGATCAATCCTTACTCCAATATTGTGTTCCAAAATATTTCCTTCAAAGACCCCCAAGATGATTTTTCTGAATTCAGCGATATGCCCAAGGATTTGCGCCTGTCAACAATCTTGCTAAGTGTCCAATATGATCATCCCTATTCTTTGAAAAAACAGTGATATCATCTTGGTACACTGCTATGTACTCATTAGAGAAAGAAAAGTCCATATTACATTGGAAAGTGGCTTTAGCAATTGTCAATTCTAAAGGCATCCACACATATGCATAAGTCCCACAAGGGGTAGTGAAAGCAATTTTATATCTCTCTTTAAAACAAAAATTACGCAGATATGAAAAGGCGGGGCCAAGGACATGAATGGGACAATGGAGTGTCCCATTCCAGCAGTGATCAATCCTCTCTCAAAGCATTAGTTATTTCTCAAGGCCATCATTATTTGGGTAACTTTACTCATAGAAAAAGTTGATAGCTTCTTTGGCCCTATCCATAGAGCTTCATACAAGTGGCCCATTATGAGATTTTCCCATTAACTAAATGGAAAACCTTACCAAAATATTTTTGATTGAGCACACTTCCTCCACTCCTTTATTTTCCCCATCAACTAAATGAAGAACCTTTACCAAAATTTTGTTGATTGAGCACTCTTCCTCCACTCCTTGCCAAAATCCATCTTGGTTTATGAGTTTGTGCTATAGGCACAACCATGCTACTCATCAAAAAGAAACATCTCTTCTGCTTCAGTTCACAACAGTTAAGGGATAGGAGGTAAATGAAATTGGTGGAAAAAATGTGTAATTCTAGAGTGCAATAACTCCTTGTTCCTTATGAATCACCTCATGAGACTAAGGACAAATGCATGGTTATATATGCATTTGGTCATGTTCATGCCTTGATCAATTGTTACATTGACAAATGTGAGTTTGTTGATATCCTCAAGCATCAATCAATGCAATGGTAAACACATGGAGTCGAACATAATGTGGGGTGCTTCTCCACTAGCAACTTTTCAACGCCTACATAGTTAGCAACATTATTGGTGATTACCTGCACCACATGCTGCACAATGCTTTGACAAATTCATCCAACTAAAAACAGAACAATGCTACATCTTTAACATGTATAGATGCATCATAAACTTTCTGCCCTTTTCGCAGTTTACTATGAAGTTAAGAAGGGCCTTTCCCTTCCCATCTGTCCAACCATCAGACTATACCATGCATCTAGTTCCCCCTAATGATTTTCTCGGCTCCTCTAGTTGAGTCCCTATATAGGCCTTTTCCTTTTGAAGGAGTGCACCACCACTACTTCTCATAGGTAAGGGGCTTTATATCGTAGACCAATCGGACCAATAATAGTGTCAGCAACAAGCATACCCTAGGAGAAGACACTAGTATTGGAAACGGTCAAAGATTTGTTGCTCGAAAATATACCTTGCCACAATTGTCAACTTATTCCTTTTTTTCTAACCATTGATTTAATAATGGATGGTTGTGACCCCTATTTGATTCTTGGAACCAACACAGGAAAGGTCCTCACGGATGCTGAACCAGTGGATTTCCTCTCACAATCCCCAGTCTTGGATACACCTTTGGCTCTAGGGGATCTAGTGATTCCTCCAGCAACAATTTTAAAGTTTTTAAGTTGCCGACTCAACTTTATTTCTAACTCATGAGGAGCCTCATGGAATCTTGGATAATTTCTGGGGATGCTACTAACTATAAAATCATGCCTTCGGATTCTTTCCAAATGGTATTTCAAGTGGTAAACCCCTCTTCATATATGTTCCACATAGCTTACAACGTAATTTCATTCTGTTTATCCCATCCTCAAGTTCATCATACTGTCAAAATGGGTTTTTAGCCTTCGGCATATTGCCAAATAAATTACCCATTTCAATCTTCAAACATAGGGAAAAAAATGAAAAAAATGAACATAAAAGATTGCTGGAAAAAAAACGTCTATGTTTTCTAAAATTGTTCTATAATCCATGAAAATATTATAACTAGAGGCAAGTAGTATGCACTTTGTAAACCCTTGCATAAATTTGG
The DNA here is from genome assembly GCA_001517045.1 of Pseudotsuga menziesii. Taxonomy (NCBI): domain Eukaryota; kingdom Viridiplantae; phylum Streptophyta; class Pinopsida; order Pinales; family Pinaceae; genus Pseudotsuga; species Pseudotsuga menziesii. Next base: position 56,649 of record LPNX011123784.1, on the reverse strand, counting down.
AAAAAAATTAAGTATTATGTTGATTAACACATACCTTTGGGAATTAAAACAATAACCCCCCAAAAATTTAGTTTTCAACCATTATTGGTACTTTTCCATGCACGGTTGTCTATTTCCCATTAATTAGCAATTATTTCTAATTAATCTTGATTATTTCAATTTTGGAAAAATCATGATTTTTTGCCTGTAATTAATCGTTTTAGTATTTAGATCAAGACCAATAATTGTGCTAATCCTCAATTTGTCATCTATGATTATGATTATTATTAGAGGTGTATTTATATATGTTACAATTCGCCTAGGGGCTCATCTTTGGTGGGGACTGCCCTCCATGTTGTTTCGGCAGTCTAGGTGCTTGGGTATGCAGAGAAACATCTGTATCTCTAAGATCCTAAATGTCCCCGAGGGTCTGTTGAAGGAAATCCCTTATGTCATGGGGATTTTCTTCCAAACAACCTTGGCCATTTTCCATTATTTCTTTTTACTTTGATAAAAAAATCCTTTGAAAATACACTAATTTCTATCCCTAATAGTACACTCCTAACTTACCATTTGCTAACCCTAGTAAAACTTTTAAGAACTAAAAAAAAGAACATTTCTGCACTATACAAAACCCAAAACATAAATAACACAGAGATAAGATGATTTTAATGTCCAACAACTAGAGCAATTTGAGGAGGCAAAAGTGGCATTTTCAATTCCAAGGAGACATTTATGATTATGATTTTCATTTTCATCTGAAGCAGAATAATTTTTTTCCATCTAGCAATTGTTTAAGGAAGATTTTTAGTTTGAAGATGCAATCTTATTTCTTATTCTCATTTCTCTCTTATTGTTCTCAGATTTTAGTGGAAAGAAAATCAAAAGTAGCATGGGAAAAAAATATAATATTCACTAAGACAGCCCTAAACCACACAAGATGGAATACTAATTCCGAAAAACCCCTCCTTCCAATTGTGACAAAAACCAAAAAAGATATAAACACAATGGTGGGTCTCATAAATGGAAATGTAAATTGGTGATGATGCATTTTCGGGAAGTTATACCCGGATACCCTTGTATATCAAGATCTTCTTGGTACGACAGGTCCTAAGGTCAAGGTGTAATTATTTAGGTCAGACACTAGAATTTTTGGATTATATGGCAGTTGCAGTTAGTTCAATTTATGCTTGGTGTTTACACACTTCAAAGGCTTTTCAAAGTAGTCCCTCGACTAAAGAAGTGACAATGACCGTTACATTGCAAAGGTTACAGGGAAAATAAATGGGAAGAGAATGACATGGAGAAAATAAATGTTTCCAAAGGGAAACCAATAGAAGAAAGAAGTGAGGATGACAACAGTCAAGATGAATCTTCTGATGAGCTGTTTTGTATTCTATAATTTATAATTGTATTAGGAAAGGTCTTTATTATATATCTATATTCTAGAATCTATACAATATGTCTTTATGTTAGTGGGTTTTTGTAGCGTTGATATAGTTTTCAAAATGTTCACAATAGAGTATTTGTGTTGTTATTTGGATTTGTAATTAGGAGCCTGTAGCAAAGGTTTCCCAACCAAACAAAAAATTAGTAAGCTTGGCAACTCAAAAGGTATGTGCATGTTTATTAGTTTGCTTTGCAATGATATGAGTTGGTTGTCAATAATTTTTTATTTCTCTTTGTTAGTTAGGTTTTCATGGCAATGCTTTATGTTTTGCTGCACATAATGCAGGAGGGATCATCAAGGCCCCTTCTAGAAAGGAGGAGAGCATTTCTGAGGAATATGAGAGTGAAGACTCCGAGGAATCTGAAGACCGGAAAATTGTTCAAAAGGTAAAATATATTCTATTTGGTTTGGAATTAGGAAGATAAAAAATGAAATAGGTTCTTTTCATTTGGAATTAGGATGATGTTGGTGAGTCTTTTTGTAATATCTTTAATCTCTATGGTTTGATTTTTTTTTATTAAATACTTCCTTCAACTATTAATATAAACAATAATGAACAGAGTGGGCCGCCAACCATCCCAAAACACGCAAGAAAAAAACATACTAGGCTAAAACTCTGCTATTCAATCCGGCCAAGTGAAATGTCTATCAATGTTTCCACAGGAAACAACATACAACAAAATCATAAAACCATAACTCCATAAGAGCCATGCATTCCACTTGGAATCAACCCATAAAAGCCTTTAAGTTTCCATGAAAATTCCCAAACAAGGTACAGCAAAATCAAAAACCAAAACTCCATAAAATCCATGCAGTCCACTTGGAATCAACCAATAAATAACTAATGTTTCCATGAAAATTCCCAAACAACAAAGTTCATGCATAACCATAATATAATCAAACAACTGTTGTGATGAAGCTGCATTTAGCGACTTAGTTACCAAATATGACAGTATGTGTGTTCTTGTACGAAAATATGGGGTCAGTGGGATACAACTCTACTTTTCATGCAACATGGGAATGCTATGGTTGAGTTTTCCTATGTGTTCTTTTTATCTATATTAGAACTTCCTCAGAAAAAAGGCCTTTGTGTTCTTTTTGTTCAGTAGGATGACTCAAAATGGGAAGAGATTCCTTAGAAAAAGAGCCTATATTTCATATCTGGCTTATCACATCCTTATTCCATACCACAGTAAATTCCAATAGGAAACAACCTCGTGACATGTAGTATATCCTCTTCTACTCAATCTGTGGCTACAGGAATGTACCTTGGAATGTGATTTCTATGAGCCTGAATTTCTTCAAGTCATGCTACAGGTTCCCATGTTAAGCTACAGGTTGAATTAAGGATTTACTGTTGGTTTATTGGGTTGATATGACTATTCACTCTACTACCATAACCATAAGCTTTGAAAATATTTTTAGTGTGCTTTGGATGCTTCGATTGATGGAGCGCTTCTAAAATTTTGCACATCACTCATTACCTTAATTGCAAATATAGACTTCTCTCGTGCTTGCGCTAAGACTTGAACCTAATGTCTACAACACAAGAATTTACTAGATATTTTATATTTTAAATGTTTACCTTAACTACTAGATGTTGAATGGATTTCAAATACTGTTTTTCTTGTTCATCTAATTTTTTTAATGTGCATATTTATGTACTAATATGAAAGGTATGTTACCTCTTATCTAGAGTTGTTTTTTTCGTCTCTTCATTTCTTGTATATGAAACCTCTAGACTCCATTTCTTAATTTCTTTTTCTCAATCCGTTTCTTGTTTCTTTGTTTCTTGTAACATAGAACCATAGCCCGAAAAACTCTGAACCGATGCTCTGTTGGTAAACCAATACAGTTTTTTACAAATGGAAGATTATAGATTGCTATAGATTAAATATTTTCCTTTTTAAGAATGGAAGATGATGAGAAACCTTGTCTTATTTAAGGTTCTGATAAATATCAATTATTTTTTCTGCCAGGCTTGAAGATCCTGATGTGAAGGAGGTGAAGGATTTTGTTGAGAAACAAGTAGCCTTAACTAAATCCGTACTACCTACTTGTGAGACAAGAGAGAAACTCAAAGAGCACATCAAAACTTTTTTTAACCATCTTAGATATGGTCATCCATCCAAACATGGTGATAAGTATTTCTATTTCTTTAACTCTAGGCTCCAAGCGCACAGTGTCCTATATGTCCAGGTATACTTCAAAATTTTGAGAAGAGATTGATGGACATATTTTGTAAAGGCATTGTATAAGGATTATGATCAACTTTTTGTGAAAATTTAATGTCATTTGTGAAAATTTGATTTGTTTCTGAAACACATTTTAGTTATTTGTTAATAATTTAGTTGGACTGATCTTCCTTCAACTTTTTTGTGAAAATTTAATGTCATTTGTGAAAATTTGATTTGTTTCCGAAACACATTTTAGTTATTTGTTAATAATTTAGTTGGATTGTTCTTCCTTTGTTTCTTTATTTCTTCTTCTTCCTTTTTGCATGTTGAGTGGGGATGTAAAATACAATTTGATTTCTATTTTCTAAATTTATGATATTCACGAAAATATGGAAGCAGAAGCAGAGGTCTTGCTTGACCCTAACAAGCTAAGTGAAGATGGATCAGTGGAATTAAATATTTATGTTGTGAGTGAAAATGCAGAATTCTTGGCAGTTGGCTTAAGCAACAATGGTAGTGACCGGGTGAATATCAATGTTATTCGGGTGGCATATAAGAGTACATATCTTGATTCTCTTTCATGGGTAAGTTTTCTGACCACTTATTAAACATCTAGCAATCATTCCATGAGTACGAATTTGAAAGGACTTAACTAGCAAATATATATATATCTGAGTAGTATATCTTGGCCATCATTCTTAGAGTTGGATCTTGTTAGTTTCTATGATGGTCAATGTAACCAAGTCCTTTGATTCTCTTATTAAGTTGTTGTTTTCAATAACAAATTTGGTGTGACCATATTCTATGCTTTGGGGTTGACCACATTCTATTCTTGGGGTTGACCATATTCCACATGTATAATTTTTTTTAACTATACAAAATCTTGTCGGTTATCCAACGTGCTATGGCCCTAGTCCGACGAGGTTTCCATAATATCAACAAGAGAAATATGTCGGACGTCGTTGGAAAACCGACTAAAACCCGTCGGAAATCCGACGACCTGAGCGTCACACAAATGACAAGGTGATGTTGGGAAATCCAAAATTCACCGTCAGAGCAACAACTAAAGTGTCATCACATTAGAGTAAATTTCAACTCAAAATGAGCCTTTTAACTTTTATTCAAATTCCATGTCATCATGTGTTAGCCAATGAAATTGCTTTAAATTTGAAATACCGTATAGGTCTTAAACACTTTTTTAATATAAATTTGGGGATAGATATCATAAAAAAAAATTATTTTTTTGTTTGTATTTTCGACATATCTCCCCGTGTTTTTACAGGTATTTCTTGTTTTTGGGGTAGCGGGGTCCATCAAAAGTATGCCGAGTGGGTACTCGTTGGATGCGGAATATGATTCCACATCCAACAAGCTCTCCTGGTCGAAATTTGAGTAAAAACACAGGGAGATATGTCAAAAATACAAACAAAAAGTAGTTTTTTTCTTTTCTTCCTCCAAAATTAATAAATATTATTTTATTATTTTATTAGTTCATTTTAGGAGGCCCATTTTGAGTTGAAATTTCCTCTAATGGACATTCGACATGTCTTCGTTAGAAATCCGACAAAGCATTCATTATGTCATCAAGAAAGAGAAGTCAAATTTTTCGACAAGATGGGAGTCAAAAATTCGATGGGGTTTGGCATGTGGTCGAATATCCGACAATATGCCACTGACGACAAAAAAAAAATTGTTGATGTAATCGGAGAAACCACAGTATCGAAATGACCAAGTCGACGTTTCGAATCCATATCAGGATCCATCATCAGGACAAGTCGAATGTGGAGAGAGTGAGAACCCAAGTTAAATACTGGAACCTGTAGGTCGGCTGCAAGGAGCAGGGTTTGCTAAGTTGAACAATATTTTTAATTTTAATTGGTTTCAAAGTGCGCGGAAAATTTAACCCAACCCTAAATCTGGGGAAAAATGTTTGTATTATTCAAATTTTTAAATTTTTATTATTAAATTTTTACAAAACTGAATTAAGACAAATGAAAAGATTTATGTTTGAGGAAAAAAGTTGATTTTAAATTATTAATAACTCTAAAGTTATTGAATTGATTTTTAAAACCCACCCAATGCCCCAAAAATTTTTAAACCCTAAAAAATAAATTTATTATCAATAATAACAATTTTAAAAACTTTAATATTAAACCTAAAGACTTGGAATTTATAAATTTATTGTTATGAATAACAAATTAAAAACCCTAAAGTTATGAATTTTGTTATTATTAATGAGATATAATATTAATTATAATTAAATTTATAAATTTAAGGACCTTAAAGTTTTTAAAATAATTATTATTAATAACAACAACAAAAAAAACCTACATAATAAATTAGAAAACCTAAAGTTATTGAATATATTATCATTAATAATCATTTTTTAAACACTAAAATAATAAAGGTTGAAAAGTTAGAGTTAAGGATAATAATGTTTATATTTTTAATTTTACAAGGTTGATTTTAATTATTAAAAACCTAAAGTTTTTTAATTTGATTTTTTAGAAACCCACCCAACGCCCCAAAAGTTCCAAAACCCTAAAAATATAACTTTATTAACCTTAATAACAATTAAAGGGCTTTTAATATTAAAACTCAAAACTTAAAGTTTTTAAATTTATTGTTAAATTAATAACAAATTAAGCACCTAAAGTTATTAAAATTGTTATTATTAATGAATTTTAATAATAATTATAATTAGATTTCAAAGACACCATCATCCTCGCGAAAGAAGACCACTATTTTAAAAGAAAATTTAGAGAGGCCTTAGAGATTACCAAACTCCCACACAACCTAAACAGGGATGGTGGCCTCGAGGTGAGCACTAGTTGGCTTCTAGCTATTCTCAATCGGAAATGCCACTCTGTCCCTTAACCGTGTGCTTTCTGCCCCTTTCAAGCCCTTCCCCCCTTAGTCCTCCTTCCATGTCTCTAATTAAAACCTTATTTTAAAATACCCTAAAAAATTATTGTTAAAATTGAAAGATCAATCTTGATGCAATTTAATAACTTTAGGTTTTTAATATAAAATCAACCTTTTAACCTTATAATTCCCTTCAATTCTTTAGGATTTTAAACGAAATTGAAATCAACCCTTGATTTCAACCTTTAAATTCCTAAAATTAAGTTACTCTCTTTGAAATCTAATTATAATTATTATTGAAATTCATTAATAATAACAATTTTAATAACTTTAGGTGTTTAATTTGTTATTAATAACAATAAATTTAAAAACTTTAAGTTTTGAGTTTTAATATTAAAAGCCATTTAATTGTTATTAAGGTTAATAAAGTTATATTTTTAGGGTTTTGGAACTTTTGGGGCGTTGGGTGGGTTTCTAAAAAATCAAATTAAAAAACTTTAGGTTTTTAATAATTAAAATCAACCTTGTAAAATTAAAAATATAAACATTATTATCCTTAACTCTAACTTTTCAGCCTTTATTATTTTAGTGTTTAAAAAATGATTATTAATGATAATATATTCAATAACTTTAGGTTTTCTAATTTATTATGTAGGTTTTTTTGTTGTTGTTGTTATTAATAATAATTAATTTAAAAACTTTAAGGTCCTTAAATTTATAAATTTAATTATAATTAATATTATATCTCATTAATAATAACAAAATTCATAACTTTAGGGTTTTTAATTTGTTATTCGTAACAATAAATTTATAAATTCCAAGTCTTTAGGTTTAATATTAAAGTTTTTAAAATTGTTATTATTGATAATAAATTTATTTTTTAGGGTTTAAAATTTTTGGGGGCATTGGGTGGGTTTTAAAAATCAATTCAATAACTTTAGAGTTATTAATAATTTAAAATCAACTTTTTTCCTTAAACATAAATCTTTTCATTTGTCTTAATTCTGTTTTGTAAAAATTTAATAATAAAAATTTAAAAATTTGAATAATACAAACATTTTTCCCCAGATTTAGGGTTGGGTTAAATTTTCCGCGCACTTTGAAACCAATTAAAATTAAAAATATTGTTCGACTTAGCAAACCCTGCTCCTTGCAGCTAACCTACAGGTTCCAGTATTTAACTTGGGTTCTCACTCTCTCCACATTCGACTTGTCCTGATGATGGATCCTGATATGGATTCGAAACGTCGACTTGGTCATTTCGATACTGTGGTTTCTCCGATTACATCAACAAAAACCTATCACCACAGAAATTTGGCAACAGAGACAAAAAAAATTGTTTTTTTCGAATTATCGACAATGTTGAATTTCAGACATGGAAGCCATCAGATTATGGGCTCAAATTTTGTTGTGAGTTACTGCATTTTAAACAAATTTACAATATTTGTACATACCTGGTTCAATTTATTCTTGATTTTGATTTTGAACATTCATATCATCAACATTTTGATCCAAGTCTCTAGTTACATCATCATTAGCGATGTCTTCAATATTTGTACTATTTTGTTTATTTTTTCGTGGTATTTGAGTCTTTTATTTTCATTATGTAAGGCATCATCTCGAGTGTGATCACATTTCCTCTTTCACGTTTTTTTGTTTCCCATGATTATTCAATGTATAGCTTCACCTTAGAATAGATTTCCCTTGGTAGAATCGTAATCACCAAAGAAAAAAATGCACCTTAAAAGACTTGTCCATAAAATATTGCTGAAAATAATTTTAAAAAAATGCACCATAGAATAAATTGGTGAAGAGTTTTTAAGAAAATTTGTACCATAAAATATTTCCTAGAAACATCTTCAGTAAAAAAAAAAAGTCTTCACCTTAGAAGATAATTTCTAAAAACACTTTACTATAACATTTTACCATTAAAAATAAGATTTTACCATAAAACATTTACCAAAAGAATCTTACTATCAAAGAAAAAGAGCCTCCATTTGAGAGGATAGTTTCTAAGAACAATTTACCATAACAAATTTTCCAAAAGAATGTTTGCTATCAAAGAAAAAGAGCCTTCATCTTAGAAGATAAGTTTTAAGAACACTTACCCGAAAAAGATCCTTCGTCTATAACTGTGTAAAATGTTGATTTTTTTTAAATGCGAAAATATGTGTATACATGGTTCTTTTAAATATGAATCGGAATGGTTTTTCAAAAAAAATGCTTCAATTTTTTTCCAGCCGACGAAACATATTCAATAGGGTTTTTTGGTCGAACTTTTTTCCGTCCGTTAAAACTAACTTTCGACCGACCTTTTATTTTTTTTTGGTCAAAAGATTAGTTCAACTAAAAACCTATAAATTTTCAGAAATGGAATTCCATCCCCTTTCTGAATCTTCTTTTGATTTCGGAGAGATTGGATCATATCAAATACTTACAATTTCTCTTCACAAATAATATCATTGGTTGCATAATTCAATATAATTTCGATAGATGTGAATTTTGTTTAATTATTTTTTGAACAAAAATAATTTGTTTAATCGTCGACAAAAAAATTGTTTTTGTTGAATTATCGACAGGCTTCTGTCGATAATTCAATTTCGATAGATGTGAATTTTGTTTAATTTGGTGTGATCCACTAATTTTATTTATTATATTTCTTAGAAGGTGTTTGGATTGCTTCAAAATTTAATAGAATTCATTGAAATGAAAATTCAATAACTTCTTAAAGAGAAGATGAAAACATTTGGAAAAATCATGGTAGAAAACATTGATGTCTTGTCTTCAAAAGGGTACTTTCATTTTTTTGTTTTGAATTGGGAATTAGGGAAGATGTTGTGTCAAAATAAACATGTCAGTTTTATGCTAGTTTTTTCAGATTGGTCAACTTCAAAAAATTCTAATAATTATTGCATGCGGCTGTTGGATACAAACTTATAGACATATTTTAGTACAATCTGTCTAGATCATCATAACATATTTTGTTTTTAATGAACAATAGTTGAATAATGAATAAACCGGTGTCTAAAAACATGACTATTTATCATAATTTCATTAATTAATAACATAGTATCAAACACTTTCAAAAATGACATATCAAATGGCAATAAATAATATCTCAAAAATAACTAATAGAAAGCTAACACAATTCTCTACAACTTTTGTTTTTACTACAAAATGAGATTCTAAACACAAATGTAATTTTTAATTTTTCTTTGCTCGAAGTTGACAAACTTGCAAAAATAACACTGCTTTTATCATAGACCCCCCCAAAATAGACACCCAGATTCATGATTTCACCCATGCTAGCATTGATAGAAACCATGGTACAACAAATAAAGCATAACTTAAAGGCTACACAAGACATGCAAAAAAGTCGTGTTGACAGAAACAAAACATATAAAGAATACAGTGTAGGGGAACATGTGTTCCTAAGGATCAAACCAAGAAAAAGTACTTTAAGAATAAGATTTTGTGCTAAACTTGCACCTAGATATGTGGGCCCCTTTGAAGTACTGGCTAGAGTGGGGATGGTAGCTTATCAACTGGCATTACCACAACACATAAGAATTCATGATGTTTTTCATGTTTCTTTGTTAAAAAATATATATTGTGGATAAAAATCATAATATTGATCGAAATAATGTACAACTGGAATCATAGGGATATTTTCACGCAAAACCAATGTGCATTCTCCACATGAGAGAGGTGGTCCTTCAGAAGCAAACCATCGTGCAAGTTAAAGAACAATGGGAGCATTACGCTCCAGATGAAGCTACCTAAGAAAGAGAGGATGAGAATGGTTATGTTTTTAATTCTTAATATTTAAAATGGTTATGCATTAATAACATGAATATTTACTCTATTGATGAGGATGGTTATGTCTTTAATTCCTAATAACCTTGTTATGTGAATAAGGGTTAAATAATATAAAAAGAACTCTAGCTAAGCATAGATGCATTTTCTTATTATGTTTCTGGTTTATATTATTTACATTCATCTATTACCCAAAATAATGCTCTATCAAAAAAATTACTTTATATGTGTTTTAAATAAATTGTACATGTTTATTAAGCGAATGCTCTCTATAGGACTTGCCAGATAGAAACCTTGTAAAAAAAATGGAAAAGCACAGTTTTATATTAAATAGTTCAAACCCTAAACATTGGATAAATAACAGATAATAAGATATCCATTGAGCAACATAAGCAGAGGATTATCGTAATGAAAAATGTAGAATTTTAATTTAAAAAGAAAACATGCTCAGTAACCAAGATTGAAGAGTCATGGTTAAAAGACGATAGTTCTCATTTTTAACTAGTAGATATAAAATAAAATATTCGGCACTACATTAACTAAGGTAATTCCAAGAATAATCCTATTATGCACAGTCGAAAGAGTGATAATATTATAAATATTAAACAATCTTGCATTCAGCACTTCCATTCCAATATGCAATCACTGAACATAATATATATTGCGTAGGTGCAAGTGAAAACATAGTTCATTAAGAGATTTAAGTTAATTGACTTTCCTTCCAAAGTTAATTGGGTTTGGATCTAGACAGACTATCCAAACCCTGAAGATAAAAATAAAACAAACCGATCCTTAACCAACATTATCTCAGGGAATCTCATGAGGTTGGGACATGGGGAAAAAAATACAATAGGAGCATGGCAATACTGTTAAATCTTTCCCCCTCTTTGAGTTTTGAGAAGGAGATAAATGAATGGATTCCAGTTGTAACGCACTCGCCATTAAAGGTTGTGCAAACCACAAGGATGAGTTCATAAACATCATGTTTCCAAAATTGTACGATAGGTATAAATGTTTCCAAAATTGTATGATAGGTATAAATGCCAGTCGATGCATATAATCTATAATAAATGACAACCAATGCATAGTGTTTAATAAATGTCAATGCGGAGCTTTAACCATTGACCTTTTGTTAATTAAACCATAACGTTTCCTCCTCGTTTATGCACAATATTTGGTATTGGTATATGCTTGTAGTTGAATTAAAACATAGGTTAGCTCAACGAGCTAGGTAAGTCACAAGTCTCCATAACCTATCATAACCATAGAATCTCGAGTTAACTTAGTAGTAAGTATTCTCTAAACAAAATTTTAAAATGACATGAAAAATGTAAGTTTAAAGTTTATCATTTACACATTGAGAGATAGTAAATAATTGGAGGTTAATAACTAAAAATTAATGTGTTTGGGTGTGGAGGAATTGGAATAGATGCAAAGTTTTTTAAAAATTATGGAGGAAAATAAATTTTAGCATTTTACAAATGGTATCAGAGTGAGGCTATAATGCTTGGACCTAATGGGTCATCACACACACACACACATATACAAATTTCTTTTAATCTAAATGATAAACTACAAATAAAGAGTCATATGTGTTTAAACATTCTTAAAGAGTAACAAAACTAATATTTGATGCACACAGAGGAAGAAGACATATCAATGGCTGAACCAAGGAAAATTATTGAACAAGAGACGACACTTGAAGGATTATCGGTAATAGAAGATGCAAGAATTTATGTGGAACTTGAAGCAAAGTATAATGTTGAGGTGTAATCGAAAATGTTAGAAACTATGAGAAGTTTAAAAGTTGACTTAGATAGTCTCAAAGTTGATAACGTCAAACTGATTAATGCTAGATCGGAATAGGAAGAAATAAATGAGTTAATCTTGCAAATTCTAACAGACCAAGCAGCACAGAAAAATAATGGTTAGAATTCTTGCAGTGCTACGAAGAGAAAGAAGGAAAACAAAATCTCCAGCAGTGAAGAAACCACAAATAATTTTTAATTCTCACCTAGAAAGCTAGAAAAAAATGATGAACTTAGGTATAAGAAAAGAAAAGGAAAACCAATAGAATTACAGGGGGAATTTAAGAAGTTAAGACCATCATTTTTTTATGGAGAATCTGAAGAGGATGGTGAATCTTCGTTGTTAAATATAAAATGATATTTCCAAGTATACAATTATGATGATAATCTAAGAGCACGTCTAGATATTTTTCAGTTGAGTGGGAAATCTGCTCTATGATGGAAGAAGGCTAAAAGTGTAAATAACATACACAGCAGGGAGTTAAGCTGGAAACTTTTTAACAAATTGTTCAAGAAGTACATGTCAGAACGATATTATGTCGAAAAGGCCAAGGAGTTTAATGACTTAAGACTGGTAAAATTAACTATGGAAGAGTTCGTAACTAAATTTATTAATTTACAACGTTATGTACCATATCTAAACGATGAAAAAAAAAGTATATCGATTTATCAATTGTTTACCTCCTGCCTATAAAGATAAAATTGAATTTGACATGCCCAATACTATGGATGAAGCAATTATGAAAGATAAACTGTGTTATCTATTATTTAAACAAAGATCTGAATTAAGCAGAACTTGAAAAATAAAAATAAAAATGAAAAGATGGATCAACGAAGAAAATGAGTTAATCCTTCTCCTTTTAGGAAAGGAACAAGAAGTTATACAGATAATAATTATAACCAGACAGTTTTAACTACAAAGAGTGGAGCATAGAGTACATAAGCCCTTAATAGTGGGTGGAGTAACAATACAAAAGAAAGTAAATGTTGGGGTTGTAATTGGCCTCATTTATACATAAATTTTCTTCATAATTCTAACAGGAGGATGCCCCCCTTAAACAATTTGCAAGAAGCTTCTATCGTCAATGATATAGTCAGAAATGTGCCCAGAATTAATGTTTCCCTTGAAGATCGGCAATCGAATCATCAATCCACTATGCTAGAATTAGAAGGTAAAATCATGAACACACTTGTTTCCATTCTTATTGATTCAAGAGCTAGTTTGAGTTACACGGCACCAAGAATAGTCGAGAAATGTAAAATTTTAAAGGAGAAACCAAAAAATGCATGGTTGGTACAACTAGCAAGAGGAGTAAAACGAAAAGTTACAGAGTTGGTAAAAGGATGTGAATTGAATTTTAATGAAATGGATACATCAGTTATCTTAAATACACTTCCTTTACAGTCCTATGATATTCATTTTGGTATGGATTGGCTGGAATATCATAATACCATTATCAATTTCCTAAATAAAAGTTTTGATTGTATTGATGAGAAGGGAAACAATCATACCATAAAAGAAATTTACAGGATTGTGTTCGTACGATAAATCTCAGTGCTACAACTCAAAAAGTGTTTTATGAATGGATGTCAACTTTATGCAGTAAAAATAATGGAAAATGAATCCATAAAGTCGAAAACAACCATAGATCAATGTCACAAACTCCTAAGAGATACCAGGACTACCTCCTAAGAGAGACTTAAATTTTACCATAGATTTAATGCTTGGATATGCAACTATATCACAAGCTTCTTACCATATGAGTATTCCAGAACTTACAGAGTTAAGGATGCAACTGCAAGAATTGATTTACAAAAAATGCATTCGACCCAGTGTGTCACCATGGGGAGAACTAGTTTTGTTTGTTAAAAAGAAATACAACACTTTTAGAATGTGTATATATTACATATAACTAAAAAAATGACTATAAAAAACAAATATCCATTACCAAGAATTGATGATTTGTTTCATCAAGTCAGAGGGGCCAAGATTTTCTCAAAAATTGACCTTAGATCAAGCTATTACCAGGTATGGGTTAAGGAAGAAGGCATCCCTACAACTGCATTCCAAACAAGATATGGTCATTATGAATTTGTTTTTATGCCTTTCAAACTCACTAATGCTCCTGCAACTTTTATGAGTATGATGAATAATGTATCAGAAAAATATCTGGACAAATTTGTGCTAGTATTTATTGTCGATATTTTAATATACTCAAAGAATGAGAAGGAACACGAATAACATCTACGAATGGTTTTACAAACCTTAATATAACATCATCTCTACGCAAAACTTAGTAAATGTGATTTTTACAAAAGAGAGGTACAATATTTGGGACATATTATCTCATAAAAAGGTGTAACAGTTGATCTTGCTAAAATTAATACAATCATAGAATGGCCTATACTGAAGGATGTACATGACATCGGGTCATTTATGGGATTAACATGGTGTTATCGTAGATTTATCGAAAAAATTTCAAGAATAGTTAACCCTATAACCACTTTACAAATGAAAGGTATTAAGTTTGTGTGGAGTTAACAATGTCAAGATAGTTTTGATAAGTTAAAACATCTATTGAATACAACCCTATACTAAGAATTGTTGATCCCAACAAATATTTTGTAGTTTGCACTGATGCAAGTAAAGATGGTTTAGTAATGACCTTGACTCAATATTGTCATGTAATTTGTTATGAATTCATAAAATTGAAAGATCACAAAAAAAAATATGTGGCACATAATATGGATCTAGCAGCCATCATCATGCTCTCAAAATTTGGCAACATTATTTGGTGGGAAAAAATTTCTTATTGTTAACTCATAACATTGGACTTAAATACTTGTTTGATCAAAATACATTAAATGTGCGCCAAGCCAAATGGCTTGCATTTTTTAGTGAATATGACTTTGAAATTAGGCATATTAAAGGGAAAGAAAACATAGTAGCAGATGCTCTTAGTTGGAAACAACATGAATTGCATATTGTATTAATTAGCGGTTATGAGTCAAAATTTCAAAATTTGTTGAAGACAACATCAATTGAATACCCTGAATATAAAATTGCTAGAAAAATGTACCAACAAATATTATTGTATTGCTAAAAGTAATCATCACATAGATGCGAAAGGATTTCTGCATTTCAAAAACCAAATTTATGTACCCAATAAGTCAAGTATAAAACAAATAATTTAAAGGGAGATACATGATAACCCCTATGCAGGACACACGGGTTACCGAAAACTCATAGTAACTTTGAAAAAATATTTTATTGGTCCAATAAGAAAAGAGAAGCAGTTGAATAGGTAGTTAGGTGCTTTGAATGTCAAGAGGTTAAGGATGTTCACCAACATCCAGCCGGGTTATTGCAACCTATACCCATTCCAGAATGGAAATGGGAAACTAAAACTATGGATTTTATAACCGGATTGCCTAAGACAAGAAAACATAATGATTCCATTATGGTTGTGGTAGATAGATTGAGCAAAGCAACACACTTTATACCCGTAAAGTCGACCTATAAAGCTATAAACATTGTTCATATATTTATGAGAGAAATTTTTAGACTTCATGGGATACCAAAACCACTTATTACTTATCGAGATGCAAATTTACTTCAAATTTTGGGACATCATTGTTTACAGGTATGGACACAATGTTGAAATTTAGTACATCATACCATCCTAAAACAGATGGTCAAACAGAGTGGGTAAACCAAATATTAGAAGATATGTTGGTATGTATGTAATGAATCAACCAGGTAAGTGGGAATACTATATTCATTTATTTGAAATTGCATATAGTAACAGTTATCAAGCTTCTCTCAAAATGAGCCCTTTCAAAGTATTATATGGTAGACAGTGTAAAGCACCCCTAAGTTGGGGAAATCCTGAGGATAGGATGTCTTTGGGACGAGATATGTTATCACATATGGAAACCATGGTACAACAAATAAAGTGAAACTTAAAGGTTGCACAAGACATGCAAAAAAGTTATGTTGGAAGAAAGAGAACATATAAAGAATGCAATGTAGGGGAACATGTGTTCATAAGGATCAAACTAAGAAAATGTATTTTAAGAACAAGATTATGTGCTAAACTTGCACCCATATATGTGGGACCTTTTGAAGTATTGGTTAAAGTGGGGTCAGTATATTATCAACTGGATTTACCACCAAACATAAGAATTCATGATGTTTTTCATGTTTCTTTATTAAACAAATATATTGTGGATAAAACTTATAGTATTGCTTGGAAGAATGTACAGGTGGAATCGGAGGGATATTTTCACATGGAACCAATGTGCATTCTCGACATCAGAGAGGTGGTGCTTTGGAAGCAAACCATTGTAAAAGTTAAAGTCCAATGGGAGCATTACGCTCCAGATGAAGCTACTTAGAAAATAGAGTATGTTATGAGACAAGCTTATCCTTTTTTATTTCAAGACTGTGATAAACTGAACAGTCACCGAGAAAGGTGACAAGGTTTTAGGGGGGGAGGATTGTAATACCCCTAGTAACATTGAGAGTAACTATATTTAATTTCATACTCATGTGATAAAACTAATAGATTTGGTAGAATTTTTATTTTATTAATAAAATGTGAATTTCTGGATACATAAGTTAGGAAACCATGTAGTTAATTGGCATAACCTAAGTTTATGGTAGTAACTGAATTCTTAGCTATATTTATGAAGATGTTGCAGCTGCAACGTTTTCCCAAATTTTTAAAAAAAATTGACCCTCCTTTTATTTTTACCTTGCTTGGATTTGTTTGGGATTGCTGAACTACCTTGTCTTCTGCTACAAATTTTGGATCTTGTGGGGTTGAATGAAGCTCAATGACTATCTTTTCTTTGACTTGAATTTGATATTTTGAATTATGGATGATTTCCTTTTCGCTATCGGAAGTTTATCAAACTATGAGTCAGGGCCGTAGTAATCTACGCAGCCGCAGTTGCGGAGACTTACTCACGAGTGACCCGATCCAAAGCCTACTTATGAACATTCTGATGGACAGTTATGGTGTTCACCGATGCACTTTATTGCATTTGTTTCTCTGGACTGTCGGCGTTTTTATTTTATCACGGCATTTTCGCTTCTGTATCGCCGCCATTTCAAAAGACAGATAAAGAATGGGTCGATGGATAGTTGTTTCTTTCGTCGATCACGCGGTTTTATTGTTTCAACTGTTTGCTTTGCGATGATTTTCTTTGGAATGTTTTGACTTTGATTGGAGGCCGTAGTCTAATTTTGTTCTGCCGTTGCGGCTCGAAGCGGATTAACCATCCGCCATATAGCTTTTCCTTTCACCAATGTTTTTGTTCTGATTTTCGCCGATGTTTCGCTTGATTTTCACCGACGGTTTGTTCTAGTTTTCTCCAATGTTGACTGGTCTGCGGAACTTTTGTTCCATGTAACTTCCGTCGTTGTGGCTCTTTAACGAACTAGTCATTCGATGCTATAGTGATTTCGAGGTCCGATGCTGCAAGGTTAGTGTTTTATTTCACCGTTTATAATTGTTCCGTGGAACTCCTAGTCCATCTGTCGCCCGCCATTGCGGCTCATTAGCAGGTTAACCGCCCAATGCTTTAGTTGTTCTGTTGTCCGATAGAAGCTTTTTCCCGCCAACATTTTTCAACCGAGGTCTATATATATGGGACTGTTATTATTTTATTGTTTATCTTTGTGAATTCGCGTCTACCTCCGTCCTCATTGTCGAACTATGCATCAGTGCTTAGCTATCGGGATTTCGTGCATTTGGGGTGCTACCGGGGATTTTTCAGACCATCACATCGATTGCAATTTGTTTGCTAGGTAGGCCAACCATGGTTTCCCCTTATTTTGATTTTATTGATCATTTTTGGAACTAGGGTTTTGTCCTCTGGTTAGGCATTCCCGCCGTTTGTAGTTGGTCGTCTAAGTCGGATTTTGCATCCTTACGGCATAGAGTATTTGTCATTTTCGCAACATTTACAATGGGGTATTTTTTGTTTCTTGAGCTTGTATGAGCCGTTATGGAGTTTCAACCCCGGTCCGATGGATTAGGAGGTTGGTGCAAATAAGCGTTACACTGTCTGCACCTGTTTTTGTGGGATTGCTTATGGCCATCCAGGGTGAAGTTTTTTAGTTGTCTTCCCATCGTAGACAGTTGCCCTATTTTCTTGGACAT
This sequence comes from Pseudotsuga menziesii, assembly GCA_001517045.1. Lineage (NCBI taxonomy): Eukaryota > Viridiplantae > Streptophyta > Pinopsida > Pinales > Pinaceae > Pseudotsuga > Pseudotsuga menziesii. Next base: position 38,384 of record LPNX011123784.1, on the reverse strand, counting down.
CGAAGGATTTGTTTCGCGCATTTCGATTACTGTATGGGGATGTTTCGATTTGGGAAAGAAGTTGGATTGCATTTTGGTTTAAATGATGCATATTGTAAATCATGATTATTGTTAGTTGCAGACGGACTTAGGATTTTTCAAACATAACTTTCAGAAGTTTTCTTGCTAGTTATTCTCGATTTTGCATTTGCATTGTGATAGATTTAGCTGTTGTGAATATGGAAGAGGTAAATTTTTATACAGTTTTTATTCATTCTTCGAATACTGATTAAAAGCTCAAATAGCTTAAATGCAATTTGGTTTATGACAGGGAAACTTCTTCAAAGGCGACATGTCTAACAGACAGAAAAAGAAGGCCCCTGTTGCTGAAGGAGAACCTGAGGTGGAAATCGTTACCAAGGTAGAATATATCTATGAAGACACTAGAGCTACCACCGGGGTAGAGCCTGATTATAAGTAGGGTGAAATATATCGGATGATTTCAAATCAAAATGTGCCCGATGCTGGTTTTGAAGAGTTGACCATATATGCCAACATAGAGAAGTTAGCTCTTATGAAGATAGCCACTAGACCTGAGTTGTTCCCATGTTCTAAGGTAATTGGTTGGATTATACCTAGGGCAGATGTGACAACTATGATTTTAGCCAATACTTCCAAACAAAGATATGATGCCTACAGTCCTGGTTATGTCTCATTGGCATATCACCTACCACCAGCCCAGGTTTACCTAACTGAAGATTGATTGAAAGAAATAAACTTGGACCTGGTTGAAACAGTGAAGAGGATGATTATACCTGGGAAGAAATTTCAAACGAGGCCATCAGGAGAGTATGATACAGCTACTCTCAGGACACCTTATAGGTTTATAGCGTTCATGTTGAACAGAGTGTTTGGGAGGGCTCATGGTAAGAGCTTCAAGTTGGATGGATCCCTATTATTTTCTATGTGGCCACCCAGGGGACTGTATTCAATTGGTCAAACATTATGTCCAATAGCCTCTCGACTTGCATTTCTTTGGCTCTGGGAGGGGTGTCCCAGAAGAAGCCTAAGTTTTATATGAGTTCCATCTTAGTGGATTGTATACTATGCACCCAGCCAGTTCCAGCCTTAAGATTCATTTGGGACGAGGACAGAACCCCTGTGTACACTGCATACAAAATATTTTGGGGACATAAGTATTACAGCCACTATAGAGAAATATGTGAACATTTTATTATGCCTTTACACAATATGATCTTCCTAACAGAATGCAATTGTATATATGAGGAGGCATTTAAAGTCGTCGAGGAACATGCAAATTATTATTTGACTGACGAAAGGATGTACATCAAAATGTATGGTTGCTCTAGGGCACCTTCTTTGCTCCCCAAGTATGCCACTGATTATGTGGTGCATAAAGAAGTAGTCAAGCAAGTTTACCTAGATGGTGTAGGAAGCTTCCTGTTTGAACACAAGAAGGCAGCCTATCCTACCATACCTTTTAGGCTGGGAAGCTAAAAATTTACAAATATTAAAAGAGGTGCTGAATTTGTACAGGAATTGGAGCAGTTTCATTTTGGAGAGATGAGGTTCCATAGAAATGACTCCCAAAAGAAAGTTGCAGAACATTGCAAAGAGGCAAATGTTCACTTTGAATATACAAACTTCTGGGACAAAGATGAAGAAATCTTCAGGAATGCAAGGAATATGACTGCATTGAAGAGAAGATTTAAACACAAGATCACCGTTAAGGGTGGTAAGGGCCAAACCATGCAAAAGAAAGCTGAAGAGGAGGAGGCCAAGAAAAGAGAAGAGGATGCTAGGATACTAGCACAAGAGGCTGAGAGTTGGCTTAAGAATGAAGAAGAAGAAAGAAATAAAGTTGTAGAGGAAGCTGCAAAGGAGATAGAAGAAGAAAGAAAGAAGAAAGAAGATGAAGAGATGAAGAAGAAACAAAAATAAGCTGAAAGTCTGAGGCTGACAGGATCTACAATAGACCAGCAAACTATTGACCCAATAGACATTCTAGAAGTAAAGGACCAGATAGATCAGGGGCAGGGACAAGATGATCCTGATGCCCAGGAGCCTGCTACAATTTTTGGCATCACTCAAGAACAAGTGGTTTTTTTGAATTGAATCTGATACCTTTTGTGCAGGAAAAAGGACAAGTCCCAGATTTTAGCACCATTTTTTATGACAGAGAGAAGAAGAGGATTGTCAAAAGGACTGAGAGAAAAATTGAAACATGGGGACAACCAGGCATGATGGTCACTGATAAAACTTTGGTGCATGGGACGGATGCAGATCCGAGGTTAACAGCAAGAGCTGGAGTGGCATTGACACAAGCCACTGAAGATAATGTAAATAGACTGATGACTGATCTAGAGTAGTCGAAAAGGAATGCAGCTCAATTAAAGGAAACTTTGAAGAAGGAAAGAAATGAAGGTTATAAACTGAAGAGGAAATTTGAAGACATGCAAAATGAAGTGAAGACTTCAAAAGCAGAACTTTAGACTCTTCAAGCAAACAAGATGACTTTGGAAGTTTCCATGGAAAGGACAGGTAAGGATGCTTAGAATAACCTAGCAGAATTGCAGAGGTTACAGCAAGAATAGTAGGTGCTAAAGATAGAAAAGGATGAACTCAAAGCATCATATGAAACTCTTAGTGCAGAAAAGGGCTAGCTGCAGAGTAGAGTAGTGGAGTTGGAGGCACATAGGGCTACTATGGAAGAGAAAGAAAAGCAATTCCAAGTGCAAGTAGCATATTTTGAAGGACAGATTACTTCATTAGCAGCATCACTGAAGGATCCCAGTGAACAGCAAATTAATATCCAGCCTCTAAGGGAGCATGTCCTAGCCTAACGAAGAAAAATGCACCAGCTGCAGGTGTCTATTGAAGAGGAAAGATGTAAAGTCTTGCAGATGGATAACAGATTGGAGGAAATTTTGGAGACTACCTCATATTTTGTAGATAGGTCTCAGGACATTTTGGAATTCTTGACTAGAAGGATAGTAAGGATAGAGACCAATGAAGAAGTTCCTGCAGATTTACCCGCTAAAGATAAACGTAGCTTAAAGCAGGACTATGACTTGTTAGAATTTGCAATAAACATAACAGAGGAGTTCAAGAAAGATGTGAAGAAAACAAGAGGAGCTTGTACTGAATACTGCAGAAGGGTGCTGGTCACCTACAACAGATGTCAAGTTGCTATAGAACAAAGACTAGAGGCATTACCAGAGCATGAGCTGCTCACAGAAATGATACAAAGCAGGTATCAGGAGGATGAGCAGAAGATACAACAAGTCAAGGACTTGGATGAACATATCCTGAAAGATGTCTTAGCTCATGCAGCAGTCAGCATCCATTTGCTTGAGGATCAACTGTGTTTAATCCCAGACAAAATCGAAGTAGTTAAAAATCAAGCTGCTAAATATGAGATCAACATTCGCTTTCTTGAACCTTCAGAATTTGAGAGCATAGCAGCAGAAGCCCAAGCGTGGAAAAATTTCTTAAATGATCAAGCGTGGCCCTCTACTTAGAAGTGTTTTATTAATTTATGTTTTAAATGTAATATATTATCAAATGTATGAGCACTCATTATAGGACAAATTTTGTGAGTTTAAATGTTGGGGAATGTTGAAATATTGTAACTTCGAAGAATATTCTATATGTATTTCTTTGTGTTCCCCAATGGTCCTACCGGGAGAACCACTTGTATTACTTTGTACCCCGATGCTCCTAATCGGAAGAACTAATAAGAGTCATGAGGCAATCCCCTCTAATTGTAAAGGTGGTTCATTAGCACCCCAATGTGGTTACTTGAGCCTACATGTGTAACTCGAGCCTACATGATTAACTCGAGCCTACATGACAGATGAGTTAACTTAAGTGCTCCTCATTTGGAACACACACTCTCACTTGTGTAGCGCATTAGTGGAGAAGAGAAAAGTAGCTAGAGAAGGAGGAGGATCAGGCTTTGATCTCCTTGTTGGTTTTACCTTTTATCTTTTTGGGGCATCTATATTGAGGAAGCTTTTGCTGGGTTTTTCCCTTTAGGTTTTTCCCAGGATAAATCTTTGTGTTCCTTTTGTATGGTTGTGCTTGTCTATCTTTCAGTGATCCTGTTTATATGCTTTTGTTATGAATTCGAAATGAAATACTAATGATCTAGCTTAGCATATGAAAATTCAACATGGTATCAGAGCCACCCTGAAAGAAGGCATTGTGCAGCTACAGAAGCTAGGGATTCTTAATTTTTGGGTCTCTATCCACAATCAATCAGCAAAAGAAGGCTAGACTGACTCTCCATTGAAGGGCGCATCTTTCTATCGAAGCAGAATTCGATTCCGAGCATTTTCAGTTTTGGTGTGGAAAATTAGGGCTTTCTACATCAGAGGAATTTTTGAGTGAGGCTAGAATAGGATTTTTCTCCTCATCAAAATTGAATTTTAGAGACCTGGATCAAGAAATTTGGTTGCGTGAAACTCCGAGAAAGTCAAACCCTAGTTTGACCCCGAGCTAGAAAAACCCTAAATACTAAAACTGCTAAGTTTTGGTACTTTCGCTATATTAATATATTGGAAAGGGATTAGGAGTTGAAAATTGCAGAGGTAGAAGATACAATCCTGATGTACACTGTATCCAAAATTTAGATTCATATTCGCTATATTCCAGGAGATATGATCCCTGCAAGTTAGGGTTCCAGCCTCTTCCAGAATTCATCCCTAAACAGGACACCTGGGTAAAATTGATATATCTTGGGCTACAGAAGTCCAAATGGAATTCCTGAAGATGTTCCAGAAAGAGCACGGAATTTAATTTCTATTATATAAATATTAGACTCAGAAGATGAACCAGCGACACGTGGCATGTTGTACAACTTCGCTGTTATGAACAGTCCTGTAACAGGGCACCTTGGGAAAAGGATCATAAATCCCAATTGGTGAAACCAATTTTGATGAAAACTATGGTGTTGGATCAGGGACATGCGAGGCTACCTCAGTGAGAAATTTCAGACATAGCGGAGCATTAATTACGGAGATATCATAGAGACAGTGACAAGAATTTCTGCAGAAGAAATTGGAAAACTAGGGCTTCCTGTTCCGGGAGCTTCCCTCCACTTTTTTCAGAAAATGAGTACATTGGACAGCTCCATTTGAAGAGATCTATATTTCTATCTAGTCAAATCTAAAAGATTCCAACTTTTGAAAATTAGGGTTTCTCTGGTAA
>LPNX011123784.1:0-15785 GCA_001517045.1 Pseudotsuga menziesii | reverse complement strand
CAACTCGATTTTCCTATGAGGGATGTACTATTTATGTACACTATTATTCATCATTATTCAATGGAAGGATACACACCAATATTCTTCTCTTCATTCATGTGATTCAATCTCTTTTCTTCTCTCTGTTTTTCCTGTGTATGCTTATCAAAATTCTTAGTAGCAAGATCTATTTCCTGTTCTTCTTCTTAGCATCATTACTCATAGCATTGATATATTATTTCTACATTATGTTTTCCAATTCATTTAGCCCTAGTCGTGCATGGTTGCATGTGGGAAGGTGCCAGTTCTCACCTACTTCTCACCTACCACATCAGTTCAACAAGTTTAACTGATTATAACTTATGGAGAGGCTGAATTAGACATATGGAGTTATCCTAGTGAACTCCGATAGTGATTTAGACACTTCTAGTTAGCCATTCATTCATGTTGAGTTGGTAGATACAAACCTTATCCACATGTATACTGCTGGGATTAATGAGGTTTATACTATAATTATACTGAGCAATAATTGTTTGTTTCCTATGAGATTTGTTTTGTTCATTGGGTATTATTCATCCCTTTACACTGCATAATAATTAAAATCTAATGGCACTCATTTCCTGAATATCAATGGAACATTAATTATAGTAGCGACATGCCAGTATATTTCTACAACCCTCCATTCTTCAAAACCTTTTCCACCATGCTAATGATAGAAAACCAAGACAAGGACTTATCCGGAAGGTTAACTCTTACTTTCTCTATAACTGGTGCAAACAACATCACCATGCAATATATTGACATGAAGAAGCAAAGAGTTTATGTCATGTCCCCACCCTTCTACCAGCGAGAGGACGTGACTATAATGCTAACATTTCGGGAAATCTAGCCCCACGAACATAAAATAAAATCCATTAAACTTAACATAAACAGATGCATAAATGATTATCAAACAGTGCAAGCAATTTCACTCATTCACAGCATTTAACATGTTCGTATGGATTTATAAAACAAACACAGTTCCAAGGATTTAAACACAAGAATACTTATCTTAGAAGAAGCTTGTCTCTCAACCAAATACGTTGGTGCAACATTCCACCCAACCATAGGCCAGTGTGCTCATCAATCACTCAGCAACAATGACACCCCCAAGCTAGGAATGATTCCACAAGGAATAATGGGAAACTAGCAGGCTCACACGTAGCCAAGGATACACAACAATACATAGCCAAGCCAACATAGTTGGGTTTATCAAGCTATCAGGAGCTGGAAATGCTAGCTACTAAGCTAGTGGGATCACTAAAGAGATAAGCACACTTGCACCAGAGCTAGCCTAACTTCTAAGACATCCACACACACCCAACACAAGGAATCATCCCCTACTCTGTTACACAGTCCCTCAGGCCATGACTTCCCTTCCAGTGCTATTCAGGGGGTGTAGAGAAGAAAGCCATCCCTCTAGCTCTGTCTGTGAGTCTCCTACACACACTAGGTTTATCAAGCACACTCAGGCTCCATTCTAATCCCAAATAGTCCAGAGACCAACAACCACAGAATACACAACAATTCACAGCTCTAGAATTTGAAGGGAAACACACCACAGAGGCCAAATCGGGTATGGCAATTGATTAAAATGGCTCAGACTGAGCAATATGAATTCCAGAGTCGTTTATGGCCCTAACGTGGCCAAAATGACTCATAGCACCCAAAATTCGTGGAGAAAACAACAACAATTTTCCCAACTTGCGTAGAAGAATGAGAAAGGCCCCAATGTGAAGGAAAATCACCACACAGACCCAAATCGTGAAAGGGAAAAATGCATAACGCCAATATCTACCTGAGGCCAAGCTTCCCCTGCATAAAGAAGAAAAAACAGCTGCGTGAGAGTGGAATGGGGTTCTTCTTGCCCACGTGAGGAATTGAATGCGATCTGCCTCTTTGGGTATGCGTGTGGTCAAAGGACTGACAGTCCTGCCAATCATTGATGGCTTCCCATGCATACATCCCTCGAGGAAATAACTGCCCCAACCAATCTCACGGGGAATTAATTCAGTTGGTGGATGAGACAAGGAATGGATGAGTAAGACAAAAAGGTGGTTGGAAGCCAGATGGGTTCATCTTGTGACACATGGTTGTTCCCCAATGGCTCCCAAGGGTTAAATAACCCCCCCCCCCTTTATCCTTAGGAAATCATGCCCCTCTTCATTATTGTTGCATTGGCATAGCTAGTTGTGGGTATTTTTAATTAAGATGCATATTTACATGGTGTCCAACATTATAATGTGTCGGCCAGCACAAAACACCATTGACAACGATTTTAATCGTCGAAACATAAAACGATAATCCATGGTGAGGATTTTTGCCTTTAGCTCTACACCACGATTAATTACAATATATACATCATATGCATTTAATGCAAACGGGGTCAAAATCGAGGTGTTACAAGTTAAATTCTGATCAAAATACTGTGTAAATATTAAAAATTAAAGCAAAGAAATAGAAAAGAAATTACCTTTCATAAAACTATACATATAGAAGTATCCAACAGTATGGATACAAGTTGAACTGTTTTCCAAAACCTAGAACAATACAGAACTTCCAAACCTTGGAGCTAGACGAACTATCCAAACCCCAAAGATAAACAAAACAAAGCTAGACCGGTTCAAAACCAAATTTCTGTCAGGGAAGCTCACGAGTTTGGGACACGAGTTTGGGACAAGGGAAAAACAATACAATAGGAACGTTGTAATAGTGTTAAATATTCCCCCCTCTTCGAGTTTCGAGAAGGAGATAAATTAATGGATGCACAAGCTTTGGTATTGGTATTTGCATGTAGTTGAATTAAAACATAGGTTAGCTCAACGAGCTAGGTAAGTCACAAGTTTCGATAACCTATCATAACCGTAACTTAGTAGTAAGTATCCTCTGAACAAAAGTCTAACATGTCATGAAAACTATAAGGTTATTACCCTTTACACATTGAGAGATAGGAAATAATTGGAGGATTGAGAGATATGAAATAATTGGAGGATAATAACTAAAAATTAGAGTGTTTAGGTGTAGAGGAATTGGAATAGACACAATTTAAAAACAAACAAAAAAAATAAATTTTAGTATTTTACATAGGTATTACTTCTTTATTTTTTATATATTATTTTTTTATAAATAAATTTAAGATATAAATAATATATATATAAAACTAGTAATAAATAAATTTTAATTATTAAAGAAATAACTCGTCATAGAATTAAAGTTTGAATTTTCAAGCTTTTTGAATTCAAATATAAAGAATTTAAAGTTTTTATATATTTTCAAAAATAAAGTTTTAAGTTTATATAGCAAACAAAACTAACTTTTTTTTAAGTTTTTTAAATTCAACTAGAATGTTTTTTTAAATTTATATATATTTATTAAAGTATTTTTTATAAGTTCAACTATAAAAAAAATTAACCGTATATGTATATCTAAGTTTTTTAAGACCATTCTTAATATATAACAAACCATTTTTTTATAAAATTTGATTTTAAATATTTTAAATATTTTAAATTCCACCAAAAGTTTTTTAACGTTATATATTTCTAAGTTTTTGAAGAGACCATTCTTAAAATATAAATATATATATATATAACAAACCATTTTTTTATAAACCTTGATTATTAAGTATTTTAAATTCCACCAAAAAAAAATTTAACGTTATATATTTCTAAGTTTTTGAAGATAAAAATCAAAACTCCAATCTTCAAAACAATTATTATAATATATGGAGATATAACCAAAATAAATTATATCCGGTATAAGAACAAATAACCAAAAAGAGTTAAAAACCATTCGAAGTCAACAATATACTGAAACAATTAAATTAAAAATACTTATTTCAATTCCAAAGTTCTAAAATTCAAAAATACTTATTTAAAAATCATTCGAAGTCAACAATATGCTGCAACGATTAAATTAAAAATACTTATTTCAATTCTAAAGTACTAAAATTCAAAATACTTATTTCAACTATAAAGTTTTGTCCATTTTGAAAAAATGGTTTTGGTATAATAGTAAATACGACGGACTCCATTGAAAGTGAAGTCAGACAAAAGAATCTCAAATGAAATTGTAAATTTGGGCTAGCAATACTCTGCATGCAGTAGAGTAATTAATGCGACGAGGTCGCATTGTCCGCCGTCGGATAGGTTCCAAAGAGCGATCCAACAGCGACAGTGCACCGCCGTCGCATTAAATACTCTGCATGCAGCAGAGTATTGTTCGCCGTAAATTTGAGGGACTCCATTGAACAGAATCAAAGAAATGCAATTGTAAATCTGACGGACTCTATTGAGCGCGAAGATCATAAAATTTGACATTTGTAAATCCTACGTTAATCTGAATTGCAAGTGTTAATATTGTCAATATATAACAAAAATATTTCCCTTTTCTATCAATGTTTCAATAATCATTCGAGCGTTATTAGTACCTTCTTGGAAGCAATGCATGCTACAGGAATATAAAGATAAAGAAAAAAACCATACAATTACTGTGTGTTTGGCACTCAAAGCGCCCTGGTTTTTCAGCGGCCGCTGGTTATCCCCACGCCCTTATGCCAATGCTCGTTTCATTTATTTCTTTCAATGTGAGTCATGAAACTGTACGTCGAATATTGGACGAAGGAATATATTACCTTATTTGCCTAAGTCTCTTTCCCATTCTCGATGTGAGAGACTTTTTGTGAGTGGTTTTGAGAATCTGATACCTCTGAACCATGAAAGTGGATGTTGACTGGACACCACTTTGTCTTTAGTGTCTCTTTGCAAAACTTTATGCGAGTGGTTTCAGAACCTCCGATACCTATGAGAAAAAACCTCCGTTGGGAACTGGATGTTGATTTGACATCACTTCAGAGTATTTTGCGGGAAAATATAGCTTTAAGTCCTCGTCGTCAAACATTATGTCACTTGATGAACATTGCCTTTAGGTGGAATGGTTTTATTTGCCAACGACTCTTGAATGTCCTCATCTTCAAGCTTTATGTCACTCGCGAGTCCCCATGAATATTGCCATCACTTGTGAGTTGTCAGTGGTTTCGAGAATAAGTACAAGTAATTATGATAACATATACATATATGCTTTATGTTACTCTCTTGCTATGAACATCAGTGGGTTTCAATGGAAAAAAAAATTCACAGCCTGCTCTTTGCTCTTCAAAGTAAGAATTAAAGTTGTACATTTGACATGTAAAAGCTATATTAATAACAATTACATTAGCAGCCGTTTTCAATATGTTTGTAAAAGATTCTTCTACCATAAAAATAAACCAAAAGAGTATAATACTATCCAAAACAAACAATAGTTGGTTGCTTATTCTAAAACCCAAAACTAGGTACTATACAAAAAAGAAAAAAAAACAGCTCTGTTGCTAAAAGAGCTTCTCGATTCCTTTTTGTAGAAGACAACCGTCCTTAGATTCCTTTAAAAGAAGTTGCCCTTCATGTAGACCCACAGCGAGTTTAGAAATTCCATCAGCTTGATCATTGAAATGTCTATAAATATGCTGGATTGTGAAAGTTTTGAATTTTTCAATGATTCTTTTAAAATTTGAACCTCAATGTTCTAAATTCAAAACTTGTAAATTTGAGTTTCCCATCACCCATTCAATGATTACTTTGCAATCCCCAAACCATCTCTTTGAGCGTTGTAAATCTTTATTAATGCGTTCTCAAGGATCTTGTTGAATGCCTCGACAACACCATTTGCTTAAGGGTGATACAATGTCGTCTTCGTGTGTTGTATCTGAAAATCTTCAGTCAATCCCTCGATCAACTCATTGAAAAAGTGTGTGCCCTAGTACAACAATTGAAAATGACAGTTCCACTCTTCGTGGGTAAGAAGTTAGTTAGAAAAAATCATGCTTTGGTAATAAACCTTATTTGTATTTTCGGGCTAATAGTGCCTACTGTTAGTTGTAGCTGAATGTATGAGAATATGAATGACATCCTGTCGGCTAGCAGAATAGATTCGGTTGATTACGACATGTAAGAGAATATAAAAGGGAGAACCCAAGATGTGTGTAGGTTCTGTTGTTCTCCTCGTCTTCCACCCCCTCTCGGTTTTGTCTATTGGTCTTGTCTTGTCTAGGCTGCTGAAGAATTAGAGTGGTTTGTTCTCAAAGTTGTAGAGAAGAGAGATGTTTAGCTAGAGAATCTATCCAGGTTATGCGCGGATCAACAATAAAGCGAAGGAGAGGAAAACTACATAGACCCAAGACTAGAGAGTATGAGAGGAGAGAAGTCTATATAAATTATAAAGAAGATCCAAAATAGAGTCTATAAGCTAAGTGCACAGACAAAATGTGCTAACATATTTCTCATGCCAAATGAAGAGCGCCTTTGTGGTTTTTCTCGAATGCGTTTCCACATTAAATGTTGTCTTTGTGTTTATTTGATGAATAATGTTGTGCATTGAATATTTAATAAGGTTTTTGTATTAAATGTTGTGATCTTTATCGATGAATGAGTATACTAACATCTTGAAGGAACAAACGCAGAATAAGAAGTACAAACCCTGGATTTGGTCGAGCTACTTGATAAAGTGTCGCAAGAGGAGAAATCCCTACCTAAACTATAGAAACCTGGTTCTGGTAGTTCCCAATAAGATATATTGGGTGAGACTGCATCTACGTCATAGGTGTTGTTGGTTGAGCCATGCTATGTCACGCCAATATCTAGGTCTTTGTTGATGACCGAGGATCTGAACGCCAACAAATGGTTATGTTTCCAGGACCGTGAATCATTTTGTTGGGATATGTTTTGGCACCCAACGAAGCCGAAGATTCAAGAGTGGGTGGATTTTAAATCATTAGAGTTTGCATGGGAAGAAAGTGAAGGATCGTGGTTGAATCCGACAGAGTGGTTGGAGTGATACCTCTATAGAGATATTCATGAAATTTTCTTTTGTGAATTTCTTGCTTTATTGCATGAGTGGTTGTTGAAGCTAGCAAACTAGTGGAACAATTTTTAAGGAGGAAAACTGACATAGTGGAGTCCTCAACTGATTCAACGACTAAAAAGAACTAGAAACCCTATATCTAACGCTGTTGATTTATGGGTTAATAGTATCTTGGGTCGATATATCACAGAAATTAGAGTTGACACAATAAGATCCTTAAGTGAGACAGAAAGATAATTTTTCCAAGGACCTAGAGGAAGGTACACGAAATCTTTAAAGATTTGGATCAAAATGCTCGTATGTGAGAAACAGATCCTTCGAATGGAGTCCGACAAGTAAAGATTTGTGTGTGGAGACATGGGATATGTTGCAAGAAACGTGTGAGAAAAATGGAGCAGAGTAAGTTGAGATGTTCCCTGGTGATAGCGGGACTTAACTAGAAGGTGGTTCTAAGAAGTGGAAGAAGATTCTAGTTGGGAAAGAGGAGAAGGAATGCGAGCATAAGAGGAAATTGCAGTATGGCCGGAGGAGAGGACTACGAATCGGCATCGCACTTTAACGAAGGTTCTTGCGATGAGGAAGAGGATTACCAGCCTATACCTGAACAAGAGGAAGAAGAAGAAGCTCTATATCTAGAGTACAAGTACACCATACCCACTACCCCGCATACATCTTCGGAGGTATTATCTCGAAACTCATCTCCTAGTGGTTTTGTTAATCAAAGTAACAATAGTCGTGGGAATAACAGATAAGGGGTTCCCACTAGCCAAGCAGTCCCTAAAACAAATATAATTGTCGAAAATAATATTAAATTGTTAATATTTAATGGGAATGGGTTAGAAGACCTTGAGCAACATTGGTTTCTATGTGAAGCCGTGTGGATCGTGCAACAGGTCCAAAATGAAGCCAAATGATCACAACCCTTAGCAGTCGTGCATTGGATTGGTACATGAAATTCTCTGTGGTTCTGATAGGAGACCCATAGAAAACATTAGATCAAATTCGAGCGGGACTAATAAATGAATTCAAGAAGCCCAGATATGAGTCGCAGTGCATTACGAAGATAAAATAAATTAACCAATTTCCTACGGAGATTGTTTGGGAGTTTGACCACATATTCAAGACGCCAATGGCCAAAGTAAGTTTCCAGATGTTGGACGTTCAACACAAAGAATGGTTTATTACAGCATTGTTACCGCACATCGAGATTCCCTTGATGCAACAAAATATTGTATCGCAAACCAAGGCTCTAGAATTGGCTATGAAGTTGGAATCCTCGCCTGTCGGGAAAACTGGTGCATGAATGATGCAAATCGAGTTGCAACTAGCTAATCTTACATTCCAACTTCAAGATATTACAAATGGGAAGGAAGTCCAAGAAGAACTCTGGTGTACCAGATGCAGAACCGAGGGACACCACAAAGACAATTGCGCGGTGTTTATGAACTATGTCGCATTGGGAGCACCAAATTCGATAAATACACAAAGGATGCCTTGGTGTAGAATATGCCAGAATAGAGGCCATCAGTCAGAATAATGTTTATACTTACAGAAGATTGTAAGTGCGTCGACTAGTTTATATTGTAAATTTTGCAGATCAATAGGCCATGGTGAGAATGATTGCAGAGCATATCAACAGCTGCAAGAGAAAATAGTGGATACCTATTTGATTCTTCAAAAGTTAGAGCATATTAATTAAAGTGGCTAGATGTTTGTTTTTAATGCACAACACATATTTGTTTATATACTAATAAGCATTTTATTAATGGGATGAGATTTTCCATAAATAATAACATGGGTTGAGATCTCCATAAATTGAGATATGAGACAAGAGTCCTTTTATGTGGTCAAGAATTTGGAAATTATTTATATAACCAGTATAGATTATGGCTCTATCAAGCTTGATCTAGAGAGATCAAGTCTCTTGAGATGCAAACTTTTTTTTTAATTTAAAAAAATGTTTAATAAGTATTCCTACTTGGGAGAGAAATTGACACCTTGCTTGAGTAATTTCAAAATAAGGTAAATATCAACCCAAGAATTAGATAAGTAAAATTAATAATCATATAATGAAATAGTTTTCCAAAAAAATTTTTACTTGTCTTTCTTTAAGACTAATAATGATTATTAAGAGTAGTTAATGAGTAAAATAACCCATATAAGATTCTAAAATCTAGATTTCTAGAATAAATTTTATCCAAGTGTTTTTGAGAAATGACTTATTTTTCTAGATAACTAACAATGAGCATTTACATGTTATGGTTAACCTTGACTTGAGAATGAGTAAGGATGTAAGTGGTTGCTAATGAGCAAGCATGTATGTGCCCATTTTTTTTTTTTGAGATCTCACCCACATGAGATTGTAGAAAGGGTCTCTTTGGGGCAATTATTGATTCTTTGATGTAATTTTATTTTATTTTATTTCTTAATAAAAGTTAGCAAATTATAAATTTTTATTTTAAAAAAATTGATTTTAATCCATGTTGTTTTTAAATAATTGATTATATTCTATTTTTACTTAATAATAAAGAATTTTAAAATTTTAGATATTAACTTGATGTTAAATTTTATTTTATATATATTAATAAATATTGAAATTATAAAAACTTGTCACTATTTCAAAATTGATGAATATATGAAAAGAATATTAAGTTATTAATGAATATATGAAAAGAATGTTAAGTTTTTTTTTTGTTGTATTGTAAAGTTAGGTTTATATAGAAAGAAACATAAAGAATATAAATTTGGTGAGCTAACTCAAGTGTAAGTGTTAAAAGTTGTGCAAAGGTCTCCTAGTTTTTCTCTAAGAGTTTAGTTCTAGTTCTATAATGAGAGCCAATACTTAAAAAAATAAACCACAATTAAAAAATAATTATTATTGAATGGGTTCAAATATGTAAAATTTATTAAAATAATAATGCAGTAAATAATACAATTTTGTTTAATTATTAAGTTTTAATAGTTTTTTTATAGATATTATTTTTTTTTTTTAAATGATAAAATGTTAAATAAATAATATTTTATTTTAACATTTTTTTAATAATGGATTTAGTTAATTCATACCTGTGAATAAACTTATAATTATTTATTTAATCCTTTAGTCATTAAAGAATTAGATGAATATATGTCATTTCATTACTAGCCATTCAATTTTGATCAGTGTTAATAATGATATTAAGTGGATTCTTTCAGTTTAATATATCCGTATATTAAATGATATTAAATGGATTCTTTCACTTTAATATATCCGTATATTTTGAAAAATCGATGTAGTTATCTTTATACCCCACACATACTAACTCTTTCGAACATAGATTCTCTAAACGACAGCACATTATATTTCATAACGCAGACATGAAAAAAAGCTTCCGAAGAAAGTGATATAATCAACCTGGGGATACACATCGTGAGCGATGAAGCTCGAAAGGAGAAAGGTTCTTGGATGGTGTTCAAAAATTGTCAGTGTTCACAGAAAAATATAGAACACAGATTGTATTACGCTGCAATTTTCTTTGCAAAGATATCAAGTCCAAGGTCCCATTGTATTTGCAGGAAGCAATGGCTAACCAGCCACTAGGGTTTGGAGACAAGCAGACGGCCGACGTAAGATTACATTTAATTAATTCAGCTGGACTGGAGCATTCCGGAAATCCTCTTTTACTTCATTCTAAAGTGTTGAAAAAGGCTGAGTTTTTTGAAATCAAGCTTTCCCAACGCCGGTCTTCAGATAAGAAACCGTTTGAGATCAAGGTAACATGTTCTTACGATCCTGAGGATTACGTCAAATGTATTCAGCTCATGTATTCTTATGAAACAGGTGAACCCTTTAATTTCTCTAATATCGATGAAGCATTGGCTATTTTACAAGTTTCTTGCGAAGTGATGTGTAGTGATTGTATGGAGACATGTATGCGATATTTAGGTGCTGTTCGCTGGAGTCCTGAGCAAGAAGCCACGCTTCGAGTCCTATTATCATATTTGCAGATAAATATATTGCCTGATTTAGCTGCCAGACTTGGTCTGAGCCAAAGCAAGTCAGACTGCAAGCATATAGAGATGGTGAAGGAGTATCTCCAAGAATTGTTGTCTCCGATTTCCAGTGTGGACAGCCTGAATTTCAATAGATCAGAATATCGTGAAACAGTGGAGAAACATATGTTAGATTTTTTTAAATCAAATACGTTACCAGCTGCTAGAGTTGCGTACAGGGATGCTATTTTGAAAGAGTTTAACGTCAACGTGGAAAAAATTAAATGTGAAATATCTGATGATGCAGCTACTGCTTTGGCTTGTGATACATTATCTTGGCTAATGGGCGTCATTCAGAAGAACCGTGATGCAAAATTGTTCGAGACAGTGGTCAAAGTGTTTTGTGAAGATGCCGATCTTCCTAATGTAATTGCTGGTCGAGTGAAACAGTATAACCCTAAATATTATATGCTTACTATTTTAATTCATCGGGTTTTGAAGCCCCTAGGGGAAGGGGTAATAATTACTCCAGTGTCATTCCGTCTTGATTTTCTTACCAACTGGGCTCCTACTATCGCCAAGCTCATTGAGAGTTTTACAAACACGGAATTTGAAAGTGCTTTGACGAAAGGAATTATCGGATTAGGACAAACACTCCCTTTGGTTGAGCAAAAGCGTATTTACAACATTTGCAAAGATAGTTTCACAAAAAATCCCATGATCACAAGTAGTGTCTTTAAATGGTGGGCTCAGAAACTGCACGATGCCTTCATCGTAAATAAGAATATTTGATATAGGTGATCGAAGGCACCATGACGTGGAGGATTTAGTAGCGACAAAGTATATGTCATGTTGGTTTTTACCCAAACTTAGGGTTTGGTTTGGTTTATTTTATTTTATTTTATTTTATTTTATTTTATTTTAGTAGCAAAGTATATTTACTTGGAAGCTTTGTTTTATTCGCAGTTGATGGATCACCGGGAAAAGATTGTATACCTTTGTCTTTTTCTTTTTTCAAGGATGATGAACCACAAGTTTAGTGATGTTTTTTTCCAAGACTATCTCACATAAACGATCGGACTAAAGGATCCGAAATCATTGATTACATTCATAATGGAATTTTCTATCATACAAGTTTAAACTTTTAAGCTTCCGCATGGATATTCTGATGTTCATCAAGTAAAACCCATCCCCATTGTGTATTTCATAAGTAATTGCATAGTTTTCACTGAAATGCGCTCAGGGTTTTGAATACGAAGGTTCCTTTATATAATAATTTTAATGGTTTATTGAATAAGATTAGTTAGTTATTGAATTTATAAAGGTGTAAAAAATTTTCTTCCTGATAATTAAATGGGTAGAGAAATTGGTCTCTCTACATGCTTTATAAATAAAAGTTTAAAATAAATCTATATTAATTATAGCGCATATATTTTAAAAAATCCAATTATTATTATTTTTATTTCTAAACCCTTGCACAAACAAAACTACTAATCTGGAGTCTCTTCAGCCTCCTAAGAATTCTGGATTCCTGACTATTTTATTTCCTATTTCCTGTTTGATTTTCGGTATCTTTCCTGAGTTTTGAATTTTTCTTTCCATTCAGTCACTGATTATTTCGCTGGTTCAAGTTGAGACATTTTGTGATTAACAATTGTATTTATTGTTGTTATTTTTTCTTTCCATTAAGTCACTGAATGTTTTGCTCGTTAGAGTTGAGCCATTTTGTGAACCACAATTTTGTATTTATTGTTATGCTGCTATGGAGAGGAGAAGGAAACCAGTGTAAACAGAGGCATTCAGATCAAAATTAGAAGTCTAAAGGGAAAATTGATAGAAAGTTATTTACAGTTTTGTTGAAGCGATACGCTGGGGGTCAAGGAGGAAAGTAAGATTTTAGATAAAAGAGGGAATCCATATACAGTTTTGTTTTTCAGTGTCATTGAGATCTACCTAAACTCCTACACTTTAATCTGTTACAAGTTCTGATCGGGCTTGTCGTCGTCCATCCTTCATATTAAATTACTACATCGCTCGGTGAAAGTTATATTCGGCTCGGGTTTGTCGTCGTTCATCCTTCATATTAAATTACTACCATTCATTATGGTGATCAAATAAATATAAATTAACTATAACAGAATCTTCTACCAGAAGGAAAAGAAGCAGCAGTGAGGACTACCTTGGATTTCTTCCTAAAAAGATACCGAAGCCTGAACCTAAGGAGAACAAATTCATGTTTAGGTTTTTTCTTCCTAATGTTTTGAATTTAACTCTAGAGTTAGGAGGAAAGATGAGAAAGAAATAATAGAAAACGGGTCAAGAAAGATCCACTGGGGTCCCCAGGTCTATATGGAAGATGCAATGGGTGAATGAATTGAAGATGGCAACATCATGTGCAATGATTCTCACAACAATCCCATGATCGTAGCTCTGCAGGTTCATCCCTGAACTTCCTCCCCTAAACTATTTTTTTAGGTTTTTTTTATAAGTGAGCTACAAAAGAATTTCATGAGCTCCTCAAAGTGCATTCTGTTATAACAAATATTTCCATATCTAAATATTATTTAGTGGAAAGTTAACATTCATAAATAACAAAGATTTATCCAGAGTATTTAGTGACATTTTATTCATATAGTAAGACGACATCTCTTTCCCCTGTTTTCTTTTTTCATTTGTTTGACAGGATGGTGGTATAAACAGTGTCCACACATTTAGGTAAAAACCTATTTATATGTGTATTTAATGTATTTTTGTCTTAAACTTTAAAATTTGTGTGTTGTTTTCGTTTTAATACAATGCTTAAAAAATCTTGTCGAATACAAACACAAGTTTCCACATCAATCGCAACTGTATTGTAATATAGCATTTAAATGCGAGTTGATATTTTGATGGAAAATGTGTACTGGATATATTGATTTCCTTTGCAGGACATGTGGAATGTGACTCCATAACCACATCTCTTGGTGGAATTACCCCAAGAATATAGTTTCTAGACAACATTAGCTGATTTAATTGTATGCCCATTTTTTATTTCATAGAGTATTTTGGTATTTTCCATGCCTAGCAAAATGACCAGTTGTGTATAGGTCTAAGAATGGATTATTTATTTAATTTATAAATTTAATGGCCAACCAACACAATGGTTTTCCTTTGATTAGGACAACTCTTTACAAGCCTTTGGGGCCAATGGACCTAGCGAAAGGCAATTGATAAGGTAAGAGTTCTTGCATTGCCTACATTCTCGCTAGGCATTAATATTTTATATGACTTGCGTGTACATGTCGTATAATATAACTTTGCTATTTTTATTTCTAGCCTCTTCATCATGCTTCCTATCCAATGTTTGTATAGAAACATAAAAATATCAGACTTAATTGTCTTTCTTGTGTTCTTGCTGTACCATTCCCTGTTTTTAGCACTCTTATCTTCTCTCTGTGCATTGCCCACCTCACTTTGTTAACCATTTTCCATCTATCATAACTGTTTGTTTTCAGCTTTTGGCTCCATTTATTCATCGCTTCTTTAAATTACTCTTCAAAATTGTGTTGTATTTTCATTTTCTACCAAAAGATTGGAATTTTTTGTTCCTATTTATTTTCTACCAAAATATTGCACGGAAATCCTTTTTTGGTGGAAATGGAGGTGCTTTTCATATCCTACAAGCTTCTTCCAACCTTCTCATGGGGAAGCGGAATCTCGAGTTTTAAAACCTAGTAAGAGCAATTATCCTTTATCCTCCATCTCTGAAGCTACCATTTGTGTTTATATTACAAGTGTATTATGATAGATCTCTTGGTTTGGCATAGGAAGCTTTGTTGGGATTGAAACAGAGGTACATTTCCAGCCATTAAGCGTCTTCCAATATTCACTAGGGAAACAGGAGCCCCAAGCTTCAAAAGCTAGTAAGAGCACTTGTCCTTTATTCTTCACCTTTGAAGTTACCATCTATAGTGACATTATAGCAACAATCTATGATGACATCCTTCATCCTTCACCTTTAAAGTTACCACCTGTAGTGACATTACAACAACATTGCATAATGACATTATAGGGCATTTGATTCGATCAATAGTTGTTGGATTTGGCCATTATTTCAACAACTTGGAACAAAGTATGAATTTGAAACTTGCAATTTTGAATTTAAAGAAAGTTGTCATTTGATGGCATGCTTGCATCTAACACCTAAATTTATTAGTCAATAGTACACAAAATGACTTTCTAAAACTATTTATTCTAAGTAGTAATACTCCAAGACATTTACCAATGCTTCTCATCCATGCTATGTTCTAAATAGTACATAGATAGAATCTTTATATTCCAATTAGTTTCAAAGTATTGCTTTTGATCAATGTGACAACACATCAATTATAGGATATCTTGTAAGCCAAAAATTAAATAAGACGTGAAATAAGTTTTTATAATTATATTGAGCTCCTTTTAAAGGAATTAATATCAAATAATCTTGTAAGCCAAAAATTGAATAAGACTTGCAATAAGTTTTTATGATTATATTGAGCTCCTTTTAAAGGAATTAATATCAAATATTGTTTGGTTGATAGTTGCTTTGGTGAAACTTATTTTGTTTGGATCATAATTCTTTTATGTTTCTTGCTATAGTGTTAATCTCCAAGATGGAGAGGTGTCGATTTTTTTTATAGTGGCCACTGAATGGATAGTAGCCAAGAAAATTATATTGCAAAATGGTACATATTCTCTTCATTTGTCTTTAATTATATTGAATTCTATTTTATGCTTATCTTAATTATTTAGGATTTGTACTTGCAACTTTCAAAAACATATAAGTTCTAAGCATCTTCTATAGTAAAATTTTATTATAATTATTATTATTTTAATAATTAAAAAAATATTTATTTTTTAAAATTAGAGCTTAAAAAAATAATTAT
>LPNX011123759.1:0-34928 GCA_001517045.1 Pseudotsuga menziesii | reverse complement strand
ATATATATATATATATATGCACTACAAAGTAGCACTGAAGAGGTTAAAACATCCACTCTACAGGATCTCCAAGAACTCAACATCATTATTTGTCCATTACTATAAAGGTGTTGTACTAGAATATTTTCGTGGACTTGTTGATTTCACAGTGAAGTTGAACGTAAATGATAAACAGAGAGGAGCACTAAGAAAGCTACAACACTTAGTAGGAAATCTAATGAGTAGAGAAATAATGTCTGCGGCATTCTGCATACATCCTTCACTTGAATGATGTTATTTCTTGGCGATCCTATAGAGTGGATGTCTGGTTGCTCTATCGATTGCTTCTTGGAATTTATAATAAACTTGGCCCAATATCATGATTCAACCATGAGGTGCTTAGTTGAATGGAAATTGGGTTAGGTAATACTTGGCCATTAATGGACAATCATGAATATTATGGTTTATGCTTTGGTTCTTGAAGCAAGTAATAGGTATTTTGATGTCCTCCATTTTTTATTTGAACATTTTATGTCAATTTTCACCGTGTCTGATTTTGTTTCCCCCTCTTACAATTAACACAATAAGATGACCTTTGTGGTTTAGAAAATTGGTTTTATTTAGAATTATTCCTTGGTGTGAGTGATATTTGATGTTTCCTTGCCCTTTTTCCATCCCCTTGGTTTCATCGAATCATTGAGGAAGGCATGATATAGTTAATTTAAGAGCCTTTTGATTTGTGCAGAATATTCTTTTTTGGTTCTTTCTACTATGGGATTGCCTTAGGGTTGCCTTAGGGTTGAAAATTAGTATGGGAAAACAAGTTAGCATTGCATTAGGGTTGAAAATTAATATGGGAAAACAAGCATCATCAAGACACAAGCTAAAAGGAATAAATCAGCAAATATTGCAGACTGATATAAATGTATTTAAAACATTCTTTTCATTCCTGAACGTGCCAAGTAGCAGATCTGGAAATGTCCGCTCTTCACCACCATGGATTATATATATATATAATTGTTGTAGGTTACCAATAGGAAATATGCCTCTGAAGTGTTGGGTTATGCACTACAGCGTAGCACTGAAGAGGTTAAAACATCCACTCTACAGGATCTCCAAGAACTCAACATCATTATTTGTCCATTACTGTAAAGGCGATGTACTAGAAGATTTGCCTGGACTTGTTGTTTTCACCATGATGTTGAACATAAATGATAAATAGAGAGGAGCACTAAGAAAGCTACAACACTTTGTAGGAAATTGAATGAGTAGAGATATAATTTCTGCAGCAGTCTGCATACATCCTTCACTTGAATGATGTTAGTTCTTGGCAATCCTAACATCATTCAAGAGAAGGATGTATGCAGACTGCTGCAATATCATGATTCGACCATGAGGTGCTTAGTTGAATGGAGATTGGGTTAGGTAATACTTGGCCATTAATGGACAATCATGAATCTTATGGTTTATGATTTGGTTCTTGAAGCAAGTACTAGGTATTTTGATGTCCTCTATTTTTTATTTGAACATTTTATGTCAATTTTCACTGTGTCTGATTTTTTTTGTCCCTTTTACAATTAACACGATAAGATGACCTTTGTGGTTTAGACAGTTGGTTAGCTTTAGAATTATTCCCTTGTGTGAGTGATATTTGATGTTTCCTTTCCCTTTTTCCATCCCCTTGGTTTCATCAAATCATTGAGAAAGGCATGATATGGTTAATTTAGGATCCATTTGATTTGTGCGGAATAGTCTTTTTTGGTTCTTTCTACTATGGGATTGCCTTAGGGTTGCCTTCGGGTTGAAAATTAGTATGGGAAAACAAGTTAGTGTTTCCTTAGGGTTGAAAATTAATATGGGAAAACAATCATCATCATGAATATACATACTAGATCGGCATAAAACTTTGTTTCTTAGAGCAGTATGGGTGAACAATAGAAGACTACAAATCAATGATAAGTTAGGGATAATATTCATTATAAAAGGACCTTTGGGTAGGCAGAACAGGGCATCAATTAATCCTCCATTAGAATCCTTCAACCATTCATCTCACTCCACATCATTCATAGGTCTCAAAATATTTACTTCGGAACAAAGCACTTATACAGTTCGATCAAAGCCATCAGTTGTGCAAGATGTTGAAAGTAGGGATATTGTTTCATGTTTCACTTCTGTTGTCAAAAGAAATACTGAAAAGTTAGGAAGTACCAAAGCTAGTCATTATGTGCACATGGACTTAATGTAGGGGGAGAAGTCATGTCTACTTTTTTGTTCTTGAATGGGAGCAATGATGAAACCACAATAGTGGCTTATATATGGAAATCATGTAATGGCAATCATAGGGCAATTGTCAAACATTGGGAAGAATCATTGAATAGACAGGGCAACATTTCATACCCACTCCAAAGCCCCCAAGAGCAGGGAGTTCTGAGTTGGTTTTGAAAATTGGACAAGTTATGGAGTGTAATAGCAGTGATCCCTTTCATTTTCAGTTATGAGAACACTAGGAGCAATGTTGAGTAGTCCTATGGGCATAAACAACTCTAGAATCAAGTATGAGCATCAAAGGGACAAATCTGAGCACTTTGGGAGCATTCTGAAGGTCACAACAAACATTAAAGCATCTCAAATCAGCTATAATTAGGCCAACTTTCAGATTTGGGCACATTGCAGCAATCAAAGATGATAATCAATGGCAATAGGAGGTGTTCTTTGCAATTCTGAATGTGAAAATGAGAAATCTGTGGGTGAAAGCAACCCTAAAATCTCATTCATATGCCTTATAGCAGCATCCACATGAATTTTGGGTACAAACAAACCTATTTGACAGTAAAAAAGGGTATGAAGCAACCCTGTTTCAGCATCTTGGGCACCCTTATGCACTTATCCATCACCAAACAGGCGTACCTCTAAATCTAGGCCAAATTGGAGGGTTAAAAGGCAACTTTGGGCATGAATAGCCCTATGAAAAGTGACGAACAACCGAAAAAACAAGCTTTGAGAAATGTTGGGTTGAATTTGAGAGTTGAAATGACATTAACAAACAATTCTGAGCATAGATATGGACATAAAGAGCAGGCTTGGGCACTCCAACAGCCTCAAACCTTCATTCTGGGAATAAATAAGGGTTGTTCCAACCTCCTAATCAACAATTTATAGCAGTATCATGAATTCTGGGTGCTTTTTCTCCACAAAAGGGGGGTAAACAAACTTAAATAAAACAAATATGATTTAATTTCAAACCCTATAAACCAAGTTGGATTGTGCTTTAGGTGATTCTCGGCAGTCTCTTAAAGGAGATCAATAGCAAATAACAGTATTTGGTGGCATTCCTTGCAACTGTAGGTCACAAAACAACCCTAAAAATCTTTGGAACTGTGCACAAGAGAAGTAACAACCCCAGTTGGCCATAAAATACCAATTTTGTTCTGCATTAAGGGCCCCTGTGCATAAAATGGAAGCCCTAAAGAGGGCTAATTCACCTTGGTGTACTAGTTTATTGTTAGAGGAAGGCCTTCTCTCATTACTTGAGAAACATTCACCCTTGGAGACACATGCATAAGGGTAGTGTTCATCCCTACCAAAGGAGAAATTCATCATTTGAAGCATGCTTACACTCTTTTATACACCATTTCATGAGAGATATTACATCCTTGGAGGTTACTCATTGAGCTGGTCCACTTGGAAGGTTGTTCACATGGTTCATGCCCTATTTTGTGAAGAACATTTTTGTATTTGGGGTCTTCTTTATAGATTGACGATTTTGCACATGGGTGGCATCTAGGGCCAAAGAAAGTTTTGTTTTACTCCAAATAGTGTTATGATGTATAGGAATCCTACAAAGATAATTGACTCGACAACGAAGTAGGTTTAGAGTCTCGATGTTTATATTTCTAGGTTAATTTTTTTTTGAATTTAAGTGTCATGTGTGTGACCTGTGCAGTCCCACAATCACTTGGTCAATTTAGTACGGATTGGGATGAATTAACCATTTTGTTACCGATCCAGTCAGTCATACCCTGATTTTCTTGGTTCGGTACCAAACTTGTCACTAGAATCGTTTCAAAGGCTGGGTCATTTCGGTTGGGGGTCAACTTGGTTGACTCAATCGAGTTTGAGTCCGAGTCACGAGGCTCATTGTAATCTTTTTATCGATCAAGGATTATTATATATGTCTTATATATGTTTCTATATTTTATATAGAAACACACGTGATTAAATATGCAAATATTATTGTTGAAAAGGGGGCAAGACAGTAATAAGAACACCCGCATATCCAAATACACAACCACCATAACCGCTCCAACATTCTACATGTCATCATACTTGCTATATGTGATGTATGTTTCAAACATATTTCCAGAGACATGAAAGCATTGGTGACCAAGCATAGTGCCCATCCATGTATATTTCCAAATCCTTTAGGAACACACATTTATAATACATTATATAAATATTTGTGAGCATATCATAGTGCCCATGTATAACATGATATTTTGTGAGCCTACCCAATACATGTTAGGAAAAGGAAATGCAAGCAATAAGTGAGAATGGAGACTTGTATGTAACTAAAAGAGGCGCATAAATAATCATTTTTAGGGCATACATTAGAATTTTTTAGAATTTCCAGTGTACTATTGTAGGATTGCCACTATGCAAATAAGGCATTGACTTTATAGTCACAATCCCATTAGTATGATAAATTATGGGAGAGATCAGAAAAACATCCCTACCCAAATATATGGTCTTGGTGTATCATTTGGAGAATAAAATCCTATAACAATCATTAGAGGAAATTTCAACTCAAAATGGGCCTCCTAAGGAAAATTAATAAAATAATATTTATTAATTTTGGAGGAAGAAAAGAAAAAACTATTTTTTTGTTCATATTTTCAACATATCTCCCTATGCTTTTACCCAAATTTCGATCAGGAGAGCTCGTTGGATGTGGAATTAAATTCTGCATCCAACGAGTACCCACTCGGCATATTTTTTACGGGCCCCGCTACCCCAAAAATAAGAAATACCTGAAAAATGTGATGATGACATCATCATCACATTTTTTAGGTATTTCTTGTTTTTGGGGTAGCGGGGCCCATCAAAAGTATGCCGAGTGGGTACTCGTTGGATGCGTAATTTAATTTTGCATCCAACGATCTCTCTTGATCGAAATTTGAGTAAAACAACAGGGAGATATGTTGAAAATACGAACAAAAAAAGTAGTTTTTTTATGATACATATCCCCAAATTTATATTAAAAATTTGTTTAAGAGGTGCTCCCTTTTTGAATTTTAAATCATTTTGATTGGCTAATACATGATGACATGGAATTTGTATTTTTTTGGAAGGCCCATTTTAAATTGAAATTTCCTCTAATGAGTTGTCATTATGACTCTTAAAAGGTCCTAGATGAGATCTGGGAACTTTTAGGCCATTCAACTTTCAAGCAAAAGAAGCCATAAAAAACAAGTATGTGCACCCTAGAAAAGGTGGAAAAGATCATAAAACATATTAGGTAAAATGGATAATCATCTACAATATCACAACATCATTCATGCGAAAACTAAAAACCACTTACAACCATCAAAAGTAAGGGTTACAACAACAACGAGTGTAGAGTAAGGAGAGAGGGGTGGCCAGGAAAATGAATAATCGGGCCAATGTGGAGTGGAAAAGTGACCAGCTAGAAGTTTGGAAGAGTATATTAATCAAGATTCCTTGAAAAAGGAACTCATGTCAAATATTTTTTTCGATGGAAGTGACCAACATACTAACTCCGTATCACTTCTATCTGAAGTAAATGTAGATGAATGCGAAGATATGTTCTTTGAAGGAGATAGTCCATTAAAGGAGAACCTCCAAGCCCTATACAGACATATATTGGCATAAATTGCAGTGTTATATTTGATGCATATGCATAACATATCGTCTCAAGCTTGACAATGTTGAAAATCCAAAGTACAATGGCCACAAGCATACATATGAAGCTTATGAAGCCTACCCAATTCATGTTAGGAAAAGGCAATGCAAGCAATAAGTGAGAATGGAAACTTGTATGTAACTAAAAGAGGGGCATACATTAGAATTTTTAGGGATACCAAATGTCCACACCTATTAACCAAACTCATTCTTGACAAGCTTTTTCTTTAACAAGTTCTTTGCTTATAAGTCTTTCCAAGTTTTTTTGCTTATAAGTCTTTCCAAGTTTTTTTGCTTGTATTTTGCTATGCTTATGCCAAAAACAAATTTGGCCATGGTACAGGTAGAACCAAATAGGTATTTGTTAGACCTGTCTTCCTCCAGTGAAGGGAGTTTGGGAAGGGTAGAGGAAAGTGAGACATCCAATAGGTCTACAAGGGTTAGATCAACTAGATGTCAGAAGATCAGAAGAAAATTCAACAAACACATGAATTTTTTTCTCAAAGAAGAGGGGTCATGTTCCTATGATGATGAGACAGTGGGAGACATCGACGTTCCCTTAAGGTACCAACACCTAGTGAAACAATGGGTGCCTAGTGATATTCCTCAAGTAAACACTGATTTTTGTGTGAATGAGAGGATATATAGAATTGCACCGTCGTCATTGCATGGATTGGGGTTGTTTTGCATGGATGGCATAAAGGTTGGATATGGTAGATTGACAGAATTGATGGAGTATGTTGGACCCTATTACAACTACAGTGATTGGATGTGCCTGTTCCAATATACACGAAGTATGCGTAGATATGGGTTGTCAGTGAATTATATACAATTGAAAGACAAAACTAAAAATAAAGGAGCAACGTTGTACATGGACGGAAGGCAAAAAACAACTGGTAATATTGCAGGGTTTATAAACAGTACACAACCAAGGTCTACACTAAAGCAACCCAACTGCATATTCGAGTTGCGTGAAGGAAATCTTGTCTTTGTATGTGCAATTAAATCATCAGCTGTTGGGGAAGAACTGCTTATTGATTACAATTTGAATCATGTAGATACAAACACTGTTAGTATGGTTGTGGTACAACAAACAATTTAACCACCCTTTTATTAATTATTTTAACATCTATAGGAATTTTAGTTAGCATATAATTGTAATTTTATACTTTTCATGTTTCCATATGTAACTTTTAGAATGTTTTTGATGCAGGTTTCTCTTAGGGGCACCTCCATCTTCGTAGATGTTTGTTGACCCTAGTCAAGGCAGCAGGTCTACATCGATATTTCCAATGTAATATTAAATTTAGGATGGACATACAGATACGTTGTTATGTATTTTCATTAGTATATTAGGTTCGTTTATATAATATTATCTATTTTCCATGTAGAGTGTTGATCAGGGAAGCCAACCGACTATTGATCAGCCAACTGCAGCATCAGGGCAATAGCCAAACATGAATGTAATTCCCCATTTCAAATACTTTAAAATCATAAACATGTATATCGTGACGCATAATGTTTATTTTTTTATGTATTCTTTCGTTTTTATTTTTGCGTTCATGGTGGTAATGTTGTCTACCTTTTTTGTAGATTGACCTAGGAAAGTCCCCAGCTGTTGATCAGACGAATGGAGCCTCGAGGCAACCAGTAAACCTAAATGTAATTCCACATTATAAATACTTCAAAAATGTACACATATAAAACATGTAGCATAGTGTTTATTTTTGTTCTGTATTTGTTCGCTTTTACATATTGTGTTCATTGTGATAATGTTCTCTACTTTTTTTGCAGGTGGTTGATTGAGGTAAATCCCCATCTGTTGATCCAACCACACCCTCATCTAGGCGTCAGGTAATCCTAGATGTAATCCCTAATATAATTATTTGCGCACACTATTGCTTCAAAGACTAAGCAATTTTTTATATATTGCAATTTCAGACAGGGGATTTAGTTTATGAAACAACGTCTCAAAACTCTTTACAGAATGAGGTCTCTCGGTTGATGAGAGATAGTGAAATTAGAGAGTCTGTAGACCCGTTGAGGGTGCTACAAAAGACAAGGGAAAAACAAAATGAGGAACTCATTCGTCTGACATTGGCAGTTCCACTAACAGAAGGGATCAAACAAAGGATTCAATTGTTGCTACAACAACGTAAACAAGTGGACGTAAGTTATCGAATAATAATGTAAATTCATTTATAAAAACTTTATAATATTTGATTTTATATGCTATTGAACTTATAATAAAATGGTTTGAATTTACAGCGTGCTATGGAGATTATTAGTGGTGGTCAATGAAATGTTGGTCTCAGTGACCAAACCACTCCACGTACACCACATACTACTCCCATATTGTCCACTGAATAGTCGGCAACATGCTCTACAACACCCCTAAGGGCGGCGGAGGGTGCATCCAATGTTGTCCCACCCACAACAGATGCTGCAGAAGAAGGGGGGGATGCAGGGTTAGATAGAGATGTGGAAGTATTTCCTATATATTCTCATGTGACTAGCACTAGTTCAATAGTGTGTACATTTTTGGTGAATGAAGAACTGGTTCCAATAAATATAGAGAGTATTCCACATCATTATAGATTGTTCAATTTAGTTTTTATAATTTGTGTCTAATATACCGATAATAATTTTTAATGTTGACTAATGATGGAATTAATGTTTTATAGGAAATGATATATTTTATAAACATATGAATGATCTGGCCTTGGAGATATTTGGGCCCACCATCCGCACAATGTGGAACAAGCAGCCAAAAGCTTTAAAGGATGATCTGACTAATCACTTGGTTAGTCTGTTCAGAAAAGATACCTTCAATACATCGAAGGTCACCTACATAAGGCTGGAAAACATCTGAAGATTGTCCGACACCAGTACAGGGTTCACCTAGAAAAGAACCCTAGGTATGAGCGCCCTCCAACAATTCCATCTTTGGAGTGGAAAGCCCTGGTGGAAGACGGAAAAGAGAAGGGCCTGAGAAAATCAGGAAAGATACCACCAGGTGGAACAAGGAGGTATGCAATACATTCCAAAATGTAGTGGTAAGACTTATTATTACTAGTTTTTATATCAATTTTGGTACATCGACTAATGTATTTAAAAACTTAATTAGGCTCTCGGACACCAAGGTAAGAATTGAAAAAAATGGCCAACACAAGGTTGGACCTGGTGGTTACTCCAACTTGGCGGCCCGATATGTAAGTATTGCAAAACCCGAATCCACATCCAAATATCATATAGATTATTATTTTTGTTTTGTTTTGACAAAAAATGTAAAATTAATGACATCATGCAAATATGAAGGCCGACCAGTTCAAAGAATTTCCCAGTACAGATTACATGAAGCTTGGCTTCGAACAGGGCTTTGGCGTCATTGTTGAACACCGGAGAAGTTTGTCTGGGCATACTGCATGATCTTCTATTGATCCATCTGGTGCCTAGGTATGTAAAAATGTATAGTTTAATGATAAGTTAGTAATGATCATGCAATTTGTTCCTTATAAATAAATTAACATAAATTATTTATTCCTTTTTGTGCAGGAAAGTAATGATCTCATTCATGTCAAGGATGTACATGACCAACCAAACGAAGATGATGCTTCTCATCCCAGTAATGAATTTATTAATGTGCTATTGTTTTTTATAGACCATTGCATATGATAAACATTAATTCTAATTCTACACAATTCAACTGCAGAGCATGTAGATGCAGATAAAACGGAACAGGTTAGGCTTGTACGAGATAATGTTGAACATGTTGATGTGCCCATGGTAGGTAAAAACATGCATTCGTAATGTTTTTTTAAATGAATTACTCGTATTTATCAAAATATAAATATATTAATGAAACATTTTGACATTATTGCAAAAATCCATCACCCCTCGCCTGAAGTTCAACCTTGCGAGTAGAATAGTAGGGATACCGATGATCAAATTCTGGAAGATGTGACTCTAACTAAATATTTAAAGAGAATAAAAGTAAAAAGGAAGTGACTAAACAAATTTTGAGTAATTCTTATTTATAAAAAAAAACATTTAATGGTTTTTTCCTCTGTTTCATGAATGAATGCTTTAATGAATGGTTTATTGATTTTTTTTCTACCATTGACTAAATGAATGTTTTAATGAATGGTTTGGTTTTTTCAGCTGTTGAATCATTGAATGGTTTAATGAATGATTTAAAGAATGATTTAATGAAAGAATATTTCAACTATTGAGTGAAATAATTTGTAGTAGATGCATTGTTATTTGCATTGTAGATGCATTGTTATTTGAATTGTGAAATAGTGAAATTAATTGTTATTTGCACGTAGATGCATTGGGTTTGCAGAGTTGAGAGTGATATGATCGGGGGGAGGGGCCATAAGAGCTTCCATCTTCACGTGGTTGGTCCTGTTTAGTAGAGAATATTAAATTATTCTCGAAACAGAGAGGAGCTCAATGAATAGTAAGGAAGAATACATTAAAAAAAATCTATTTCTATAATTTTAGTGTATAATTTTCACTATTGCTATTTGACTCCTCCATTGGAACTTGTTACAGATAGCGTTGAGAAACATTTCCATAGTTAAGAGGCAAGAAATGGAATTTTGATTAGATCGATGGCCTTATATACATAGTATTTTTGGTTATCCATGTTTTATCAGGTGATCTATTCTTAACAATTAATTTACTTGAATAGTTGAATAGTATTGTTATTTACATTGTAATAGAATTGTATTTATTTAGATTGGTTTTGTTATTTTCATAAACAAACATAAATTTATTTGATGGGTCCTAACATGAAACTATTGCAACAGGACAAAAATGAAGTATGTTGAATGATGTTTTGAAAGGTAAAGCATAAGAAGACAGTATGAAGATCCACAAATCAAGGTATAATTATGTTTTCTTTTGTTTGATTGAGATGTGTATTGGGTATTTATGCATGTGCAAACACATACATTTAGTTGATGATGATGATTACCATACATTGAGGCGAACTTTGTTCTATCTGATCTAAACAATTACCTTAAATAGTTTGATTTATCATGATAACTGGCCCCTTGGTAATACTTTACCAATTCCATATAGCTAGGACAACAAAATTAAATGTAGGCATTTCATTACAAGAAATATGATAGGAATTTGAGTTTGATGGGAATATGAAAGGTCAAAAGACAGAAAAAGATAGATAGACTTGTGAGGAAAATGGTATCGAAAGTGTTGTTTCGCTATTATTCCGCATGAGTATATTGTTATCTGCCCCAGTTTATCTTTCTCTAGTAGTTTTGTAATTTGTTTCTTAATCTCATATCTTGTTCAACTTTCATGTTTGATTGTGCAGTGGAAAACCTATGTTTATATTTGTGCTTATCCCTGTAGGTTGTGAGTTGGGCATGGTACACATTGGTATTTTCAGTTTCCATTATAACTTTTCACCCCAACATCACTGTGCACTTTATTACTCATAATTGCTAATTTGTTACAAAGTCTTCTTTGTGAAAATATTTTATTAGGCATTTATATCTTTCTGTATTGCTTCCAATTTATCACCAAGTTTAAAGTGGTCACTTAGAGAAAACATATCAACTCTGGAATACAAAAGAAGAATGACTGCATTGATAATTATGGTAACAAAGTATTGAGATCTGCTTGAAAAAATAAAGATCTATTTGCTACTTTATTTCTGGAAGGCATTATTTGAATGCTTAAGTTATAAAAACTATTTATTTTTGTTGTTTTCAGGCAATATTCCAGAGGTATCCATAGCCTAAACAAGAGTATCAGTCATTTTCACTGATTTACAATGATATATCACTAGATTTGGTATGACATCTTTTCACTAAAGGCAACATTTTCACATTTGTTGGAAATAGTTTCGAGGTTCTTTCCCAAGGAAAAAATGTTTTTATTGAAGAAATCCCATTTGCATCCATGACTTTTGGTGGTGTTGATCCTAATCACTTCAAGGGTAAACATCAATATGCTCCTATTACTCGAAAAGGTTACTGGAAGGTATGTAATAGAATCATGTTAGTTTTCCAGGTTTAAGATTGACTGTATTTAAGGATAAACACATGCATACCATGTTATTTGTATGAGTCATAGTTACTAGTAGGTATGTCATAGGATTAATATACTATAATAAATCAATTTTTCTATTTCCTTCTGTTTGACATGGGAGACTTCCTCATTGATGATCAATCAACAGGTCAGCATACAGTCCATCTTATTCAATTGGGCACATGATTGCTTCTTAAGGAATCTTATGAAAATATTGATGGCATTTTATGAACATTTTGTTGCAGGTTTCTATGCTGGAGGTTTTGTTTCTATTGCAGATTATGGAACTTATTTTCTAGTTGGTCCATCGGTAAAGCTTGCATACCTTTTATGTTTTGTAATTTCTTGTATAAGTTAGTGGTGTTTTCTAGGTTTGTGCACGATATGCTATTGCATAGGGGTGTGGCACATCTGATGCTTGTATGCTATTGCACTGTGTGATCATTGTACTATTGCAATGTGTGATTTCCATGCATGATGAGGATTTAAAATTATATGCATCTATCATTCTAGGTGAAATATTTTATTTCCATGTACGTTCTTAAAAAACAGCCCTCCTAGCTTAGCAAAACACTCAGTAATATGCTATAGAATCCAACTGGCTCATTTTGAGGGAAGTTTTTCTTCACAAAGAAAAGTATGTAGATCATATTTCCAATTAGATAACCAATGTAATCCCATGGAAATGGATATTGGAACATGGGAAACCAATACTTGAAAATTTGTGTATGCCATTTAACTTGAAGGATAAATGGAGTAATATGAAGAAGAGTAATTACTGAAGCATGTACATACATGGATGAATTAATTATGTCTATCTTGTTCACAATCTTCCTCTTTGGAGGGAAACTGCTTGGAATCTCATGTGTAATCTCAACATATCCTTCTAGCATTCTACTCAATTATACTAATACTTCCTTCATAGTGTCACATTTTTCAACATTATTGGACTTTATGCCATCTAAGACTCTTATTTGCACCATTTCATAACACTCCTTGGTATCCTTTATTGCATTTATGAAGTTATTTGTAAATAACAAAACTTCTCTCTGGACCTTATCTTTAATTGACAACTAAATTATTTTTCTATCCTTTATAATGTCCTGATTTCTTCTTAAGTGATTTATATCTCCATTGGGCATCCACAAACTACTTATATTTTACATTTTAGTCCTTCAGTTGACTTGGACTTGAGCATGCATTTTATTTATATGTTTCACAAAATGATTCTATATCATCACTCATTTGGACATGTTGAGTGAAAATCTATCATATCTAAAACACTAATTACATTATTTTGATGCATAAAATTCAATGATCATCGGTAGAATGTGTGCTCTAGAATGAAAAAGATATATAGAAGCATACGATACTGATATGTCGTAAGAGTTGTCAGGTAAAGAACTATAAATGAAAATAGATTATCAACATTGTCTGTCAGAAAAGTTGTATCACGTCTATTTTTCTGTGTTTGAAGTTGCAACCACGCAATCTCCACTTATACTAATGTTTCTATCTACAGGAATAATAGGCGTTTGGTATTGTTGCAAGTCTATACTAGCTTAAATCTCCAAAACTTCATATATGCAAGGAAATTTTCTATGACATTCTATTATAACTTCAGATGTTTTGTAAGCAAGTAAAGATGTACTCGTGGTTTAAGTGAATTTGTGAGCTCAACAAGTTGACAATAATCAATATTTGTTTTGCATGAGGGAACAACTTGAGGCCACATTCAGAAGTAATCATTGAAACAGTGATTCATCATCCCTCTATTTTAGGTTGAACAAAAGATTCATGCCAATATCATAGGTCTAGCTATGTCAAAGTGTCCAACAAAGGAATCTATGATTTGTTGGAAGTGACTAATAGATTCAGTGCTAGGTGGTGAAACCATCTAAGAGCTTCATCGTTGAATGAATCAGGGGAAGTTTGGTAATATTGACGCAAACACTGGAGATTCCCAGACAGGTAATGGGGCTTATAGTCCTATTTTGTTTGATTGAATTCATAAGTTTCCACTTTCGAAGAATGGATCACATCCCTTTCTGAGCTAATATTTTATATTTTGTATTCAACATGTCTAGGTTGGGATACTAATCAATTTCTCACAGATATTAATGAAGCAACTTTGATCATGTTGATTGTTAGAATGTAAGCCTTTACTTGCTTTTTATCCAGAGAAGTCTCTAATTGCTTTCATGTTTATGAATGTCATAAATGTTGTAAAATCCAACTTACACAACATCTTTAACTTTTATTTAGGGTGGGCTTGCACCTGGTGGTTTCAACTTGGATGCAAAACTGTAAGTACTCTAGAAGTCGTCAACTTATACATTCCTCATTATGACCAACCACAAAATATTCGTGCGTTTAAGACATTCAAATGTTACCACTATTACTACATGTTTAAGTGAACTACAATACACCGCTTCCTGAATGGAAACCTATCAACTTTTTTTTTGTTAAATCTACCACCAGGCATCGCTTTTTCGATGGAGTTATGATGCTTTTGTTAAAGATCCGACACCTTCATCCGATGCTCAATCGATGCTTTTTATTAAACTTACAACACCTTTCCCATCGAATATTCGACGCTTTCAGGAAAACTCCGAGTTGTCATGACTCTGACACCTCAGCCCGTCGGAAGACCAACCATTCAAGTGTCGATAGGCATCGAATATTTCACACTTTCCAGAAAAAAACCGATGGTGTTGCCATGACTCTGACACTTCAACCCGTCGGAAGGCCGACCCTTTAAGTTTCGGTAGGCATCGGATATTCAATGGTTTGTACAAGTTTTTAGTGACACTTTGAAACAAATAACTTTCGAATAGGAGACTCCATGGTGGCGTCGAATCTTTGACCAAATTTGGTATCACGTCAAATATCCGATGTTATGCCACCGATGGAAAAAAAAAGTACATGTGTTGAAGATGCAACAGAGAAGTGTCGAATTTCAGACATGCAAGGTGTCGGATTTTGGGTTGAAATTCTGTTGTGCTATTTTATAGCTTCCACTCTTACACTATGCATTGATGATCCTATTTTTGTTCTTCCATGTTATTTATGACCCCATGGATTCCTTCTCACCTATCTCAGCCTTCTTGATGCTTTGTAACACCCTTTATGCATTAGTGTTCCTCCAGGTGCTCTTCATGGCTCCACTCCTTAGGTTTTGGTAACTCCTTCTCATGGTTCTAATTCGAGAAAGGGAATCTTTTTACTAAGACACCACTCCATTAAATCATTTTAATTCTATGTGATGAGGATTAAACCTTACCTCTCTCTAATTGGAGTTGATACACTTGGGTTAAAGTTGGCCTCCTTATGCT
Source organism: Pseudotsuga menziesii (assembly GCA_001517045.1). Taxonomy (NCBI): domain Eukaryota; kingdom Viridiplantae; phylum Streptophyta; class Pinopsida; order Pinales; family Pinaceae; genus Pseudotsuga; species Pseudotsuga menziesii. The sequence goes on along the minus strand of LPNX011123759.1, from coordinate 19,635 downwards.
ATATATTCATAAGGCTTCTCCTTGTTGAAGTTAATCTTGAGCTTTGTACCATGTGAATTGGGCTATCTATCCATGTTGAGAATGTTGGTAGTATTGGGAGTGTATTAAGAATTAGAGTTAGTCTAGTTCTTTTCCCTTTGCTTTGTTTCTATCACTCTACTAGTCCAAGTTCTCACACAGGAAGCCATGAAACGGGAATGGCTAGCTAGGTCATATCCCATAGGCAGTGGAGATGGATTGGAAAGTAGTAGTGGGAAGCATTGTGGTTCTCAAAAGAGGTAGTTTAGAGAGTTGTTAGACTAACTATTCATCTACCTATGGATCCATGGTCTCATCTTGGGGGTGACCTGTCCAAGAGAGGAATTCTTGATGGTGTCTACAGTTGGGAGGAAAGTCATCCTGCTATATCCAATTGCACATATCTTGAGATAAGTATTTCTCATATGATTTTATTTATGTTTTAACATATTATTATGATGATTATGTGAAAATGTGTTTGAATTGAATTACATATATGATTGATTATTGTATGTCATAATCTAGTTTCAGGAATACTAGATTGAGTAGGATTTGAATCCAAGATGATATTCATTATGATCTTCTTTCTCTTCTTCAAAATATTTAATTATGATTATACGGTATTGGGAGTAGTGAAACCATATGTTATGGTTTAAAATTATATGTTACTTTTTATGCATTGGAACATGTTCCAATGTATCCAAAAAATAGTTTCCAGTAAGTATTTCCTTTCGTTTCATCGAAAAATATTTCCAGATGACCAAGATATGCCTGTCTTATTCCAACAGTTTTCTTGGTGCCGGGTTGAGCGCACCAGTTGTTAGATTGGAAATTTTATATGCATGGATCTGCTCATATTTGCATATATGACTTTTGATAATGTAATATTAATGTAACATTGATTCATTGCTGGAGATAGGAAGCCATGCAATATAAAATACATTAGTGAAAATTGGTTGTAGGGGACAACCATTGGGAGATGATTTTGTGGGTTGTGATTGCAGCCGGTAACTTTTTCCTTTTGTTTTGTAGTGGCATAGTTTTAGCTTACAGCCTACATATATTTCTTGATGTGTGTTTTCATTAGTTTTTATTTTCACTAAAATCACATACCGAACAACGCCACAAACTAATTAAATCTACAAAAAATTAACAATACAATACTTGACAATTATAAACTATGTTTTAATAATATTTACAAAGTATAAGAATTTAATGTAAGACCTTAATCACACTATGGTATAGATTCATTATTCATGCACTCAATGTGATTATGAAACTAAATTTAATTTTGATAGAGTTTATTAAATGTTGAGATTTTTTAACTAAGGGCGATGAATTATTTAATTAAGTAATTTAATCAAGTAATGCAACCTTAGTAATGTTCATTAAACTTAGAAATTCAATTAATCATTTAATGGTTAGTTGTCCTAACCTTATTCCGTTGTTCTTAAACCAAAATTTAGAACCTTTTGTCTTGTCATAAGGGTCGAGGACATTACAAGTGGTATTAGGGCTTAAGGTTTCAACACTGCGGCTATTGGGCCTTCTGTGAAGTTTCAAGTCAGTTTGAAAACATGCATTTGCATTAGATAACTTGGATGCATGAACCTTAATATAGTTTTGCATGTGAGCTATTTAATTAAAGTGATAGATTGGGATGGCTATGGGCTTCATGTTCATCCAGTAAGGAGAAATATGGGAAGGATTTCTATCCCCCTTGTCCAATTAGGTAGATTGTAACTTAGAAATGTTGGCTAGTTACTTTATAAACCAAAAGAAAAGTAGTTTTAATGATAATGAACTTAGACCAATGTGAGGAAGTGTAGAGAGGATAATGAAAGGCTAATTCATATCCAGGAGCATATTATGAATGATCTAAAATAATTGAAGACAATCCAAATATCCATTGAAAAGAGTAACAAAAGAGGTTATGTGAGGTATACATCATCTTCAAGAATACCTTATCACTCAGAGAGAAAGAAGGGGTATGCATCAAGTGGTACATATAGTAGTCCTAAAAGATCTCCAGTAAGATACACGAAGAGGAGGTCTACTTGAGATGAAATACTAGGAGAGCTTAAAAGAATCAACCCCCCAACTTTTGATGGAGAAGTAAATCAAGGAGAATATGTTTAAGCATGGTTGTTGAGACTCAATAAGCTCTTCTAGTTGCACAAATACACACATAATATGGAAGCACATGTAGCCATATACCATTTGCAAGGAAATGCATCTCTCTAGAGGGATCAGCTAGTTAAGTTAAATGACATTGAAGAAGACAAAATATATCGGAAGAAATTTAAGAAGTACTTCCAAAAGGAATACCTCTCTTAGCATTACTATTACAAAAATATGGAAAATTTCTTTGAGCTTAAGTTGGGAAGCATGATTATAAATGCCTATGAGAAGAATTTTTTGGAACATTTGAAGTATGCAGACTTCATCAAATATGAGAACGTAAAGATTCAAAGGTTCCTAAGTGGTCTTCCTAAATATTATAGAGATAAAATCCAGTATGATAGACCAAGGAACCTTAAGGATGCGATCTGGAAGGAAAAACACCTATATGAACAGAATAAGAGCAAGGCCCCATATCAAAAGAATTGGAAGGATATGAAGAAGAAAAAATAGGAGAAGTGAAAGAAAGGTTTCTAGCCTTGAAAATTAAGAAATGGTAATTCTTATCAACAAGGGAAACCAACATAAGAGACTTTGAGAAAAATACCACCCGTGGAATGTTGTATATGCAAGGAAAATCACTTTGACAGTCATTGCCCGCATAAGAATAATAACCTTCACAACATTCAAGAGGATTCAACTTTTGGAGATGTAGGTGGAAGTGTTCAAAGGATCTATTCAAACCTGGATGAGAGGAAAGATAACCACCAATCACAAATGATTGAGGAGCAGGTAAGATTGCTAATAAAACCATAGCTATTTTGATTCATTTTGGAGATAGCAATAGTTACATTGCACTAAACTAATTGATAAATGTTTTTTGAATAAAATTAAACTTGAAATAGCAATTCTAGTACAATTAGCTGCAAAATCCAAGTGGAAAATCACAGAATTTGTAAAGATGTGTCCTTTAGAAATGAATGGAATGAAAAACTTTGCAGACTTAAACATCATACCCTTGGGTTCGTATGTTGTATTAATTGGCATGGATTGGATGTAGACACACCATTCCATGCTATATTTTCATAATAAAACTTATACTTGCTTAGATGAAGAAGGAAACCGAGTGATAGTCGCAGGTATACTTAGACCCATATCCCCGAGGAAGGTATCATCTCTACAGTTGGAGAAATGTCTCAGAAAGGGGTGACAGCTATATGCAATCCATGTGGAAGAGTCAAAGTAAGGAAAAGAACTATAACTACAAGATTACCCAATACTACAAGAGTTTGCATATATATTTCAAGGACCGCCAGGAATGCCTCCTAAGAGGGACATTGATTTTTCTATTGACTTAGTGCCAAGAACAACACCTTCATCTAAAGAACCTTATAGAATGAGTACTCCAAAGTTAAATAAAATACAAGTGTAGTTAGAAGAGATACTAAAGAAAGGTAACATAAACCAAGCTTTTCAACTTGGGGAGCCCTTGTGTTATTTGTGAAGAAGAAGGGTGGACCTCTAATACTCTACATAGATTATAGGGAATTGAACAAAATGACGATTGAAAAAAATATCCCTTACCAAGAATTGACATCTTGTTTGATCATTTAAGAGGATTCAAGGTATTTTCAAAGATAGATTTGACGACAATATACCACTAACTTATAATAAAGAATGAAGATATCAGTAAGATAGCATTTGGAACAACATATGGACATTATGAGTTCATAGTGGTACCTTTTGGTTTAACAAATGCACCAGCAATATTCATGTTTAATGAAAGGAGTCTTTAGAAAACACTTAGATAAGTTTTTTATTGTATTCTTGACTGAAATCCTTGTCTATTCCAAGACAAAGAAGAACATGAAGAACATCTAATGTTAGTAATGCAAGTGCTTATAGAACATAAATTGTAGGACAAATTAAGCAAGAGTTATTTCTATCAAGGAATAATCCACTACCTAGGGCATATCATATATGAAGAAGGTGTTTGAGTATATTATAAAAAGATAAGAGCCATTATGGAATTTCCATCACCTAGGAATGTATGAGAAGTATTTTTTTCATGGGATTAGCTGGGTACTATAGAAGTTTTATCGAAGGATTCTCAAAGTTACCTCATCCTATCAAATCTTTGCAGAAGAAGGGTGTAAAGTTCAACTAGACTCCTAAGTGTGAATATAGTTTTCAAAGGATTAAGGAAATTCTTACTAGTGCACCTGTTCTAAGGATTGCAGATTGTGAAGGAAACTTTGTTATGTGCAAAGATGCATGTAAGAAAGGAATTGGTGGAGTATTGATGTAGGATGGACATGTGATCAATTATGAATCTATAAAGTTGAAGGAACATGAGAATAACTATGCCACCGATGACTTAGAGCTTGTGACTATCATCCATGCTTTGAACATGTGGTGACATTATCTAATGAGTAAAAAGTTTGATTTGAGAACTGATCATGATGGGTTAAAATACTTGTTTGAGAATCCTAATTTGAATGCAAGACATAGGAGGTGGATGGAGTTATTATGTGAATATTACTTTGACATCAAGCATATCAAAGGTAAGGAAAATAAAGTAGCACATGCACTTACTAGGAAGATACATGTGATGCATGTAGTTGTTATAAAAACTAGCACATCATATTTAAAGGATAAGATCATTGAATCCAGTGTTACAGATGAACTTTATCATCATGTGAAAGAAGGATTGCAACAACAGAAAATTCCATAAAAATTTGATAAGTATAAGTTTAAAGAAAATGGGATCCTCAGGCACAGAGATAGAATGTATGTGCCTAATGTTGGAGATATGTTGGAGGAGCAAGATGGTATGTCGACTTGAACGATAGCCAACTTAGTCGATCAGCCAACTAAGTTGGTCAGTCAACTAATTAGAGATTAGGTCATCCACCTAAGTTCGTGTCAGTTGAGTGAACCAAGAGGTAGTTATTTTGTAACTGTTTGTAAATCGTATATATTAGGTTGTTGAGCTAGATGAGAAATCGGTTCAATTCTCTGCATTGTATGAACCCTCTAATGTTAATATAATCTGTTATTTTATCTACTATTCTTATCTTTTGTCTCTATTATGTATGTATGCTTTAGTATGTATTATTGGTAACCCTATGTGATTTGTGCGATTACAACATTGGTTCCGTTATCGGTAGTACATGTCTGAGATGTATGCAAGCAGATGATATCAGAATATGAGATTAAGGACTGGTGGGAGCGTAGAGTAGAAAATTATTTGTAGAATTACACACAAAGAAACATATTAACGACCACACAAGTAAAATAAAGATTCTTTATAAAGACACGTGAGAAGTTTGTAGAATCAGTGCCCCAACTTATGAAGAAACTCCTAGATGAAAAATCCAGAAGGGACTAAAGATCAACAGTTACTAGAAAAATTAATTCACGAGGGAAGAACAAACTTGTCGGAGTGGTTCGAAAAAATCACCAATAAATTCTGTGAGGAGCAAGCAGTAGAAGACAGAACTTCGGTGGAAACCGTCAAGTAGAAATTCTACACACACCTCACCGAGCAATTTTGGTGTTCCTTACCGACCTTGCTGTTTAAGTTCCTAATCGAGAAGGGAGTGGGTCATATTTTTTAACCCCGTTCATCACTTCATGGACTGCCATTAAACCCTAACTAGGAGAAAAAGAAAAAGAGGTGGGAAAAATTCATTGCCGAAAGGGAGTGGGAATACATCCTAAGCAAGTAGACCGAACTATCTGGGCTTTATAAATCATCGGGTAGGCTATGGGGGGGCAGTTCGTCATATGACAGAATAAAGTGGAGTGGATTCTAGTTGACTAAAGGAGATACAAATCATAAGTAATGAGAAGTCAACCTAAAGAGGAAACCAAGAAGATAGTGTCACACAAAGGTATGACAGACTTCCAGAAAATAGAGAGGGAGAGGAGGCTACAAAGTAGGGAAGAAAGAAGAGAAAGAGCCTTAGCGCTGCAGAGTGGAATGAGTACTAGGGTGACCGACCAGGAAACAGATCCGCTGGAGTCAATTCATGACCAACAAGAATAAGGCATGGAAGAAGAGGCGTCCCCTATGGAAGAAGAATTGTGGATAGAGCAGTGAGAAGCTCTCCAATTAGAAGTTCCCCAAGAAGTAAAACCTCCAACAGATCCGCGTACCCGGATACAAGCTACTGACAAAGAGGACCTCAGACTAGGAGCTAGTGACTTTGGTATATGGAGTCGACTAGATGACGAAACATACATAGGTATACATCTAATTATCCGTCGACCAGAAGAAGGAAATTGGGTTACGCTTCAAGCGGTACCCTCCAACTGAAGTATCCACTTACTTTTACCGACACATGAAGGAGCACCCCCCTGCCAAATACATCTTTGGAAGACACAGAACATTTAGAACTGCAAACAAATAATTGCACTTGGACATCGACAGAAGAAGTCGACACTAACCGACTGCTGGTCGAAGAGGAAATGACAAAAACAACCAACGGGAACAAGAGTTCCATCGACGATAGTTCCGCAGAGAGGACTAAGCAAATAACCTCACCTCTCACACCACTACCTCCACCACCGCCACCTCCTAAAGAAAGCAGTGACAGTGACTCTGACATGGGTCACGGGTCAGCACACATTCCCTTATATGAGGGTGATGAGGACCCCAGATGACACTGGTTTGTCTGTGAGTCGACTTGGGAGGCTAACCAAGTTACGGATGAAGATAGGTAGATGGAACAGTTCACTAGTGCCTTGAGGAAAAGGGCATTAACTTGGTACATGACCTTTTCTAAAAGAACACCTTGAGAAACCAAGGCCGAGTTCAAAGCACAATTTCTATCATTTTTCAAAACTCCAGATGCAAAACATCTGGCAGCAAATAAACTAAAAACGACATCGCAGAAGCCAGGAGAAACTATCTGTGATTATGATAAATGATGGAAAGACCTTCTTAGCCAATTGGACTATGTTATTTATGAACAATTGTTAATTCAGGGGTTTCTTGCAGCTTTATCATAGAAAATTCATCGACACATAAGCTTGGAGACATTCAAGACTTATGAAAATGTGCTTACAAAATCTCTCCAAGTAGAAATGGATGAGGAAATACCAGCATACTCCACTGATCATAGACTAGAAGAACAGCTTGAGAGCATACAGAAGTCATTAAAATAATTAAACCTCAAAAATTAAGATATCCGGTGCATGAAGTGCTCAACAGCCGGACATTCAATAGACAACTGTCAATAGGACATCAGCCGACAAGACGTTCGATTCATGCAGACTAAAATTTTTTGCAACATTTGCCAAGAGCATGGAGACCACTCGACAAAATATTTCACGTTCAACATGAAGAACAGCAAGGCATCTTGGTGTGCAATCTGTGAAACTAAAAATCATAACACTGTCGATTGCCATCTGAATCTCAAGAACTGACAAAATTATCATGCAGTCTATCAGACCAATGTAGTTGCACAAAGTAATGAGCAAAACCACGCGCCAAACAATCAAAACAATCAAAGATACGAAGGTCGAAGATACGAGTGCCAGTATGACAACCAACATGGAGGCTATGGAGGTCAAGGTTGATTCTCTGAGAATCAAGACAACCGACCACGTCGACCCATCCATTTTTTCACATGTTATAAGGAGGGACATCGACATGCAGATTGTCCATACATGGACAAGACTGACCTAAAATTCTGTACTAATTATGGCATAGGGGATCACTCATTAGAGGATTTCCCTATTATGCTTGAAAAGATAAATAAAAAGAAGAATTTTAATGTCTTGTCGTGTGTGCAAAAACATGATATTATCAATACAAAGAATTTACATATCGTAACCCGACAAGGGACGAAAACTGGGAGTGATAACCCCCAAATAAGCAAGATAAAAGAAAAAAGTGTTTATCCTGACCCAGTTAAAGAAAAACAAATATACAAAGATGCAACAAATATATTTATATAATTTGCTTGATAGGAAGAAGAAGATGATAATCAACAAGACACAGTAAAAGAGCTAATAAAGTTGGTACAAAAAGATAAAACAATATCACAATTCATCGACTTGCTATATAAAATAAAACACAACAAAGACACCGAAAAACAAACAAAGAATATCTGCAGCTTAAACCAAAAAGATAAAAGTGATGTCGACCCACTTGTCGACTTGGAAATTGAAGGATACCATGTTCGACAAGTTGTACTCAATTTCATATCATAGGTAAATATTATGACTCGACACACATGGGAACAGTTAGGAAGACCTCGACTATATGAGTCAGATATATACCTAAAACTAACCGACCAAGGCCCAATTGAACCTATTGGAATCTGGAAAAATGTTGACACCACAATTAAGGGAATATCAACCAAAGTTGACTTTGAAATTATTGACCCTAAGGAAGGATCCAGCTCCTTCCCAACGTTAGTAGGTCGACCTTGGGGCAGAAAGATGAAAGTGTTGATATCCCTAGATAAAGAGAGAATAAAACTAAAATGAAATGGACAAAAGGTCATTGTACCTATTCATCCATCCCAAGGATAACCTTGGATAGAACCTATCGATGAAGAAGTTGATATATGACAACTTTATCAGATAAAAAATAATGCAGATTATACAAAACCTAATATCTATGGAGAACTTCATTTAGGCAACCAAGACTCAGTAGGATATAATTCAAATGCAGAATTATATGATTGGGAAGTTGAGAATTATGAAACACAAGCAAGAGGGTGCTGGACTATCCAAAAAGTATAGAAAAATCCCACCCAATAGTGCTTCTTAATGTCCATTGTACCAAACATATTTGAGAAAAAAATTAGGGAATACCCTACTTTAAAACCTACAGATGTAAATAATACACAAATACCAAGATATAAGGAAAGAGAATCACCAGTCATGCACATAGAACACATGTCCAAAAATATTGGTGAACATGGTCGACTACAAAGTTTAGTAGAGACTTTTATAGGACAAGTTGCTAGATGGTGGGATACCGATCAGACAAGACTGCAGATCTGGACAACAGCTTCGACTTACTTTGTAGAAAGGTTTGGAGGAAATAATTTAACCAACCAAGCTCAGATAATTATTTTCATTCAATGACAGAATCCAGAAGACCATATTAATACATGTGAAAAATAATGGAGAAGACTTGGGTACAAAGATGAACGTGCATGGCCACATCTATTCCCATCAACCCTCACTGACTTACCAAATAAATGGTATAAGATGGAAGAATCCTGAGGTCAAACATTCCTATGGCATGAACTCAAAGAAAATTTTATCAACGACTTCAACTTTATACCACAAAATAAGAATTTGGTCGAAACAGCAAAGCAAATTCATGAATTTATACAGCTGACAGAAAACAAACCCTTAAAATATAACCAATAGACAATAAATTGTAACAATATACAAACCAGGACAATGCCACAGTTGACAAGACTACAGTTAGAAAATGAAAATACTGAAGGGAAAATCTTTAGATGGAATTCAAACCATGTCAAAATGACCAAACCTATTCGCACAGTACTCAAAGTTGGAACAACTGACAAGGACAATACCGATCGAATGACTGCAGCCAACTTCCCTACGACATTCTCACAGTTTAAAGAAGGAATTCAATCAATCAATGAAGCCAAAGCACCAGAATGGCTAGATGCTAAGGTCAAAACTAGATAATTCGACATCTCAAATGATGGCCGACCAAAAATGGCAAAGATTGGAGACTACTAAAGTGAAGAGTAGACAACAAAAATAGTGAACCTCTTAAAAGAGTTCCAGGATGTATTTTCCCGAGATTATACATATCTCAAAGTTTTAGTCCACGAAATGGGTGAAATGAAAATTGACACTAAACCTGATGTTCTACCTATGAAGAAAAGGCCATATAAGCTAGCTCATAAATACAAAGAGATAGTCAAAAAGGAGATTGATAACATGCTTGCAGCATGCAACATCTACCCTATTGACCAATCAAAATGGGCAAGTCTAATGGTTTTTCAACCTAATAAACATGATTCGACCAAATTAAGAATTGTGTCGACTTCAAGGAGCTAAATAAAGTGACACTAATAGACCCATTTCCAACTCCTTATGTAAATGAAATCTTAAATGAAGTTGTAGGACATGAATGCTACTCATTTACAGATGGATTCTCAGGTTATAACCAAGTGCCAATAGCTAAAGAAGATCAGAAAAAGACAACATTTGTATGTGAATTGGCTCATTTGCTTACAAGGTTATGCCTTTTGGATTAAAGAATGGACCTGCAGTATTCTCTAGAATTGTGGTAAAAACATTCCAAGAATATATTTACAAAACCATGGCAATATACTTTGATGATTGGAAAATATACTCCATGTTAAAATATCATTGCAAATGGCTAAGGCTTATGTTGGAAAGATGTCGACAAATCCAGTTAGCTTTGAACATCAGGAAGTGCATATTTGTGACCCCCATAGGGATATTGTTAGGACACATTGTCTATAAGGAAGGCATTAAGTTCGACTTGGCAAAAATCAAAATTATCCTCGACCTCAAACCACCAGTAAAATCAAAACAAGTCAGGGTGTTACTTGGCAACATAGGCTATTACAGAAAATTCATAAGATATTATTCAGATATGACCTATGCACTAGAAGAACTATTAAGGGAAGATAAAGAATTTAGCTGGACAGAGGAATGTCACATATCATTTGAAAAACTAAAAATAAAACTAGTCGAAGCACCAATCCTAAGGTTTCCAAACTGGTTGACTAAATTCCATGTCCACATTGACGCATCAGGTCTAGCAATAGGAGCAATCCTAACTCAACCAGGAGATGATGGAATGGATTATCCTATAGTTTACAGTAGCAAGAAACTAAACAAAGTTGAACGAAACTATTCGATGACAAAAAGAGAAGCAATAGGAATGGTCTTTGCACTACAAAAATATTGGCATTATCTCCTAGCTAATCCATTTATCTTTTACACTAATCATCAGGCATTAAAATACCTTGTGAATAAGCCTCTACACCATGGAAGAATTTGTCAATGGCTACTTCTATTCCAAGAATTTGAGTTCAAAGTCGTTGTTAGACCAGGTAAGTTAAATGTCAGCCCCGACCATTTATCTAGAATCGACATAGGAGAGGAACCGACAGGAGTCGAAGACGACTTACCAGATGCACATCTATTTCAAATAGAAGCAGTCTCAGTAGAGCTAGAGGAAATAGCTCATTTTTTAGAACATGGACAAGCACCAAAAGGTATGAGTACAAAAAAGAAACAGATCTTAACCATGAAAGCTGCACTTTATATCCTCATAAATGGATTCCTGTACAAAATGGGTTTAGACGACATCCTTAGAAGGTGTGTACTAGAACATGAAAGGAACAACATTATGCATGAAGAACATTATGGACCTATAGGAGGACATTTCCAAGCAGACACAACTGCAAAGAAAATCCAACAATCAGGGTTATGGTGGCCGACACTTCACAAAGATTGCAAAAACTTTGTAAGCCAATGTGACAGATGCCAATGACTAGGTCGACCCCTTCCTAGCATAGAAATGCCCTTTATCTCGATAAAACCAAGTTTGACATTTGAAATTTGGTCCATCGACTTCATAGGACCATTTCCTATACCAACAAAAAGAACAGGTGCAAGGTACATAATAACTGCAGTCGAATTGTAACCAAATGGGTAGAGGCAGAACCAGTCGACACATGTTCCACTGAGATAGCTACTAAGTTCATCTATGAGAATATAATTACCATATTTGGATGTCCATTAACCCTAATTAGTGACCAGGGAACACACTTTATCAATAGAACTATCAAAACCCTAACAGACCAGTTCCAAATCGACCATAGTCAGAGTACAGCATACCATCCTCAGTCGAATGGAGAAATTGAAGCATTTAACAAAACATTAACAAAAGGACTAACCAAAATATGTAATGCAGACAAAGACGACTGGGATGAAAAGATACCTGCAGTACTATGGGCATACAGAACAGCATACAAACGATCAACTGACCAAACCCCCTTTCGACTATTTTATGGACAAGAAGCAGTAGTTCCATTACATTTCCAACAACAGTCACCTATTATCGCGGAGATTTTACATGTCGATGTCGAACAAGGAAGAAAGGACCGACTATTTCAACTAAGTAAACTCGAATAACATCGACTAGTGGCGATACAACATCAAGAAATCCAGAAACAACAACAAAAAGCATGGCACGACAAAAACATCAAAAACAAAAACTTGTCAGTAGGAGACCTTGCTTTACTATGCAATACTCGGGTAAAAGGAAAACCTAAAAAGTTACATACATAATGGATGGGACCCTATGTTTTCGAAGAGATACATGCCAACGGATCAGTCCAACTAAAGATGTTACAAGGCATAGTATTTCAAAAACTCATTAATGGAGCTCGACTAAAATGCTATAGAAACTAAAACAACCACATTAAAAAAAAGCATATAATGACCATAACGGTTAAACAAAAACTATAAAAACCTAACAATCCAAAAAGCAAATAGTATTGTTATACGCACAAAACTATGACAGGAAATCACCACTTCGACAACCGACATCATTCCCTTCGACGTAACACCATCGACCATTTTCATAACCGACATCGACCGACGACCTCAATAGTCCCATCGCGCATTCATGACTTCGAGCGCCAAAATCAAATCACCATTAACGCACACTCAAGTGTTCTAGCTGGAACATCATGTCCGCCATTAATACACCCATCAACAAGAACATCCAATGCATCCCCTATAAATACTGAACCACCAAAGGATCATTCACCACAATTCCAACAGAGAGAGCAACATAGCAACCAAATGACTAAAAACCAAGAGAACTGTAGTAAAATCAACCCCCAAACCGACAATATGGCACCAAAATAGACCAGATCCTTATCCAAGACCAAGGAATTACAAACTGCATAGACACCATTAGTGAGAAGATTAAATAACATTAAGAATGCTAAGGTGCAGGAAGGCTCATGGGCCAAACTTTGGGCCGAGATAAAATAATGGGCATACATCGACAAGAATCCTACCCAAGCAGCATAGAAAATACAACACAGTTATATTGTAAATTATGCCAACACACCACTCATGGCCAGATTCAGTTGCACAAAAGAAACAGCAGTCAATTTTGTCATAAGCCGGTACCACAACGACCGATTTTACTTCAACCAACCGGTAGACATCTCCAAGGAAGTCATTTCCCAATTAACAGGGCTATCAAACAAAGGAGACCCATTACCAGTTGGTATAAAAGAAGGATTGGTTGAAGAATTAATAGGTTTGGCATCAAGAAAAAACTTGAAAGGACTAATGATTGGTCACATAACACATCGAATGCCACAGATTGTGGCCAAAATCATAGCTATTACACTCACAATGGTAGGTCGTGGAAGCGACCTCAAACTAGATATGTTGGAAGCATTTTATACCATTGCAACCAACAAAAAGATATACAGATGGGCTGAGTATGTCGCAGACATGATCAAAAACATCTGTGAGAAATTCCAAGAGACGGGAGGAATTATCAGGTTCCCATCCCTTATCTTATGGATAGTAATGTTCGCTATTTGCCCTGAAGGAGACAAAAATTTTCAAGAACCAAAAAAACTCCATATGTGGAGATTCAAAGCATTCTCCCAGAAAGGAACAATGAAGGAGCTTGTGAATGGGAAAGTTCTATTGGAAAACTGGCTCCAACAGTTAAAAGTCCATACAACCAGATGGAGGGTGCCTCAGAACATTTGAGGAAGTCTGCCTAAAAAGGCCCACATTCAGCTACAGCTCAATCATACAGTGGTGTGGTACATGTAGGGCACCAAATCAAATGCAAAGACCCTCAACTATTGTCCGTTAGTCGAAGCGATATTTCAAGAACTATCTCGACAGGCGGGAACAAAGATACCAATACCATCAAAAGCAAAGGTAACAGACTTCTCGATAGAGGAACCATTGACAGAACAAGAGAAGGAGGACGATTATGAACTTAACCTATACATCAGTACCCTTGTGTCGAAGGAGGCACCGGTTGAAGGCACTGGTCAACTATAGATCATAATCAAGTCGTCGACGACACAAAGGGAAGAAACACATGTAGAACAGCAGGTAACCAATCCGGTTGAAGAAAATCTCATCGCGACTCATACACCAAGGGAAGGGATATAAACCGAAAATCCAAAGTATGTTGTCACCAAAGAGATTATCACCAAATTATCGAAGGAGATAGCAGTTGTAAGAAAAAGGAAAAGAACACAACCACAAGGGAAAGGTAAGCGCAAGCTTATCATTCCATAGTCCTCGGATGATGAGGAGGAACTGGCAGCTACGGCCCTCGACATAATAGAAGATGTTGTAGTAAAAAATTGCCAGTCAAAACCCAATTTTAGAAATTTGTCGAGGCAGGGGCATAGAAAGGTCAACCAAAGAAGGAAAAGATCACACACACTTCGATGCTTGAAAATGTAGTAGATCTTGTGTCTACACCCCCACCTCCATCTCCAACAAAAATAACAGAAGAGCTAGTACTAGAACAGCTTTCAATAATCCCACTCGACTTATGAAAAAGTGCTATGTCGGAGGCTATGAAGGAAAATTTTGACCAGGACAGAGACCTCCAGGCTTACATTGAAAAATTACCTGAGATATTCACCAAGGTGCAGAAGCTCTCTACCAAAGCACTTCTTTTCGAAGTCAGAGGATCTCGACTACCAGTTTCCCAACCTAGACAAGTACTCCAAAGGCTAAATATGGTGGCAATAATCAGCTCGACATTCGAAAGGAACCCCAACAAAGAAGCTGAAGTTATCACATGTCAGGTCACATATATCACTCCGACTGACCCTGAACCCCAACCACTAGCTATTGAACTGATCGAAGGTGAGGAAGAAGAAAATATGGAGGACATAAATTGATAAATTGACCAATTGTTCTCCGACCTGGAATCACCTCCTCAGATCAAAAATCCACCACTCAACCATAATTCCACCAACCCAATCACACCCGACCATTCACCAACACCATCACCACCACCCCCTAACTCAAAACCCTTAATTCAACCAGCTGCACCAGAACCACCGCCACCATTAGTAACAGTCACATCCACTTCTAAACCCTCTGCACCCAACCAACCAGAATCACAACCAGATGCAGCAGACACCCAACCAACTCAAATAGAAATACCATCAACCAGTGCTGCACATCAAACAGACAATCCAGACTCGACTCTTGCAGGTACACAGGCACCGAAACAAGCAGAACAAGAGAAGCACAAAAAGAAGAAGGACCATCATGGACAGCCAGCAATGGTCCACATCAATCTACTTGGGTCAACCACTGCGGTCTATGCGACCAAATTGAGAGATCCAGAGCTAGGACAACTACTGGAAGAACTAGCAGTCGAAGCAAAAACAAGGAACCAGCATAGACGTAAGGAGCTAGACAACAAGGAAAAAGAACAAGTTAAGTTCCCTAACAAATGTAGGAACCTGGTCCAGTCTATGATACCAGGACCGGTAGAGGTCAACACCAATAAACCGCTAGAAAGAGCTTATCAGTTGTTTGAAAGTATGGTGTCGGTGCCCCAAGCACAAATTCAGGACACAAAAGAGGAACAAAAAGAAGAAACCATTCAGCTATTGATGGAGCAACACACGGCCTTTTCAGAAGCCTACAAAGTGTTGCAAGATCACATGGAGGATTTTGTTATCATAGAAGAAGTACTGCGAGACTGGCCTTCTTACTACGGGAAAGTCTATCAGCATACTAGGCAGACCCGACAAGAGATCCAAGCACTTGAGAAGAGGAAAAGTACTGACAAAGCACTTAGAAGCACAATTGAAGATTAGATAGTGCTTGAAACAAATAAACTACATAAGATCGAAAGGGAAGCACATCAGTGGGTACATCAAGCCATCCCAAACTTTGAAAAAGTACACATCATCTGCCTACAAATGAAAGGACTCATAGAGACAACAGAGAAAAGGACCAGTTTATGGGTCCCGACATGGGAAAAATAGCTGAAATTTCCATTCAAGAGAAAATGTCGATCTTATCAAGTCTGACTACACTAACCATTGACATACAGAAAATATTGCAGAGTTGGACGGATTTCCAACATCACCTCACAATGACAGCCCCAGCAATTGTCAAAGTCTACGTATAGAAAAGACCGACCATCAAACTTCATAGCCGGCCAGGGATAATTTTAGGGGCGAATTATAGCCCATTGGCGAATTTTAAGGGGTGCCCGAAAATAGATGGGCGAATTTTTAATATTAAAATGGTTTTTTTAAATTTAATAAATTAGCCCATATTTTATTTTATATATAATTTCCTTTCATTAAATAGCCCGCGCGATTAACCTCTGAAAATCCATAGAACCTAATTTTGCCAAGCCGTCGATGGGAAAATCGTGACATTCGCCCCCGATTTCTTCCGTAATGGAGGTGAAATCGCCAAAAATTTACAGTTTTGGAGGATAAATGAAGACGATTCACCCAAATTTATGGTAGATAGTTTAAAAATTTGGTATTTCGCCCCCACAGGCCCGATCCTTCTTCCACACGAGGATAGGGTCGAACTACGCGATCAGAGGAGGTCAGGCTGCTTCATGGATTGCTAAGCTGAGGAGAGACCTGGATATTATAATCCGGGAGCGCGACACCTCTTCAAGTATTATCTTCTTGTATGGATGGCTTATAGATGCTTGTAGGCCTCCTTGTTTTTAGAGTACCCATGGGCTTGTAGGTTGCTGAGTCATCACGGCGAGGTTTCTTAAATCCTTACTTCAGGATCATATCACAGAGCTCGAAACCCATTGAGAGTCGAACCAATACAAAGCAGCAGAGAGATCTATCTTCTAGAGTCACAGAATCAGACCTTTCATCTGCGATGGATTTTTGGGTAAATTTGTTTTAGTTCGTCCCTGATTTGCAGGCCCTGGATGTTCATGCATTGGGTATGGAGCAGCACAAGATTTGGGTCTGCTTCAGGGGAAAACGGATGGCACAGGTCTGCTACATCGATTTACTTCAAGAGTTTTCCTTACAGGGTCAGCGAGGAGACTGGGTTCATTGATTATGACAAGCTGGAGGAGAAAGCCTTGGATTTCAGGCCTAAGCTTATTATCTGTGGAGGCAGTGCTTATCCCAGGGACTGGGATTATGCTAGGTTCCAGGTTGTTCATCCATTCTTTGGCTCTCTTTTTTATACAGATCTGTCACATGTTCTGTCTTTTCTTGATATTAAGGCACGGAAGGAACATCGTATTCAGGCACAAGAAAGTAATTGCACCAAAAGAAGTGAGGCGCTCTTACAGCCAAGGCTGCAAGAGATCTCCATCTTTATGGGTATTAAAATGAAAAGAAAAATATTTTTTATTTATTTGAATTAATTACCATAACATAATAAACTAGCATAAATCGATCTTAACTCTGGATGTTTCAAGTGGCCGGAGATTTGCTCTTAGGATTTCTTTAATCCCTCTTTAATCCCTCTCAGTGCTTCATAGATAGATCTGAGATTGAGATGGATCTATGCTACTCTTGTATTCCTGAAAAATTCTATGGTGGTAGATTGAACTTCAAACAAGTTAAGTCCTCCCTCTTTCAATCTTCATAATTCAGATATTGTGTATTAATGGTTTTTTGACCTTCACCCTTCGGGTTTATAACTTTATATCCCATCACTCTTATTCTTTCATGTTTGTCTCTTAATTCAACACTCGGATATACTAATTACATTATAGGACTTTACAAATGATCCTCCAATGAATAACCTTAACATGACCTAAATGCCTTCTTCCAACTAGTAAACTATAATACACACAGACTAATTTGTGTGTTGATATTTTCTAACAGCAAAACTCGTGATCAGCAAATCAGGTGCCCAAAGTGCCTCATTGACATGTTTATATCAACAGTTAGTGTTTTATGATGTGCTTTTAATCATATTCCAAGTGGGATAATGACAATGTTTCCTGGCCCTGATTGTGCTCACATTGCATTTTAAAAAATTTCTGATAATGGTTAGAAAAATAAATACATTCATTAGGTTCGTATCATTCTGCAATTTGACAAACATTAGCACATTATTTTTTTAAAAACTTGCTGGAATCATTTCTAATCAACAGCAGAATTATACCCAGAAAACTGATGTTTTGTACACTTAATGGAAAATGATCATTGTTAACACAGTATCTGTCATTGGTCACTGGTTAAGTTTTGGTGAAGTCACATTAGTTGAACATACAAACTGTGCCCTGAATCCACAGACTAACTATACTTGATGATGGGAACTCCATTCATCCCAGGGAACCTCTGTCCGTTTTATTTTTGCATTTGAAGTGGACTAGGGTATGGATAGCTCCTACTTGAAAACCGATCAATAGACTATAGTAACCAAATTTAAGAAGAACAGCAATATTTATTCTAGACCCAGTTTCATAACTAATCAAATTGAAATAAGCTAGTTGAAGAGGGAAACTAGGGTCCACAACATTTTCTTGTGAGACCAGTCTGACTGGCGAGAATCATCTCTTGAAGATTCGGAGGGATGCTATAGGGCAGGTAAGAACTTCATCTAGTCAATGTTGTAGCAAATTAGCAATAAGGTGTCAAGTTATTCAGAAACTAAGGAAAGTGGCCTCATAAATTTCAGTGCTACACCTTTTATTGCCGTTGGAGAAAATGTTCCATGTGGACTGTAAATAGGTAACATTGCCACAATAAGCACCTTGAATGAGGGAACATGCTGTTTATTGTTCTAGGGAAGTTATACATATGGTCCAGGGAGGGATAAATGCATGCAGTAAATCAAATAATAAGGTCAGAGCCTATGGGAGTGGGTCAACTCAGAAGTGTTTTGAACACTCATAAAGGCTAGATAGACTTTTGGTGACTGAGTCAGATGATTAGTGTGCTGTAGCAGGGGAAGTTCCAGTACTTCAACCTTAAGGAGCAGAATTGCAGTAGAGGAACTTCAACTTTTTTCAAGTTGTAATCTATGTTACACCTAAAACAGGGAAATGGGTAATGTGTCTAAAATGGGTACAAGTTTCAGAATCAACACATTCAAAATCTTAGGAAACAGAGAAATGACAGTACATGCATCATTAGAAACATTAAACAGAGAAACACTGTAAACATATTGTTTCCTTAATTTTGAGATTAAGAAAATAAGATAAAGTTGAAGTACCATAAAGAGATCATTAACGCCTCTACTTAGAGATCATAGTCTGACAAGTGACTCTTCTTTTACTTTTAAGTTTCAAGTTTTTATTTTAGTTCAATCCAACCTTCCTCAGCATGCCCCAAAGCAGGTTGCTTAGAAATTAATGGAATCTCAGTAAACCATAATTGCCTTCACCAGGAGGCTTTACTGAAGGGACTGGATCCCTCTTCTTCTTCAAATGATTTGTCTTCACCTTTATCTTCTGCTCCCCGGGGGTGCAGCTAG
>LPNX011123748.1:337220-413327 GCA_001517045.1 Pseudotsuga menziesii | reverse complement strand
TTAGCACCCTCCATAATATAATAATATGATGTTTTGAGTCTCTCTAGGAAAGTCGTCCCTATCAAGTTTAGTGGGGCTGACATAGTTGAGTGAAAAATCAAGTGAGCGGAAGAATATAAATATATGGAGGCACTCTTCATTTGAAACACATAGATACTCACTTGTGCATAGCGCATGGAGAGAGAGAGACATATCTGTTGGAGGGAGGCACACGTGTTTCTGGGTCTTCTCTTTTATCTTTATACATCTTATAAAGAGGAAGTTTTTTCTGGGTTTTCTTCCCCATGAGGGTTTCCTAGGATAAATCTTTCTGTTTGTTTTGTGTGGTTGTGCTTGTATATATTTCAGTGATCTTTTGGCTTATGGTTATGCTATTATGATTCTAAATGTTATAAGGTATGACATAACCATAAAAACTAAAAAAGAACAAGAAGTCTAAGAAGGACTTCTCAAATTATGAATGGTTCACTTGTCACAAGATGGGACACATCTCCATAAATTATCCCATGATGGAAGAACAACTCAAGAAGAAGAACAAAATATTATAGGCCCATGTTGTTCAATACAATGATCAAGAGATGATGAAAGAACTAAAGAATATGAAGAGTTATGTGAAGAATATGTTTGGATTTATGCACTCATAGGTTCAGTATCACATGGGAATGATACTTGTCTACTAGAAAATGGTTCCTCTAAGCACATGACAAGTTACAAGGAATCACTCTTCTGTCTTGTACAGAAGGAGTCCCCACACAAAGTAATGCTTGGAGATGATTATCAATATCCCATCAAAGGGACAGGAGAATACTTGTATAAGTTGGACTCTGGAAAGTCCATGAAGATGAAGGATGTCATGTATGTTCTAGGACTGAAGAACAATATTGTTTCTATCTCAGCCTTAGATAAGAAAGTTTTCAAAGTTTCTTTTGTAGATGGAGAAGTCCTCATGTCGACAAAAGCAAAAGTTATATATGATGCAGTAGTGATTGGAGTTGAATAAGGAGGACTCTACATATTAAAGGGGAATGTAGATTCAACCTTAATAACTAGTACCATAATCCCATGCGGGCTATGGCACAAAATACTTGCTCATGTACATTACAAGGAATTACAAATTGTGAGCAATGTGGTGGCAGGTTTACGTGAGATTCAAATAAATCATGAAGGGGCGTGTAAATGATGTGCATAAGGAAATAATACTAAGAACCCTTATCCACACAATGAAAACAAATAAAAAGTGATCTTATAAATTATTCATCCGGATGTATGTGGGCCAATTCAAACTACTTCATTAAACATGTATGTTTACTATGCTTCCTTTATTGATAACTACTCCTATAAAGCTTTGATCTATTTCTTGAAAAAGTAGGATGAAGTGTTTGAAAAGTTCAAAGAGTTCAAGGCTCTTGTGGAAAACCTATCTGAAAAGAGGATCAATACCTTAAGACCAGATAATGGAGGAGAATTCACTTCTAAAGAAAGCAACGAGTACTGTAAAGAAATTGGGATTAAGAGGGAGCTCACCATTCCTTATAATCCACAACAAAATGGTGTGGTAGAAAGAAATAATAGATATATCATAGAATTTGTAAATCATATGATCCATGATCAAGATCTACCTATGTACCTGTGGGAAGAAGCATCCATAACAACAGTTAATGTACATAGTAGAATCTCCCAGAGTGCCCGTGAGAATAAGAGTCCATAAGAGATGTTTACCAGAGAAAATACTGAAGTTAGTCACCTAAAAATATTTGGTTGTTTGGTATACATACACATTCCCAAGGAGAAAATATCAAAGATAGACCCTTTAGGAAAGAAGGTATTTTTTGTAGAATATAGTGACAAATCAAAAGCGTACCGAATCTATATCCCAGTATATCATTGAATTGAGCTAAGAAAAGATGTTACTTTTGACGAAGATATAGCTTTCAGAAATTCAAGGAAAGACAAGGAATTCAAAGAGGAGGATCAAACTCCCAGAGCTGCAGAAGTTTCTAAACCAGTTAGAAATGAGGAGGAAGAATATATTCCTGAGGATTATGACATGTCAGAACCTCAGAGACCTGAATAATTTCCTAGTGAGATGATCTCATGAAAAATAAGGTATGCTTGGGCACGAGAAGTAATTGAAGAACCAAAAAGACATGGTGTCCCAGAAGGAATCATCAGAGAAATAAAGAAGCCAAATTCATACCTTAGTTATGTGGCTTTGATGTGTGATCTCATTGACAAATAACATACATTCTTTGAAGAAGCAATAAAGAAGAAGGAATGGGTAGATTCCATGGTCGAGGAATACCAATACATTATAAAGAATGATGTATGGGAAATAGTAACAAGACCAAAGAACAAGTCAATGGTATCCTCGAAATGGATCTACCAAAAAAAGAATTCAACAAACTGTAGTATAGAGAAGTATAAGAAAATATTCGTAGCTTGTGGATTCTCTAAGAAGGAAGGAATCGACAATGAGGAGATCTTTGCACCGATATCTAGGTACACCTCAATTAGGACCATCCTTGCCTTGGAATCCAAAATTACATGGAATTTATATCCGATGGATATAAAGATAACCTTCCTAAATAGTTTGATAGAAGAAGAAGTATATATTGAACAACCATGAGGTTTTGAGACAGATAATCAGAAAACTCATGTATGCACACTCAAGAAGGTAGTGTATGGGTTGAAGGAAGCACCTAGAGCATGTTATGGAAGGATTGATGGATTCCTGATGAGTTTGGGCTTTACCAAGAGTAAAGCAGATTGCAACCTATCCTATAAATTTGAGGATGATGGGATTATGATATTACTACTATATTTAGATGATTTATTTTTAACAGGTGAAGAAAATCCCATCAATGACTGTGAGAAGAAGCTTGTTGCATATTTTGAGATGAAAGACCTTCGAATGATGCACTACTTTCTAGGTCCTGAAGTATGGCAGTATCCAGACGATATTTTCCTAACCCAAGGAAAATATGTGATAGAGATCCTAAAGAGATTTGGGATGATGGATTGCAAGGCTATGACTACTTCGATGGAAAAAAATTTGAATTTATTGAAGGATGACTCTTCAGGGATAGTATATGTTACCTTATACAGAAAGATTATTGGTTCTCTAATGTACTTAACCAATACAAGGCCATATATATGTTTTGCTGTAAACACTCTAGGAGAAAAATATGGTGAATCCAAAACAAATTCACCTAGTAGGAGAAAAGCATGTGATGGGGTACCTAAAGGGGACTTTAGACTATGGTATCAGATATGCATTAGATGGCGAGATCAGATTACATGGATTTACAGATTCAGATTGGGAAAGAAGTGCCAAATATAGAAAGAGTACTTTAGAATTTTTTTTTAGTTTGGGATCAAGCATGATCTCATGGATCAGTAGAAAGCAGTCCAGTATCGCACTTAGCACGGCATAAGTTGAATACACTGCAACATGCTCAACCTATAGTGAAGCAGTATGGATTTGCAAGATGTTGAAAGGATTATTTGATGCAGAAGTAGATGTGATTGATATACATTGCAATAATCAGAGTTGTATTAAGATGACATAGAAACCCGTGTTTCATGATAAGTCGAAACATATTGAACTTATATATCATTAAATTTGGGATATGGTACAGAAGGGAATTGAAAAGATTAAGTATGTTCCTATAGAGTAACAAGTGGTAGATGTGTTGACTAAGCCTTTGTCTCGTGTAAAGTTTGGATACTTTTGACACAATCTTGACTTAGTATGAAAGGACCTCCCTGGAAAGGGAGTGAAGAAGATGGTAGAAGGATTTTCTATTGCATTGGTGTGGTAGCTCAGTCTAGGGTAGGGTATGTATGACTAGGCTTGTTGGCCTGCAAGGGATAGTAAGTCAGATGAGGCCTGTTGACCCTAGAGGGATTAGTATGTCTGGATAGGCTTGTTTGGCCCAGAAAAGTTAGTAATACATAAAAGTCTTGTTTGGTCCTCGAGAATATTCATCTGTCTTACTAGGATTGTCAGCACGAAATGGTTATTAAGTCATACAAAATTCCCAAATGGATCTACCACAAAACCCACATAGGTGTTGCTCTAAGATGGCCAGTGGGAAATAGGTGGCATTAGTATTCCTATACTAATGTGGCAGGTTCAATATTTTCATACTGATGTTGTTGTGGCAGGTTTAGTATTTTCATATTGATGTTGATGTGGTAGGTCCATTATTTTCATATTGTTGTTATTATGGCAGATTCATTATTTTCATACTGATGTTGTTGTTATGTTGATGAGACAATTTCAGTATTTCTATACTGAGTATAATGATGATGTTGTTTCAGCATTTCTATATTATTGATGAGGATGTTTAAACATTTTTATGTTGATGATGATGATGATGTTCCAACATCTCTATGTTGATGATGCAGATGATGATCTAGCATTTATTGATGATGTTATTTTAGCACTAACATGCTAATAATGTTTTTTGTATTTACATATTGATGTTATAGATGATGATTCAGTTTTTACATACTGATGTTGCATATGATGATCCAATATTTACATACTGATGATGATGATGATGTTCTAGTATTCATATATTGATGTTGCAGATGATGATCCAGTATTCACACAATGATGATGCAGACGATGATGATGTTTCAATATTCACATACTGATGTTCAAGAAGAATATTTAGTATTCACATACTGATGTGACAAAAGAATATTCAATATTCACATATTGATGATACTGGAGTTCCATATTGATGATGAAGATGCATGATGGTGTGCCAAAGCTTCCTATGATGGAGACTCACCAATCAGATGTATAGTTGTTGTAGTGGTTGCTAGCTATGTAGAATACCTTCATAGTTAAGAGGGAGTGTTAAAATATTGTAACTTCGGAAGATATTCTAGTTGTAGTAATTATATTCCTCCTGTAGGAGGTGTAACTGATGTAATTTGTCATGTAAGAGTCATTGAAATAATCAATGTAAACCTATGAATGTAATTCAGGTCAATAGTACCCATGCGTCATCATAATAATTATTATTTTGTTGTCTTACTTGACAAGTTGAACATGCTAGTTAGATAAGTCGACCCTGTTAGGTTTTAGGGCACCCCCTTCATTTGTACACACTTCACTCAAGCAATTTTGCAAGAGAGAGAAGAACAAGTGCGCCAGAAAGAAAGAGGAGAAGTTGTCTTCGGGATTTACATTGCTCTAGTTGAGTTCTATACTGAGGAAGTTTTGCAGGGTTTTCTCCCTTATGGTTTCCTCGAGGAAAATATTTTTGTTATTTGTGTTGTTGTTCTTTCAGTGATCCTACTATTGTAAATTGTTTTGGAATATCATTTAAGAAATAAAGAAAACTTAACAGTTGTAAGATCCTCTATCATGAATTTTTCGAGAGGAATATCCATGGAAGTTTATAGATCATTTACACTATATATCTTGTCTCCAAAATGATGTTGTGCATAGAACATGTCAAATTATATGATTGAAAACTAACACAAATCACAATGCCCTGTACTACATCCTTTAAAAATTTTAAAATGCCTAAAAAATTTACACTACAAAGAAATGCTACAACCTCGTATTGTAATAATGACTATTCTCATGATTCACACCTTTCTTTGTTGCTAGTGAGGATGGATGATGTATCTCATAAATGTTGTGGCTTGTGGGCATTCTCTTGATCTCTATTTTTATACTTACTTCTCACAACCATTAATAACTTGTTGAAAGTAACTTGCAAAATATGCCAACCATCCTTGGTCACCAAAGCAAGCTTGGCTTATTGTGAAAATTGTAGAGATGGAACATCATACCTACTCTTTACATATCTCATTTGATTTGTGTCTAACATTTAACGTGAAACAACTTGTATTCTCAATAATTTGAAATCTGTCCCTAATCCTCAAAATGTGCCCTAGGTTTAGTGCCAAAGAAATATTCTTATATTATTGTTTCATCTCAAAATAGATACTTAACATGCACTCCTAACTTAAAAATAAATAAATAAACTATATCTCATATAAATTAAAATGCAACTTTAAATCATAAGAAACCAATGATAACCCAATCACTAAACAATAAACGAAGCCATAAGCAATAGATTGATTGCATCTTACATACACATCTGACTCGCATCTCATATAATTTATCTCTTTTAAATTATAGGAAATCAATGGTAAACCAAGCATAAGCAATAAAGCATGACATCCCATCACACTCAACAATTAATTTGAGCCATATTCAAAATATGCATAGAAGAATGCGTAATTCGACCCTTCCTCCCATCATAGTTCACAGTTGGAACAATTTCTTGCATTCATGGAATCTGAATGAAATAACTTTCTTGTGAATTGACATTCTTGAAAGGCAAAATGATCTTTAACGTTTTCAGATTTATATTAAGAAAAATATTAACTTACTATTTTAGAAGCTTCTTCCATTACAGAAAGAAATGTTAGCAAGCCCTCTCTCCACGAATGCGACGAGCGAGTTCCTTATCTTTGAGCGTGATGGTGACCCTCCTCACGTTCGAGTCTGCCTCGAAATCCTTGGTGCTCTTCTGGTATTTTCGGATCTCACGGAGGGAAATAGTGCTCGGCCTGAATCTGTGAGGTTTTGTTCTAAGCTGCTTTGCCGGCGACGCCGGTGCAGATTTCACTGCAGCCTTCGTAGAAGGCTGCTTTGCCGGTGCAGATTTCCGAGCAGCTTTCGTAGCTAGCTGCACTCTCGGCATCTTCCCGTGGGTCGATTTACGGGCAGTTTGCATTGTGCGGGCCATCTTTTCGTCTTTTCTCTCTTTTGCTCTGCTCTGCAGCTTCTTGAATGAAGAATATCCAAACACTATAATCTGTTGTTCCTTCCGCGTTTCCCTTTTAATAGATCCAAAGAAATTTGAAACGGTTGAAGCGCTCCTAGCCTTGGGATTACCATGTTCTTTGAGCTATAGGACATAAATGCCTTCATATTGTATTAATAAAGGATTTAGGTTTGGTATTAAAGACCTAAATGCCAACCTTATTATACCTGCCTCAGGCAGGTATATTGTAATCGATCACAAGTCAAACCCTTTTGACTTTGCTATTAGCTGGTGTCTTTTGAGGCAGTTTTAAAAAATCAAAACCTGTTTTGCAAAGTATGACTTAGGGATTTGTAAAAAAAAAAATTTAATTTTATTAAAAAGCTATTTTTGTAAACAGCTGATTGGTGAATAGAAAATGATGTCAGCTTTGGAATTTGGTATCTGGATTTGAGTTGACATGTGGCAAGATGATGTCATAATAATAAAATTAAAAGAATAAAAATTATATGCCATCTGGCTCATGCCTCCTGCTGCTGTTGCTGCCGCTGCTGTGTGGACCGTGGCGGCTACCAGCAGCCGATCGCCAATGCTCCGATGGAAATCTCTTCATCTTTGCCAACAAAGATTCCATCTTATTTGATTACAAAACAAATAAGGTTGTAAAGACCTTTCCCAGCATGCCAGGTGGAGCCAAAAATTACCCCGCCTCCGGTTCATCTGCTATGCTGCCACTGTTGGCATCTGATGGATTTCAAAAAATAGAAATTCTCATCTGTGGTGGTGCTCCTAACAGCGCTTTCACCTCAGCAAAGGCTGGGAATTTCCTAACCGCACTTCAAAGCTGTGGAATAATTCTTATTACAGATCCCAACCCTGTTTGGGCTATGGAGAATATGCCTGCGCCCAGGGTTATGGGAGATATGCTCAACCTTCCTAACGGTGAAGTTGTGATAATCAATGGTGCCGAGAGAGGGACGGCAGGTTGGGAGATTGCAGGGAATCCAGCTCTTGCTCCATATTTATACAGACCTAATGCAATGACAGGGCAACGATTTACAGTACTGGCAGCCTCCACCATTCCGAGATTGTATCATTCGACTGCAAATGTATTGCCTGATGGGAGGATTTTTGTTGGAGGCTCCAACCCCCACGTTGGTTACGTTTTTTTCGGAGTCACTTTTCCAACCGAGCTTCGTCTGGAAGCATATAGTCCTTATTATTTGGATGAATTCTACAGTACTTTGAGGCCTAACATTGTTTCTCTATCTACCGATTCTGTGAGCTATGATACAAGATTCACTGTTAAGTTCTCTGTTTCAAGTTATGTTCCCAACAATATCCAGTTCAACATTTACGCTCCATCCTTCGCAACGCATGCATTTTCCATGAATCAGAGACTGCTCATACTCGCATCAACGAGCCCAAAGAGAGTAAGAGGAATATATATTGCTATAGTTACAGCACCTCCAAGCTCTGTTGCAGCGTCGCCAGGATACTACACGCTATTCGTGGTTAACAATGGAATTCCGAGCGTCGCCAATTGGATTCATTTGTCTTAACCTATCTCCCCAGTAACATTGTGTAATGTATGTGAGGCATATTAGTTTTGTGTTTGAAGAAAACCAGTGTATAATGTATATGAAAAGCAGATCTAGTAGCTGTGAACTGTGACCTTCCCTTAATTCTATCTAAACTATTAGAAGATAAAACCTGTATCCTTTTCTTTGGCAATCAAGAGCTAAGATTTCCAGTTGGGTTAGTAAGAGTTGCTGGCCTCGATATGAATGGCAGAGGACAATTGTGCACAAGAACAAGACGTAGGAACGCCAGGACAAACGCAGATTGCACATCAACTTACTGTAACCACAAAGTCCACAATGCTTGGGAAGTAGTGGTTGTTAGGTCTGCATTACAGCGAAACTAAATCTTATCACAGTTTTGCGTACAATGCAAAGGAAAGGAACGGAAAGCCAAGCATCACCGTCGACCGGTGAGCAGAGCAGAATTAGCACGACAGAAATTCCTCTGCAAGCCAAGCAAATTAGTAGGTGATTCTCCGGAGCTCTCTTCCCAGCCAAAAATTTGCATGGATCGCTTGTCCTAGTGTGGGGCCGCAGGAGACTTTGTCAATCATAATTCATAATTAAACACAATTCCATAAAGTTGTCGCTGTTTCAATATCTCTGGGAGAACCAGATCAACGTCTGCTAATTCCATCAGTTACGATTCACAGCCATGCCATGCCTGGAAGAGCTCATTCCCTCAAAAGAAGACAGAGATTTTCAACCCTGTAAGTTTTGTGTAGAATTTGGGTGGAAAAATATGAACTAGAATCACAGAATAATGTTGAAAGGTCAAATCGTAAAAATGTTATTTGCACCCCAAAAACATGTTTTTTGCAATTGTCAAATGTGTTAAACTCGTTATCACCAAAGTTTAATAGTACATATCCTCGAATACTAGAAATTTGTTAAACTCATTATCACCAAAGTTTAAGAGTAAATATCATGTTGACCAGGTTCTATTAATATAGATCTATTTTCTCACGAAATATCCTGAAACGTATAGACCTTGTCGTTTTGGTTAGATAGCCCTTCAATTAACAAGATGATATAGCCTGTTGGTATTGTGACAAAATTGAAAGAATATACGTAAACGTTACCACTGAATTCCTCAAATAATAATGTTGGTAGATCCATCGAAATATTTTGATATTACTTTGTATTGACGATGTAAAGATCAATGGCACAATATTCTACATTCTACATTACCTTATTATAATTGGTTGTTATTTGTGATCTTTGGTTAGCCTTAAAATTTTATTTTTTATATTTATTTTAATCACTTTTAATGTAAGGAAAAAATAAAATAGTCATTCAAAACTATTTTCAATC
Source organism: Pseudotsuga menziesii (assembly GCA_001517045.1). Taxonomy (NCBI): domain Eukaryota; kingdom Viridiplantae; phylum Streptophyta; class Pinopsida; order Pinales; family Pinaceae; genus Pseudotsuga; species Pseudotsuga menziesii. The sequence goes on along the minus strand of LPNX011123748.1, from coordinate 403,630 downwards.
AATTTTTTCATCATTATGAATTAAGTCATATATATATACATATAAACTCTTCCACCATACTGGTCTTTTATATTTATAAATTATTTTAATTAATATTAAATTCACATTTCAACATTGATTCAATAGCTACCTACAATAAGTTCAAATTGCTTAAAAAAACTTGCATATTTGTATAACATTATAAATTTATAATAAAATACAAATAAACTATTCTCACAACAATGATACTAATTTATAGTCTTACAAGCTATTATTTTTCATTTCCTATTTATGCTAGTCTATAAAGAAACTTGCATATTTTTATAACATAAGTCAAGAATATTACTAGAAGTATGCAAGGAAGCTTGAATATGCTTGTTTTATGCTACATTGCAATAACCTATATCGTATTTAAATGGACATTTTTTAATTCATTTTTGTTTTTATTTCTTTCAAATTGTAATTATATTTGTCTTATCATATATTTTTATAGCAAAATTATCCTATTGCTATATATTTTCAATCTCTTCTTAGGAGGCAGGTACTAAGCAACTTTGTTGCTTATTCCACTTGTTTTAATTTTATACGCTAGCATGTGCCCTCAATTTTTAATGCCATGTGTGAACTGTGTGAACTTAGGCGTATAAAAACTCTAATATAGTTAATATGATATAATATTCGAGCCATGGTTTATCTTAATCAAATATGAGATCCACCATTCTTTTCGTTTCGTTAGGGGAATAGGAAATGGATTGTTCTTGTAAACTTATCTAGGCTATTCCAGAGATTATGACTTACCACTATTTAGTTTATTATTTTTTGGCATGGTGTATTTAATGCATTTGTTAAGTGGTAATTACGTCTTTCAATACGTGGTTTTATGTTTACAACTGTCCATACACAACTAGGAGCTATTAAGGTGGGAATTTTCGAGAATTGAACACAACTAATCTCTATCTTCCGAATTATTCTTAGTTATGTTCATTATGTGGAACACGATTTCCTTGGTGAATCACACTTAGTCATTTAAACCTTCTTTCTTAGATTTGTTTTACACCATGGTTAGATTATCATGTATGAAGTAATGGACAATTTGGTTCTTTGGTTGTATATGTACTTCGTATGTATTATTATCAGATATTTGCTTGCAACCCAGGGTTCTAGATGTTAGCTATTTAGCGTTGGAGGCACTTTGCAAGTTTTTGTCTTGTATGCGAAAGTGACCATGCACTATCTAGGCTACTTGACTTTGTAATGGTGTTTTATAAATTTTTAAAGTGAGTCGTATGTAATGGGAATTTTTGTAAAGTATTCTCTTGTTTTAATTTTATAAAGTGATTGTATGAGATAAAGTGCACTTATTTCATAAAGTAAAAAGTGAGTTTATTAAAATTAAATGTAACCGGTTTTGGAGGTAAATTTTCTCAACCATTGATCTTGTAAATGAAAGATTAAATCTTGGCCTTTGGATTTAGGGATTGGGCAAGGTGAAAACTCACTTTCAAGTTATAAGACAGAGCCCAGGGTAGTGTGCAAGACAATGAATACATTTTCCAAGAGTGAGCATTTGGCTAGGTTAATTTTCAAAGAGAGAGAGGGGGGATATTTTTCATGTGGTCACAAATCCCAAGAATATTTTATTTTCTCAAGTGGGCACAAATCCTAAGGAAATAGACACGCTTCCCAGAATCTTTTTTTGTTGGGTCATACTATACAGACTGTTGGACCGCATTGTACCTTTTCTTGTTGCATGTTTTTATCAAGTAGGTTGTAAATGCTATACATAATTGTTGGGCATGCAAATCAAGGAGATGGTAATGCAAATTGAGGAAGGATGCTGTCGTGGAGGCCATACACGTCATACTACTATTTGGGCATGAATTTTGAGGTGTTGCAGAAACTTCGAGGTATTGGTACAATTATTAATTGTTGAATTAAATGCTGCTATAAATTAATATTTTTTCTTGACAAATGTTGAAATAAATTTCTCTTGGACTGATTTTCCCCAGAAGGGATTTTTCCAAGGTCATATTGACCAAAATATCAGTTGTTTAATGGGTTTATCAGTCAATTGTTTTATGTTATTTTTCCCCTGCAACAGACTTAGTTTTTCAGTGTTTCCACTTCATGGTTGTTGTGTTTTATGCATGTGAAGTATTTTTACTTAATGATAGTTTAAAGTCTGAAATCCGAGTTAAGCTAAGTGTTTGAAAAAGGTATGATTTTTTGTCAAATTTCTACATGGTATCAAAGCCAATCTCTATCTTCTGAATTATTTCTAGTTATGTTCATTATGTGGAACATGGTTTCCTTGGTGAATCAAACCTAGTCATGTAAACCTTATTTCTTAGATTTGTTTTACACCATGGTTAGAGTATCATGTATGAACTAATGGATAATTTGGATCATTGGTTGTATATGTACTTTGTATGTATTATTATCAGATATTTGCTTGCAACCTAGGGTTCTACAACTTGAGAAGGGGCTATTTCATTTTGCTTCATTATTATGGAAAAAGGAAAGCAATTCCATTTCATTATGGGTTACTTTGAAAATCTTCATTATACTGGTAAAACTTTCAAACTCGAACCCTAATTTGCAATTATTTATGTCTTACAAATTTAGTGTCCATAGTAATTGGAATTATTTGTTTATTGTATCAGCTTATATATAGGATATGCTCTCGATTCGATTGTTTGTAATCATGGGCCTTCTTTGAAATAGTTATGGATTTGTAAATTTCATCACTAAATCCTTTATGAATCTTGGTTTTTAATATTGTTATATTTTAATTTATATGCACTCTCTTCTATTTTGTTTTTATGTAGCAAGAATAGTACTTATCTAGTTATATGAAGAAGTTGGGTGATTATAATTATTTGTTTAAACTATCAAACTATAGTTTTTGTGTATTTAAATTGATGTAAAATCTTTAGTTTATAAGTCTCTATGTATTACAATCATCATTTTTCAATTTTTCTTTCACTTAAAATGGTATTGTGTAGTTAGTTTGATTATCCTAAATGTAAAACTATTGTAATCTATCTGTTTTGAAATAGTATACTCTTGTGAAGAAAAGAAAGAGATAATTCCATACTTACAAAAATTTCCTCTGCCATGTAGATTGGCATTCCTAGTTCTATAGTTTATTTCCCCGTAATAAATACAAATTTGTAGAATCAATATTTGAGAATAGATTTAAGTTCTTTCTAAAAGAAAATATCAATTCATGACATTCCCGAGTCATTAATTCACTTCTCCTTTAATAAAAGTTGTATATTACCGAATCTAAAAGTAGAAATCTACAGGGAACAGTTAGAATGATAATTTCAAGACACTTATCTATTCAATATATAGACGTATGTATTTACTAGGGAAATTCCACGTACCTCCCAAACTTAGGCCTACAAATTAATTTTTGTTGTGTCCAACGACGAGGTTATTTGTGTACTTTCATAGTGGCCAACCCTGAGCTCATTTGTGACAATATAAGAGCACACATTTTACAAGTGGAACATTTGGTTGTACCTAACACTTCTTTCCCTAGGTTCTCATAAAAAATCTTCCCCTAGGTGTTGATAGGAGTACACATGTTCCTCTTATCATATTTGTGCCAATGATTTTTTTTCATAGAAACACCCCCACACCTATCTCCTTGGGTTCTCATAATAGTGTGTTATTTCTCCTTTGCGGCATCCCTCTTTCCTTTTCTTGGTTCTTTAACCACCCACATGCATGTATGTTTGGAATATGGATCATTTTAGGGGTATGATTTCTTGTTGAGATCAAAACATGACATCTTAAATTTCAACATGGTAAATATGTATTTACCTCTTTCTTACAATGGAACTTATCTCATGTGATCTACCCAATGATTATTTGAAATAAAAAATAATTAGGAAATATTATATACATGTAGGTATTTCTTTATGTCTTACAAAATGAAACTATAAATGTCTTATGGGGTTTATTTAAATAACAACAATATTTACAATTAAACTTAACAAAAAATTAAACAAACAAAATAACTTGCAAGGGTTTTAGGGATATTAGAGTATGCCACTAGGTAGTGAAACTGTGAGGTAGTTAGGGTATAGTTCTTAGCAAATTCAAACTATATGAGAAAATGAACAATTGGTGTTACAACTGATTTTACCACACATGGTGGATCACACCTTTATGGCCTTCCCTATCCCTCTGCATACTCTTTAGACCCCATGGACCATTTTTGTACCCTTGATGTTTCCAAGATCATCCCTAAAAACATGTATTATTTTCCATACGTGACTTTTAAACCTATTCTCTTGTATGTACACAGATATGACCCTAAAACCCGCGTACATCTGGATGTGTGCAAAAGGCCAAACATTTTTGGAGTTTTCCTTGATGTGGATCCAAGTCACTTGTCTCTTGGCCTTCCATATGCCTTGAGATTGCTCAGATTTGGTATTCCATTACCCCATTGAAGCACTATATAAGGAACCCTTATGATACATTGAAGGAAGAGAAACTGAAGAGCAAGAAAACTATAGTCCATTGTTGCCAGAGGTTATACTTGAGTCTACATCCCTTTGTTCCTTGGAGCACTTTGTGTTCTTCCCAAGCTTGCCTTTGCCTGTGAGCTTGCTATTGAAAGATGGAGGATTGAAGTGGTGGAGGCCCAGGTGGAGGACTCAGTTTCTTCGATTCGCAGACGTGCCGACAGAGGTTGTCACTATTGCAATCTCTGATTTATATTAATAGAAATATCTTTTCCTGTCCAATAATGTGTATTTAAATGAGTATTGAATCCATGGATGATTTTAAATGCTTATATGTTATTGATTATATATGCTAGAGTAGGTCTAATACAAATATATAGCATGTTTGTCTTGTTTGCTGAATGTTGAGAGAGCAAATTGCTAATACAAGCGAGAGTGGAAAAGCTCAATGGGGATCTACATTAACCATTCAAAATAAGGTATGTTTCAAGATCCTTTAGTGTTAGATGTTTGGTTTCTCTTACATATGGGAAATGATTGATTTCTGCGGTTACTGTGTCTCTTGTGGTACCCCAAGCCATAGGAATTTTTCTCCTTGGCAGAATTGGAGACCATACTGGGGAGTTCCTAGTCATTTATTTTGGGGGTTTTATCAGCATTCAATGTTCTTGAATTTCTCTTATTTCTCTATTTCTGAGTCGGTTCTGGGGGCATGTTTTCCTAGTAGTGTCTGATAGGAGTAAATTTTTTCTCAGTTGGTATTCTTTCCTTCTTTTTTATCTCTTGTTCTTCCTATACGCGAGTTTTGTCTTCACAGTCGTGTGTACACACGGTTTTTATTGGGATATATACGTATATACTTCTATTTTCTGTTTTGATATTAGTGTATTAGGTCTCTTTTACCTTAGTTCTTTGCTTGGGTGCTGTCTGAATAGTGCCTACAGAGTCTGGGGGTTGTAGGGTCATACTTTTGCTTTATTATCTCATTTTAATTTAGAAAATATAAAATATTTGATTTTTGCATCATTATGCATCGTTGCATTGTTGCATTTTGCATGGTACTTGCACTGGGTTTGCTTGGAAAATATTAGTCAAATTTTCATATATGAATGATTGCATTTTCATTTGAAGGAAAATTTTGCATTTCACATAGTAGCATACCCCATTTTTCATTCAACATGCTACATTTGCATTGATTGTTAGGTGTGCATTTTACTTCTTGTTGTGTCAGAACACCATTAGTTGCATGATCATTTTCCATTTTGAGTAATACGCCAATTAAAATCAACGCATAATAAAATGAATTACACTCTTTTCTTTTATAGGGTGCATCAACAAGATTAGGTTTTAGGGTCTTGGAATAGTTCATTGTGAGTAAATTCTCCAAGATCACTAAATGAAACATGTATGTGTCTATCTAGGTAAGAGTGTGAAATTCCTTCGTATAATTAGTGTTTCTCAGGATCCTCCTCTTACAAGGGAGTTAAGCACGAGGCAGTGTGAGCGGTTAATGATTGGGATGACCCCTGGTCATAACTGAGTAGCACCAGAGATATTTCCAGGATTGTAATCGTATCTGGGGGCTCTTTCAGGAGTTTTGGGCTTTGCTACCCTTCCCATACAGTCAATCCCACCTACGAATATCTGCATGAGCATTGATTACATTGAGGTGACCTTAGTTTCCTTACCTAGGTTATCGAGGGGGTACTTCGCAGAGGTTATTTTGCAGCTGTCCTAGCCAAGTAGGGGTCAGACAGCATAGTCACTATATGCGTTGAAGCTGAGGGCCACTATAATTGGTTACAAACCTCCTCTTATTGTGTATGGGAGTCTCAAGCGTCTCCTAGGTGAGATATACCTGCTTCATTCAGGAGCTCACATATCCTACCCTTGTTTGCTTGTGATCTGGCTTTACATTGTATAGGTGTATGCTCTGTGCATTCTAGTTTGCCTAGGGTTTACATAATTAGAGAGAGTATTTTTCATTTTTTGAGTCATTGTGGATTCGGGTGCAACACTTTGTCGTTCTCGTCATTTATCAGGACTTCCACCTTCCACATCTCCTCCTCCTTTGGGAGAGAGAAATAGACACTACGGGCAGACTGCTTCTCACATTGATTTACACATGATGGGAGATCACGAGGATGAGATTCCTAAGATGTATTCTCCACCTCAAGAGGTTGGGGATGTAGATTCTACTCCTGTATATGATCCTTCACCAGAACTACCTTCACATTCTGGTTATGATCCCTCATTCATAGGTCGTCAGTATTGGTTTGGAGGTGACAAGACTCATGATGAACCCACAAGCACTAGTCATGTTCATTATGGCATGCTTGATATCCCTGCACATGATCCGGCACATCATGCCGAGTCAAAAATTGAACCTAGCACTACCCCTGGGGGCACTCCTATTCCTTTCCATGCAGAGAGATTTGGGAGCACTAGTCACATTGCACCTTCCATCTCGATGGTGGAGGCTACCTCACATGTCCATCCTAGAGCTAGTGTTAGTAGTCATATATGGATACTAGAACCGAGACGAGTGACCATAGGGAACACTTCTAACATCCCTTCACATGTACCTTCGTTTTCAAATCCTACTCCTTTGAATGCATTTTTGACAACCCTTCCTCCCCCTCATTCACGTGGTCCTTCGGGCAGGAATTTTTCTACTAGTCATGTCCATATTGCAACTACTCGCACGGTAGTATCTTAGATTCAAGTACCCCCTGTTGTCTTGGGAGGTCATGTTCCTATTTCTGTATTGTCTTACGGTCCATCGCAAGGAATTACCCATATCCCTATTTATGGAGCTTCTCATGGGACATCCCATGGGACATCTTATGGAGCTTCTCATGGACAATATTATGGACCGCAGTATGGACAGAACTATCAACCCTATGGGTACGGGTGTCAACAACCCACTTACTCCTCAAATTATGGAATTGTAGCACTGCATAGTCAAGGTACACCACATCATAATGCTTCCATGTAGCCCTACATGTGTCAAATGGGGGGAGGACATTATGGCCAAGGCCATGGTATTTACAGTAGTCAGCCTTATATGAACCAAAACTATCAGGGAGCATGGCATCGACTGGCTCAACCTAGGCTCCCTTTCCTCGCAATGTTAAACTTACCTGACTTGTCGAGACTAATGAATGATCCGGTATCTCATGACCCGGCTTGGCCGAATGTCCCTAACAAGCATACCTCAGACATTCCCATATTCGAGGGCAAAGAAGGAGAAGATCCTAGTGAACATATCACTAATTTTCACCTTTGGTGCTCTTCCAATTCCTTACACGATGACTCAATCTGTTTAAGGCTATTTCAACTTACCGTCACCGGGCCTATAGCGAAATGGTATATAGAGTTACCAAAGGGGGAATTTGTTTTGTTCAATGACCTTGCTATGAATTTCCTCAATCACTTCCAGCTACCCATGCGTTACGACGTTGGTACATAACTCTTGTTAACATTTCGACAAGACAAAGCCACACATATCTCAGACCATATCCAAGAGTGGTGTAGACGGAAGAGGTTGATTAAAGATTTCATACCGTCGGGATTTCTCATTGAGTGGTTCCTTAAATCATTGCTACCTTACATCGCGAAGGATGTTTCTACATCTGGAGTCCAGAATGAGAAATAAGCAATTTTTAGGGCAGGGGAATTGGATTTGATTGATGCTCAATCCGGACTTTTGTATGAGATCATACCTAATGCTTCGCGTTCTAGTTTCGATCCCAAGATCAAGCTTGGACCACATGCCGATGGCATTGTGGGTTGTACAAGTATGAAACCTGCAGATTCAGTTATGAAACAAGTGATTCAATTGTCTATTAATCAATTTGTGTCGGGACAAGCGATGGCTTCATCTCAACCCACCAAAACGGTGGGTGTACTTTTCGTGCAATTGTCGAACCAGAAGGGCAACTAGCAGCCTAGAAGGAATAAGAAAAATGGTAAAAACAATTGTAAGGGTGGAAATAAGAATGAAAATTCCAATTTTATTGACAAGAATTCTCACAATGCTGGGGGGGACAAGCAGTCTAAACATAAGGTTAAGTTTCCTTGCAAATTGTGTAAGGATGACCACCTCACTCACTTGTGCCCTCGTATGGAAGACGCCTCGAGGTTCATAGCACAGGGCCTAGCTATGCCGACCAATCCTTTACCCCATAATCAAAATATGAACTCGAGAACCCATGATCCTCATTATGCCTCGGGTGGAGATCAAAATCCATCGAAAGCCAATATTGGTCATGGTTGCATCAACATGGTGCATGCTACTAAGGTTGTGACTTGTGCGAAAAACTATGGTTCGTCACAACTGGACCTTGTGAAGGAACCCGCTCCACCCGAGAGCCCTTTGCATATTGAAAACCCTATGGATAAACTTGAGATTGCACCTTGCATTCCTAAGGGAGTCCTAAAGTGTTTGGGGCATAATCCTAATGCCCAATCCACCCAAAACTATTCTGTTGTCAAGGGTTTGGGCCAAACTCCTTGTGTGATGTTTGCACTTGAAGTACTTCAGAGTTTTCCTTCGCAAAGGAAAGCTTTGTTTTCTGCTCTTGGGGTTAATGATGATAGCTCTTCTTATATCATCAAATTTGAAACCATGGGACTACAACCTTGCTTTCCTTACTATGTGTCTCTATTGATTCATGTAGAGTGTCTTAACATGACTGTCAAATGCACTGTGATTGACGAAGTTGTTTCTACTTCCGTGATGTCTTTGTCATGATGAAAGGGTTTGGGTTCTCCCGAGTTGTCTCAATCCGCTAAAATGTTGACTTCCTTTGATGGTAGATCATTTCAGCCACACGGAATTCTTCCTTCTCTTAAGGTCTGTTTGGGAGGGAATACCGTCGCAATAGAGGTCGAGGTGGTTGATGCAACCCTTGATTACAATCTTTTACTAGGTTGGAATTGGATATATAGTATTCAAGTCGTAGCCTTTTCTCTATTTTGAGTAGTATGCTTTCCATTTAATGGGAAGATTGTTACGATTGATCAAACATCATTAAAAAATCTAAGTGTTAATGCATCATTGGGAGCTTCTATCCTGATTATCGATCATTCTCAGTCGGCAACTGGGAGTGTGGGTGTAGGTATGTATCCATCCCTTATGGGGACCTTTAGTTGTCATGCACCCGTTCTTATGATCAGATCTAGTTTTGGTGGGGATTCATGTTCATTGAATACGGTGTCTTTTCGCACTACCCATATGGAAGACCCTTGGATTCTTCCTTCACCGAGTCCTTCGAATGGACCTGTTGAAATAGACATGTCATTTCCTGCAATAATGATAGCATATCAAGTGAATCTTGATTGTGTTGCAGAGCCTAGTCCTTCCTCTTCGCGGACGGAGGAGGAGGACCCATATGTGCTGCATGCATGGGCAGTTGAGTCCTCTCATGCACATGATTTCCTTGATGATTTTTTTCCATCAGATGAAGCCATTATTGAGGCCATGTCTGGGGTTGAGCCACCTTGGAAGAGTTACATTATAGATCATATTTTCTTCCCGAGCTTGACCATTTGGAGCGTGAGGACTAAATTAGGGATATTCTTAGCGAGAAGATTGGTAGTCCTGTGGTTCCATTGAGCTCTCCTGGTCAGATGGATAATGGGAACATGGTGAATATATCACCTACTATTCCTATCAATATCTCTCATGATCCTGACAAAATTGAGAATGTCTACATTCGGTTGGACTGTTCCCCTAATGAGATTAAGGAGTATATCGAGCTATTCAAATAGTTTCATGACATATTTGCTTGTTCATACGGGGAAATGCCAGGTATCGACCCTCGTATTGTTGAACATGAAATTAATACCTATCCAAATGCGAAGCCCGTTCGACAATGTTTACATGCGGTGAATCCTAGAAAACCACTCGCTATTAAGGCTGAGATAGAGAAGCTGTTAAAAGCCGGTTTTATCTATCCCGTTCCCTTGACAGAGTGGGTTTCAAAACCCGTTCGGGTTTATAAGAAGTAGGGAATGATCCGTATATGGAGTAATTTCCATGATTTAAATCATTCTTGTCCTGAGGATAATTTTCCCACACCATTTATTGATCAAATTTTGGATGAATGTGCGAGAAGCGAGGTATTTTCCTTCATGGACAGCTTTTCTGGATATAATCAGATTTAGATCAAACCTGGGGATCAACACAAAACTGCATTTATTTGTCCTTGGGGTATGTTTTCATATCGAAAGATTCCTTTTGGTCTTAAAAATTCCGGAGCCACATTTCAGTGGGCTATGACCTTGATTTTTCATGATCTCAAAACAATTATTGAAGTCTTTTTGGATGACCTTGCTGCTCATTCTTGGTTGAGAGTGCATCATCCATACCATTTGAGATTAGTATTCGAAAGAGGCCACCATTACCTAGTTAGGTTAAATCCTCATAAGTACATCTTTTTCATGAAGTCTAGTCGCTTGCTAGGGTTCATTGTTTCCAAGGAGGGTATAAGAGTTGATCCCTTAAAGGTTGAGACAATACTTCAATTGTCTCCCCCGCGCAATATTAGACATCTTAAATGTTTGCAAGGCATGGCAAATTTCTTATGGAGGTTCGTGGTTAACTTTTCCAATTTGACTAAAGGATTTATGCATCTTTTAAATAAGGATAGTACCTTTTGCTGGGATGAGCGAGCCCAGGAGTCCTTTGATGCTCTTAAGCGAGCCTTAGCATCGGCCCCCGTGCTTATTCCACCCGACTATAGCCGTGAATTTTTTATTTATGTGGCCGCATCCATGGAGACGATTGGTATGGTTTTGGTTCAAGAAGATGAGGAGCTCCATGAGCATGTCATATATTATTTGAGCTAAAACCTTATAGATGTGGAAATCCGTTATTCCCATGTGGAGAAACTTGCCTTAGCCACCTTTTATGCGGTTCAGAGATTGACACATTACATTCTCCTTCGCTAGAACTTGGTGGTAGATCATGTCAATCCATTTCAGTTCATCGTGACTAGAGGGATGATTGGAGGAAAGTATAATAAGTGGATTGTTATTTTGCAATAATTCGATCTCGAATTTGTTTCGGCGAAATCGAAGAAATCATTGATTTTTGGGGAGCTCATTTCTGATTTTCCAAGTATGGAGGAGGAGGAGGTTTATGAGGATACATTTGTCGATGAACATATTTTCCTTATCTCAACTTTGGATCCATGGTATGGGGATATCATCATATATTTGCAAATGTTGAAGGTCCCTACTCACCTTTCATGGGATGAGCGATGACGATTACGTCATGTATCTAAGAACTACCTTATAGTGGATAACACTTTGTACCGTCATGGGGTAGATTCCATTTTACATCATTGTTTAACCCATGACGAGGTTGAGGTTGTGCTGAATGATTGCCACGGAGGGGCGTGTGGTGGTCATTTATCTGGGCTTTCTACAACCCAAAAAATCTTGAGAGCTGGATATTTTTAGCCGTCGATCTTCAAAGATTGTGTCAATGTGGTCAAGAAGTGTCACCCTTGCGAGGTGTTTGCATGCAATATGCACTCACATCCTGCCCCATTACATCAGATTATCATTGCTAGTCCCTTCACCAAGTGGGCGCTTGACTTCATGGATTGCAACCCAGCTTCGGCTGGGGGGCATTATCACATTATAGTGGTTGTTGATTATTTCACGAAATGGGATAAGGCTATTCCCACAGTTAAATCAGACAGTGACACAGCCGCACATTTTGTATTCAATCAAATTATTTCTCGGTTCAGCATTCCGAAAGAGCTTGTCAGATACCATGGTAGGAACTTTCAGAATAGAATGATGGAAGAGTTCGCCTCAAAGTTAGGGTATAAGCAGGAACACTCCTATTCTTATTACCCTCAGGAGAATGGAAAGGTTGAAGTAGTGAACAAATCACTTAATTCCATTCTCCGATGAACCATCGCACAAAGCAAGATGAATTGACATATCATGTTATATCTTGCTTTGTGGGCCTATAGGACCGCGGTCAATACTGGCACCGGTTTTTCTTCATATCATCTCATACATGGAGTGGAGTCTGTCTTGCTGGTTGAATGTGAAATCCCTTCATTGAAGCTAGCTATAGAGCTTTTACCATACACTTTTGCATTGGACGAAATTTTGGTCCACTTAGAGCAGCTTGATGAGCAGCGTCAGGATGACTTAGTGTCTCTATAAGTAAATAAGCGTCGTGTTAAGGTCCAATATGATAAGTCTATCCATCTGAGGAGGTTTAGTGAAGGTGATTTGGTCCTTTTGTGGGATCAAGCTAAAGAACCCTTGGGGGCAGGGAATTTTAATCCCATGTGGCATGGTCCTTACGTGGTCAAACATGTGTTAGAGAAGGGTGCCTATGAGCTGGTGGATTATGAAGGGACAACCTTGGCAGAGTTTAGAAATGGGCTCTATCTTAAAAAATACAATGCATGATCTTCAACCAGGGCTGATTATTGTATATTATTGTACAGTTTTTGCATAGTTAGGTTTTCTTATGGTGATCAAGTTTGTTGATTAGCTTTCATTTCTTATGATAGATTGCAATGGAATCTTCCGCTTACATAGGATTCGCTGATGGTTCTAGCTGCCACACTCAAAACTCAGCCTCTATTTCTTGGGTGATTTATACTCCTATGGGTTAGGTATTGTCTTCAGGAGGCATATGTTTATAGCCTTCTTCGAACAATGTTGCTGAGTATAGTGTTGTTATCGAGTTATTGTGGGATGCCATTTCACATGGTGTTCTCTCTCTTGAGGTATGTCTTGATTTGCAGTTAGTAGTGTCACATATTAATGGCTTGTATCATATTAGGGATCCGACATTATTATGAATATTCTTGCATGTGAGATTGTTAGAATGGAAATTTGAGAACATAACATACATACATGTTTCAAGAATTTTTAATCAAATTGCTGACTCATATGCTAACTATGTATTAGATTGGAATTTGTTTCATAGACCATAAGCATATCACAAACATACATTTTTACACACATGTAAATAAATAAAATCGATCATCATAAAAAGTTTTTCATTAAACATTGAAAATGTGACATCATAATACATAAGTGTCATAATACAAAAATGGGGCTTCTGAGCCACCAAAATATAATACACAGTAGTACAAAAATGAATAACTCTCAAGTCTCTAATCCTGTGGAGGAGGAGGGGGATTCTAATCATGGTAGCACACCACGGCTCTAGCTAGTAATTGGAATAACTAAACCAATGCCCATGGTAAACCAACCACCTGGCGCTGCATGGCCTCAGGCAAGTCCTCGACTTGCGCCATGGGTACCCTGTGTGTCAAGTGTACAAAGTTTGTGTGGATGCTTTGGAGCATCCACTCCGCATCCACACCCATGATGTCATCTCCTCTTCCCCTTCATCTATGATGAGGGAAATAATCAGGCCACCGTGGTCCAACATTTGCATACACATGACAGATTGTCACTATGTGTCGTCGCACCAAAACATGTCTTTTGAGTCAATATATCAAAAAACACAAAAAATTAACAATTCAAAAAACTTTAAAAAAAAGGAGAGGGTTTGGGATTCGTTACCTATATCACCATAGCTTGCTCCTGGTGGTAGGGGCATGTCTGGATCTCCCCGAAAATCTATCCCTGCATAGTGATAGTCATCGATGGCAATGATCTACCACTGCCACCATGGAAAGAAGTCAGCTAGGTAGGGGTTAGACACCCTACCTCCACCCATTCTACGTGTAGCATCTGCCCAATGTCATTGGGCCATATCTCGAATACTGTGTGGAGGAACATCAACTCTAGGGCTTAGCCCTAACACACGCTCAAAGAAGAACATGCTCAATATGCTGCCGAAACAAAAGTTTTGCACCCTTCCCATCTTGTAGTCACTGACCTACTGCTTCATGTTACTCAACAGTACAATGCTCCAGTAATACACTATGGATCTCATACACTCCACCACATAGACATCAATAGTAGCGAGGTTTCATGGAGTGAAGCTTGACCAGCTATGCTGTCGAGTGCCAATAGTATAGCCTTCAGTCCGAGTACTTGGATGGAGTTTGTCGGGATTTGACTCCCAACCTTTTCCATGTCCAGAAAATAGTATACTGCAATGTACTCATCAATGGTGAGGCCACCTATGGGCCCGCGAGAGCGTAGGTTCACCACCTCTCCACGTTGGGACAATCTAGTAATGAAATATATGTCCTCCACCTCTATAGTGAGGGACATCGCATCGATATGAAAAGACTTCGAGTCTAGATCCCAATAGTCTACTAGCATCTGCACGAGTCTTGGCTTGGCCGTCAGGCTACCAAGAAACCAAAACTTATATATCCCACATGCACATAGAGCTTGTTGAGCAATTAAATCACCCCGCATATCCTCTTCTACATCTCCATGTTCCCTCTCCCTCCATTCTAGAACCATCCTGCACATTAAAAATAGTTTTTGGTCATTTTTTTACCTTAAAAAACCTTGTGCATGGCCACATACACGACTATGTACAAAGCATCCGCATATGTATGTGGTTTTGGGAGGGTTTTTTGCATATAGCCAGCCCTATACGTGGAAAAATCCCTGATATCCGCGTGGGCCGAAACGACTATTTTAGACTGGCCTAAAAATCAAAATTTACCATGGAAATTGAAAACAATTACATGAAAATGGAAGAGGAGGACATGAGAAGTTACCTGGGACAAATGGTGTCGAATTTCACCAGACGAAGCTCCCGAAATTCGCGTTGGAAGTTTTGAGCTCAAATGGGTAAAAATTTCAAATGATATGGAATTTTTTATTTTTTTACTATTTATAGAAAATTTTTTGAAATTTTTTACCCCCTTTCTATATTTTTGAACTGTTTCTGACTATTTTGAACCATTGTGGACTAATTTGATGATGTAGGAGTCCATTTTGAGCATCGTTTTGACCCGTTTGTGCCGATTTCAAGTATAATGTCTAAACTAGCATATAGGTTAGATTTCACATCCGTTTGCACTTTGCATAACCTTATGACCATTTCATTATAACCTTAGGTACAAACCCATTCTATCTTTTCATGAAACCTTCTTTTTTTTTTAGAAGTGACATGATGTGAATGGTAGAGCTTGACCATACATGGGTGCCGTAGTTAGCTCCTTTTTTTCATTTGGTGCCCATGCCAACATTTTTTCCTTTAGGGTGTGGGGGTCCTTTGTATAGTATCGCCATGTCTTTGCGCAAGAGCCTCATACTCCTCTTGATCTTTTTGCTGGCCTTTTTACCCAGGAGTCTCTTATGTCAAGTGCTAATTGCATTATCATGATTTTTTCCTACCTCATTGAGCCTTGTGTCAGCTTCCCTAACTTTGATTATCAGCTATATAGCCCGATCTTGTCTCACGTCTAGCCACACAGAGCCATTTTATATATCCCTTGCAACTTGATTCCCTAGTTTACCATGAGGGGACTTTCCCCCCAGTGCCGTTATCCTACACATGTGTCCTTGCATTGAGCATAGGTATGTTTTGCTACTTGGAACTAGTTTGTTTTCCCATTGACACTCGCCTCCTCCTAGTCTGTAACTATAAAGCACTTTCATTCTTTTTCAAGCTTTTCAAAATATTTGAAAAAGTCCAAAAATATGAAAAAACCAAAAATCCCGACAAGAAAAGATGTTATCTTTGGAACTTGTCGAGTCGTGTCACCTTTGAATAGAGAATTGTATATCTCATCCATTGGTTGGGTTAATAGTTTGACTTTAGGAGTTGTACTCATTTCTCTGAGTTTATCTCTACTGCGTAGTTAAGCTTACAGTCCCTATAGAGCCTCTGTCGATGCCTCCAGTGTCGCAAAGATGTCCCTGTTTTGTATATTGAGTCTATGCTACCTACATTCAGTCACCATTTTCCTTTATGCTCTTGTTCAAAGGAATTTGAAACCTGAGTTGGCCATTCCTCGGTTCTCTTGACTTTGCATGTTGGCCATTCTCGGTACTGATACTGGTTCGTGCACATTATGATCAAGTCCTTCCGCATTATACAACCTTGCTAAGTACCTCGTGTTAGATGATGAGGGATGCATTAATTCCCTCCCAGTGGATTTCATCCCATCAGCTTCGGATCATTTATTCTTGGATAGGAATCTAGAGTCATTTTTGAGTGCCTTGAGACTTACAGTCATCAGTGGCAGGTTCTCTCGCCATCGATAGTTTTGGGAATACATCAATGTCCCCTGATAGATGGATCCTCTCAAGTGTTCACCCTCAACATTTATTGACGCTTGTTAGTTTGCACTCTAGTACCTTGATTCCCATTTTCATTATCGGTGGGTGATCTCGCGTCTATTAATGGTATACATCAATGACTGGTAATCAGACGATGGAGTACTATGTTAGAACTCAACACATCTATTCACATAGTAGGACATGTACACGTAGCGAATTGTGTAGAAGACCTTCCAGATTGGTGGCATTTAATATATGATACCTCCTTGATCGTGCCAGTGTTCATGAGATTTCAGCTCTCTTGACTTGATTCCAGTGTATGCCAGATATTTCCAGCCATTCTGGAGATATTGATCCATTATATATCTTCAGCTTTCATAGAGATCATGATCCTTTGTATCTCTTCATCATGGAGATTCTGATCTATCTATATTGTATGTGGTGATGACCACACATGTCATATTTTGTATCATGCCTATTCATAACCATTGTACTCTTATGTATTCGGGACTATTATATGTACTTGCAGTTATTGTATTATACTGTTGGATGGCTGGTTCTTCCACCTGGTTCTTCATCACTCCACTTTTGGGATGGCCTTATAATGTATTTCAGCCATCGTATCACCCCTATGACCTCACACATTAGGGGGCATCTGGTATAGCTGATTTTACCACACATGGTGGATCACACCTTTATAGCCTTCCCTATCCCTCTACAGACTCTTTAGACCCCATGGACCATTTTTGTACCTTTGATGTTTCTAATATCATCCCGAAAACATGCATTATTTTCCATACCTGAATTTTAAACCTATTGTTAACACCCAAAAATGGTTAACTACCTCATCCACCCCATTTCATGGCTCATTCGTCCATTTACCTACCATATTTCCCTGAAAATCCCACTAAAAAGCCTCCAAAAGGCCTAAAATGGCTCCAAAAGGCCTAAAATGCCTCCAAAAGGCCCGAAAACCCCTTTTTCCTCCAAAAACAACCAAAATTCCTCTAAAAATAGCAAAAATCCCCAAAAGGGAAGAAAAGGAATAAAAATAATGAGGAAAAAGGAGGAAAACCCTAAAATAGCAAAAATCCCCAAAAGGGAAGAAAAGGAATAAAAATAATGAGGAAAAAGGAGGAAAACCCTAAACAAGCTGCCCTAAACCATATGGTTTCCAAAACCATGGGCTAGCATTCCACCACTAAAAAACTATAAATAAGTGATGGAGACCCCCCATTTCACATCCACAGTCATAAGCACCCTTACTCTGCCAAAACATCTCGTGAAACCCTAGCTTACCATCAAGCTATTTTCACCTTTGAGACCCCTTTTGGCCTATTTTCCACCATCGGAGAAGGAGAAGGAGCAGCTCGGAGCTCGGAGCCACCGACATCGGATCAGCGCAATGGACTCCACCAACCTCCTCATTGGAGGTAATCTTAATCAAAACACCATTACACATTTATTTGCTGTTCTTATTTCATGTTATTTACGTTTACTGCTTTAGCTTAGTTTTATTTCAGTTCTTTACATTATTGAACTGCTACTAAGGATTCCAGATTCCTTAGTCGGTGCTAATCAGCACAAGCTAGGGTGAAAACCCTAGCTACACCTATTCTTGCGTATGTACGTGGATATGACCCTAAAACCCATGTACATCGGGATTTGTGCAAAAGGCCAAACAATTTTGGAGTTCTCCTTGATGTGGATTTGAGTCACTTGTCTCTTGGCCTTCCATATGCCTTGAGATCACTCATATTTGATCTTACATTACCCCACTGAAGCACTATATAAGGAACCTTTTGGATACATTGAAGGAAGAGGAATTGAAGAGCAAGAAAACTTTAGTCCATTCTTGCCGGAGCTTATACTTGAGTCTGCATCCCTTTATCCATTGGAGCACTTTGTGTTCTTCCCAAGCTTTCCTTTTCTTGTGAGCTATCTATCGAGAGATGGAGGCCCAGGAAGAGGACTCAATTTCTCCGATTCGTAGACGTGCTGACAGAGGTTGTCACTATTGTAATCTCTGATTTATATTAATAGAAATATATTTTCCTAGCCAATAATGTGTATTTAAATGAGTATTGAATCCATGGATGCTTTTAAATGCTTATATGTTATTGATTAAATATGCTAGAGTAGGTCTAACACAATTATATAGCATGCTTGTCTTGTTTGTTGAATGTTGAGAGAGCAAATTGCTAATACAAGTGAGAGTGGAAAAGCTCAATGGGGATCTACATCAACCATCCAGAATAAGGTATGTTTTGAGATCCTTTAGTGTTAGATGTTTGGTTTCTCTTGCATATGGGAAAGGATTGATTTCTGTGGTTACTTTGTCTGTTGTGGTACCCCAAGCCATAGGAGGTTTTCTCCATAACAATTGGGTGTTTTGATAACTTCGTCTCAATAGAGAGTGTGAGATGAGGTTTATGAATATCCTTCTCAGATTGATACATATTTTTGCGATATTATTTTTGTCCTAATGAGGGATATGTTTGATGTGAGTATGAGTTATCTTTTTCCAAAAATCCTTTCACTAGTTATGCTTTCAATCACCATGAAGAGTTAGTATGTTATAAATTCAGCGTCAAGAGTTCCAATATGAATCTCGATAATTTTTTGGTATTATATTGATTACATAAATCATATATGATTGCTAGTGTAAAAAAAGACCCTTGCAACATAGAAGAAAACAATTTGGCTTCATTAAATTGTTTACGGAAAAGAAAGAAACAATCTTAGATATTGTATCCACTTTTTGCGTGAAGAAGGAACTAAAACTTGATCCCTTTAACATTTTTAAAGTAAAAGTTCATTCCACATGATCATAAACTTTATAAAATTAATTTGATGAAGAGAGCATCCAATTCGATTTGGTAAAATAAAATATTATTCCACATTATCATAAGCCTTCTCATAACCAATTTCGATGACTAAGGTTTTGAAGTTGAGGTTTGAACGCAATCCATCCCCTCCCACACATCAATAACATAACCAAAAACATTATATAACAAATACTAATGTAAATTCCTATTTCCATTCTCTATCACTTCTATCCCTAAATCTCCCTATTTTTACATAAATACTATCTATTAGGGAAAGGAACATGTTTCCTCCTTTCACACACCTGGGTTATGTGGAATAAATATTCAAGCCACTCGGTGTGTCCTTGGGGACAAGTCTTGACTCAAGGCTGTCACCTTGTTCTTGACTCCTCCATTCAGGCTAACTCCTAATGAAACCAAGGGGGGTAGACCCTATTAAATTACTAAGGATAATTACTTAGTGTGATGGTGTTATATTGATTAAGTTGTTTAGGAGTTTTTTGAAATTAACCAGTGGAAACAAAAGATAACAAGATGCAATATTTAAAGCAGATAAGCACAACAAAGACACTTAATATATATGTAATCGAAAGAATTGATCAAATAAATCACTCGTGCCTTAAATGGAGTCAATAGAGAAAATAATGTGCTTGCATGCACTTGAAAGAATGTTTTGCAAATGTCTCTTGGTAGATTTTAAATTAATGTGGAATGTGAATGAATTAAATTAGGCGAAAAGGGGACTCCAGATATACCGGAGGGGTACTTGGAGTATGACCAAAAGTGAACTTTCATAGCTACCCGCAAGGTGTTTGTGTGCTAGAACGGAGTCTCAGAGACTGTTGTTCATAACACACCCATCAAGGTGTGACATAGATCGACACCTCGAGGTCACTTTCCAGTTGTTCCCACTCCTTTGGGTATTTTGCCACCGCTTATAGTTTGTTCGAGGCGTTGGATTTTTTTTTGATGGTTTGTCAATTTGGGAGATGAATACTAATTAATCTAGTCACTCAAGTTATTTTGATGCAGCTTGACTGATCATACAAACCGTAACCAAGTACATAGCATACACACTGGAGTTTTTGTTATTTTTAGAAAATTTTAAAAGAGGTGTTCATATTAAAAAGAAAACCCTCCGGGAACCTCTTTCGGTCCAAGTGGACCTCAATCGGGGAATAAAGGAGGGGTTGATTTTATTATTATTATTAAAACAATTAAATATAGCAGATGAAGCATAAACAAATAAGCAAACCACAATTTTCTAATTAGACTACCACGACCCTTTCTTCACCTTTCGGCTCCAAAGGAGGCTCATGGGGTAAGTATTAAAATTACTTTGAAACCACCATATATGGAATATGACAATGATTATAAGTCAAATTATACTACCCCTACATATTATAACTACACTATATTGTAAAAAGATGAAAAATTGTAAAAAATTGACACAGACGTGAATCCCCCTAGGGGGGATGGTGAATAGGCTCAAAAGAGCCTATTTGAAGAGATTTTTATTTTTATTAGAAACAATTACAATATAATAAAACTGAAATTAATCCACTTGGTCTTTATACAGAATGAGACCAAAGGTTTACAAATTGTGAAATTTTGAAATTCTGGGAAGATGGAGACCCCTTGGGGCATTTCGAATGGTCCAAAAATGATTTCCGGACAGCACCTCCTCCTCTTTTATATTATACATAATAAAAAAAACAATATTATCACATTTAAATATTCCCAAAATTACTTTGAAAGTACTTTTGGATGAACAAAATTTTTACCCAAAAACTCTATGTTAAAACTAGTTTTTAAAGAAGCGGAAAAAGAACGAAGGAAAGAAAGCTTTCCTTGGGATCTTGGCCTGATTTTGGGGCAGCCAATATGAATCACTTAAATTGTTGAATATAAATTTTCATATTCTAAGGAAACAACCATGCATTCTGTTAACCCAAAAAATCCCTCACTAAACTCTCCATGACCTACACCACTGTTGGAGCAAGGCCCTGCAGCTACAGGAAAAGATGCTATTTTTGGTAGAAGACGGACAATTTTTGGAGGAAAGATAGTTTTGGTGATGTCTATAAGCTAGAGATATAATATATGAAATGTGATAAAGGTATGATGCCGTAGCGCATTTCCCGCCACGGATCGCAGGTCGAAAATCGCGGCGGTCGGAACATGGAGCGGCCAAGAAGAGGGCTCAGCCACTGCATTTAAGGCAGTGGTGAAGACAGGAGGGATCAGATACCCTCATAAATGGAGAAGGAGAAATGGACCGAGGTATTAAATATAAAGGAATGAAGGGGAGCGACCGAGGAAGCGGCGCGCATACCCGCGATCAACGCCGAAAATCGCGGAAGACTGCAGGAAGCTGCAGTGTGACCAATAAGCGACGGTTCAAAGTACAGATAGGCCAACTATCACAGTTAGGGTTTTGGGTTACTATTGGGATATGCCCACAGTTTTGTATCATGGTGAGACCTTCGGGCCACCTATTTAAGCATGTATTTTGTATTATGAAGGGTTGGTTGGTTGGGTTGTTACTAGTTATCGTCAGTATTGTGAGACATTGAGGAATAGTCAAGATCTGGTTCTGTTGTTAAGTCTGTATTTATATTACTATAACCAGTGGCTGGATCCTTGATCATAAATGCAACAATCCACAGGGATTGAGAGAGAGAGGAAGGGTATATTGTAAGAAGAAAGCATTATAGGAAGAGAAGAGATCTAAGAGAAGGGCTCTCAGCTGTGTGCAGTGAGTTTCCCAGAAGATCTCAAGATGCATAAGAGGTTGCAGTGGAACTGTGTTTACTCTCTCAAGATATAATATAAACACAGTTCCCGTGGACGTAGCTTCCCCCCTGGAAGTTAACCACGTAACATCCGTGTGTTGTGCGACTATTTCATGTGATTGTGCTCTACTTATTTGCTATCTGTTATCCGTCACATGAAATTTTCTTATCAGTTAATGAATGTATGTATGCTATCATTCAATTTACAGTAACATAGAAGTTGAAATTCAAGTTGAGCATGTCGAGTATTCTGTATATGAGTTTATCAGTGCTTGATTCACGACAGCTAACAACTACAGTGTTAAGTGACTTCTATATATTTTGTTCAGTGAGGTGAGCATAATTGATGCTAAGTGTGTTAAACTATAGAAGCTTAAGTGAAGTTGTTTAACACTCTAATGAAGGTTAACTAAGCTATTATACCCAGGGAGGAATCCTATGGACCTTGAGAGTTGATGAGCATATTGAGTCTTACTATAGGAAATATCACAGTGTAGAAAGGGGATATCGCACTGTTGGGGGAGCTGTGGTGTGAGATATCGCAGGTTAAGAGTTGAGTAGAAGATAAAGTTTTCACATCGTCCTAGAAGCTGCGATGCGATAATAGTCAGTCCCATCGCAAATTCAGTTAGGAAGAGAGAAACAGCCCTTGCTGAGAGATTTAGCTGGTTAATTAGAGTCAAGAGGACCTAGGATGCTACAGAACCTGGTTGAGGAGGCCTGATTCTTCAGCCACCCCATCTAGGATCACTTCGGGTGAGAATTTAGGCCATTCTGCGGTCTGTTGCCGAAAGGGCCAGTGAGCTAGGGGTTTTTTTGGTGCAATAAAGTAAACCTGGGTCTGCCTAGTAAGGCCAACAAATGGTTCCATTCCTGGTTTTGAACAAATTGAAGAGTTGATGTTCTATTGGCATCCTACTAAATAAGTACTTAACCAGTGGGTTGAGTCTAAGGAAAGAGATTTTGCTGATAAAGAAAACAAGAGTCCTAGGCTGAGTACCAAGGACTGGTTACATAAATATATCTTCACAGATCTGCATGAGATATTTTTTGTGACCTATGCAAATGAGTTGTATGATTGGTTGTCAAAGTTGAATGATAAGCATGTATTCAAGAATAAAAGGAACATTGTCTAGACACCGGAGCTGATTCACATTGTGAAGAACGTAGATAATCCCATTTCGTAGGAAGTAGACTTCTGGCTTGCGCGTTTGCTGGAAGGTTTCATTACAGAGTTTGCAGTTGATCAAAGAAAGAGTTTCAGTGAAGCAGAGAGGTACTTATTGAAGGGATATCGTGGTTAGTACTTAAACTCTTTAAATTTTTCCCTTAAGATGTTAGTGTATGAAAAAGGAGTACTAGATATATTCTCAGATGAATAAGTTAAGTAAGTGTAATGTCATAAGAGTTTGAGAGTGATTCTGAAGAAATTGGATGTACACATAGCGATAAGAGATATAAATTAGATTTCAGATATTCCTTCTTTGAAGACAGTTCAAACAGTACTAGAGAACAGAGTCAAAGTAATAGAGAAAGAACAGCAAGGGGTATCCCTTACCACCCTTATACCCCACAGAAACCAACCGGGACTTAGAATAATCCCGTAGGAACTCCATCTAGTAGTTCACACATAGTACATACTACCTTTATACCACCTACATTTACATCACCAAGTGGTAGTAATACAACAAATCAGAATCCACCTCGTAGAAACAGAATGGTGGATGACATGAAATTACCTACCTTTAGGGGTACAGGGGTACAAGAACCAGAACATCATTGGTTCCTATGTGAAGCTGTATGGACCATTAAACAGATCTAGGATGACAATACTAAGCTTGTCCAGTTGGCCACTACACTTAGATAAAGAGCTTTAACATGGTATATGAAGTATACATCAGCGTAGAACAGAACACTCGCAGAGGTCAGGACCGCAATGATTAAGGAATTTAAGAAACCCAAGTCTAAGTCACAATGTATCATAGAACTTAAAGACATTAAACGGTTACCCACAGAGTCAGTATGAGATTTCGATCAAAAATTTAAAGCTCTTATAGACCAAGTTAGTTTTGAGTTTGCGCCAGAGTAGCATAAGGAATGGTTCATCGCAGCACTGCTCCCTCATATCAGACTTCCACTAATGCAACATAAACTCCATACGCAGGATGAAACATTGGAGATGGAAATGAAACTAGAGGCTTCACCTTTAGCTGAGACTAGTGCAGGAATGACAAACTTACAGAATCAGTTAGCCAATCTCACTTTACAGCTACATGAGATTAATAAAGGAAAAGAGGTTGAACAAGAATTATGGTGTACAAAGTGTAAAATACATGGCCATACCAAAGATAACTGTCCAGTATTTTTTGAGTATATAGCAAGTGGGGCTCCTAACCCCTTAGTACAGAATCAAGGGCCATGGTGTGAAATCTATAGAACAAGAGGACATAGACCATAGGAATTCCCTTTACTTCAGAAGTATGTATAAACTCCTAAGAATTTATACTGTAACTTCTGTAAGTCAGTAGGACATGATGAAAATAATTGCAGAGCTTATGATCTCATGATAGAGAGAAAACATGACTTCTACAGAGTCCAGTCAGAGACATTAGGACCAGCAACAGGTCCACAACATGAACCGACTCATGATGGCCATGGTGGAGGATTCAGATGAAGAGGCCGTGGTGGAGGCTTTGGCCGTGGCCGTGGACCCATTGTTCGTTACAATTGTGGAGCCATAGGATGTTATGATAGGGATTGTCAGAACCCTACTACAACATGTAAGTATTGCAAGTCCTATGATCATACTATAGAAGAATGTCCTATCTTGATAGCCAATATTAAGGATCCTAAGCCAGCAGTAAACCAGAATATTCAGCTTATTGCTGCTGAGTAGAAAGAACCAGAACCAAGAGTCAATGTTGTGACTCGCAGCGATGCTTTTACTAGTAGGACATCGCAGGATGCCGAAAAAAATACAGGTCCGAAGTGGGTGCGTAAAGCCACTGATAAATCTACACCACTTGACCTGCAGAAGAACAAAGAAACATTTCAGCAAGCTAAAACTTTGTTTACTGAACCTACACCATCAGGATCATAGATATTTCATTGTAGGGGTGTACCGCAGCAAAAAACTTGTGGCATTAGTCCTGTGCAGATATCGCATGCTACCACATCTGGAAGGTGCGAAGAGAATGAGTTGACAGGAAGTGTACAATCCTTCCTGCAGAGCTGCTTGAAACTCTTAAGAAATGAGAAAGCCATAGGAGAGCTTCAACGAATCATAGATCAGTATCAACAGTCTTCTTCCGTGAGAAGTACGCAGCGTGCTGTTCATAATATTATGGGCCATACAATAACAGGAAGAGAAATGAGACTCACAGCACAAATTGGAGAGTTTGAAATGGATGAGGTAATCCTAGATTTAGGATCAGAGGTAAATGTTCTTACTAAGCAGACATGGGAACAGATGGGTAGCCGTAAGTTAGCCAGATCACCTATGCATCTGCGATTAGCCAATCAGCAGAGGGTATCGCCACTGGGTCGATTACTGCAAGTACCAGTTGATATTGATGGAGTTCACAGCTTTGCATATTTTAAAGTCATAGAAATTATTGGCGATAGAAGACCGTATCCAGCTTTATTAGGTATTTATTGGGCATTTGATAACATGGCTGTTATTAATTTGAAGAAAATACAAATGACCTTTGAGGATAAACAGATTCGAGTCATCGCACCGCTGGATCCTTTTCAGGGTCCTTGATACATTGAACCTATCAGAGCAGAGGAAGAGGTGTGTAATATGGAGAGCCTCTATCAGATGACTGCTAACCAGAGTGATTATATCAATCCCACCATAGAAGGAAATATTAGTTGGTGATGTGATAGCTCATGCGCATCGGATTCGGATGTTGGTTTAGAAAATTGGCAGAATAGACTTTATGAAGTTTTATCTCGTAGATGTGCATTTATGACTAAGTCACTGCGATGGATTGGAACAGAGATTAAGGATATTCCGTCATTTGATGTCTTAGCAGATGTCAATGAATTTTTACAGCAGTTTGAGTAGGACATCCCTAATGAGTAGAGGATGGCATTTATTGACCTTGCAGTAAGAGCCACACCTGCAAGATGGTGGCATGCACATAAAGAAAATATCGCATCATGGGATTATTTTAAGAGATTGATGGTGATCAGATTCTCTAATGACAAGGAGCGTTTACAGCAAAAATATACAGGATAAAGTGACCCTAGGTCACATATTAATATTTGTGAATAGAATTGGTTAGACATTCCAGAGGATGAATGGGTTCATCTATTCATTCACACTTTAGATACAGTCCCAAGGAACTGGTACACTAAGACAGAGTTGTGCAGAGGAACGATTACATGGCCAGTTATGATAGACAACTTTGTACTCACTTTCAGTTTTGAATCTGAGTATCCAAGCATTGATCAGGCTCTAAAGATTATAAAGAATAAGATATTTGATGACTGTACCCTACCAGTGTATGCTCAGCCTGATTGGGCCATCCAGTTAGAACATGCGCTAGAGTGTTACAACTTTGCAGAAGAGCCAGGCGATGAGGATGAGAATCCTCACAGTATCAACATTCCAGAGTCAGAAGGGACTCGTGAAGTTGATGGACAAAAGCTAGAGATTCCAGCTGTCACAGAGCCTATTAATATTAAAAAGATCAATATTGGCACAGAAACAAAACCAAAGTTTGCCTCTATTGGAAACTATTGGGATGATGAAACTGTAGGACACATCGCAGATTTGTTACATGAATATCATGACTTATTTCCCACTAAGTTTATAGAGATGAAGGGAATAGTAGGAGATTTGGGAGTCATGAGGATACCTTTGAAAGAGGATGCTAGGCTAATTAAGTAGCGTCCATACAGATTAAATCCTTGTTATAAAGAAAAAGTTAAGGATGAGATTGATAAGATGCTAGCAGCAGGCATCATTTAGCCAGTAGAAGAGAGAAAATGGTTTAGTTCCATGGTTGTGCAGGAAAATAAAATTAAAGGAGAAATAAGGATTTGTGTCTATTTGCGCAAACTCAACGACGCATCACTTCATGACCCATTTTCGACACCTTTTACTGATGAAGTTTTAGACAATGTGGGAGGACAGGAGATCTACTCATTCACTGATGGATTTTCAGGCTATCACTAGATAAGAATCCATCTAGAGGATCGACATAAGACCACCTTTGCGATAGAATGGGGCTCATTCCAGTATACGGTAATGCCCGTTGGTCTTAAAAATGCACCAGCTATTTTTTCTAGAGTAGTAGTTGCTGTCTTTAAGGAATACATCCATAAATTCTTAGAAGTCTATTTTGATGATTGGATTGTATTTGGATTAATCAAAAAGCATATAGGAGATTTAAGGCTCATGTTAGAGAAATGTAGGAAATATCATATTTCTCTTAACTTGAAGAAATGTATATTCTATACACCATTTGGTATTTTGTTGGGTCATATTGTTTGCAGACAAGGCTTGATGGTAGATCCTGCAAAGATTGCCATCATTGTAAATCTTCTAGCACCCAAATTAGTCAAGAAATTGAGGGCAGTGCTTTGTCATACAGGGTATTATATAAAATTCATCAAGGGCTATGCAAAGATCACAGCACCTATGGAAAATCTGTTAAAGAAAGAAGTGAAATTCCTATGGAATGAGGAATGCTAGCAAAGTTTAGACACTCTTAAAGAGAATATGGTTATAACACCCATCTTAGTATTTCCAGATTGGAACAAACCATTTCATGTACATGTGGATGCATCTGGCATCGCACTGGGGATTGTCTTAACAAAGCCAGGAAAAGGGGGTATCGATCACCCTATCGCGTACTCAAGCAGAAAGTTATCTACCGCAGAAAAGAACTACACCACTACAGAAAGAGAAGGATTAGCTATGGTGTATGCTCTATAGAATTTTAGGCACTACATATTGGGTGCCCCATTAAAGATGTTCACGGACCATTCCACTTTAAAGTATTTGGTCAATAGGACAGTGTTAGGGGGATGGATCTGTAGATGATTACTCCTATTTTAGGACTATGATTTTGAAATTATTGTAAAACCAAGGAGATTGAATGTAGGACCTAATCATCTTTCGCAGATAGACTCAGGAGAAGAACCAATTAATTTAGAGGATAATTTTCCAGATGCGCAATTGTTTTCTATCCAGATCGCAGATGAGTATTACGCAAATATTATTCACTTTCTGACTACAGGGTGGGCACCAGTTGAGTTTACTAAGAAGAAAAAGAAACGGTTAGTTGTTAAAGCAGCAGATTTCACTTTGATCGTAGGACATTTATACAAGTTAGGTCCAGATGAAGTCCTGCGCAAATGTGTTATGCCGCACGAGAAATATGCCATTATCAGAGAAGCACATTCAGGTACCGCAGGAGGTCATTTCGTAGGAAAGACGACTACTCAAAAAATTCTAGCTACAGGATTATGGTGGACAACTTTGCATAAAGACACTAAGGAGTTTTGCAGATGCTGCGATATCTGCCAGAGGGTAGGAAAACCTTCGAGGAGAGATGAAATGCCACTGCGACCACAGATTACGCTACGGGCATTTGACAAGTGGGCTATAGATTTCATGGGTCCTATCAACCCACCAGGGAAATGAACTAGTACGAGATACATCATCACAGGAACAGAATACCTCACCAGGTGGGCAGAGGCCAAAGCAGTAAGGAATTGTGATGCTTCTACAGTTGCACAGTTCATTTTTGAAAACATCATAAGTAGATTTGGATGTCCAGCAACTTTGATGAGTGATCAAGGCACACACTTTCTGAATCGCACTATTGAGGCCTTGACAGAGGAATTTTAGATACAGCATCATAAGAGCACTCCCTACTACCCACAAGCTAATGGTATGGTAGAGGCTTTTAACAAGATTCTAGAAAATGCTCTTACTAAGATCTGTAACAACCAAAGAGATGATTGGGACCTCAGGGTTAATGCTATGTTATGGGCTTATAGGACTACATGCAAGAAACTCAAAGGACACACACCTTTCAGCTTGGTGTATGGACAAGAGGCTGTTATGCCTATGGAATATATTATTCCCAGTTTAAGAATTGCTCAAATTACCGAGATGGCTTGATACATCTACAATGAATGAAAGATTAGTGCAGCTGCTTTCCTTAGAAGAAGACAGATTCATCGTAGGATTTCATCAAAAAGTGCAGAAGGCAAGAGAAAAAGCTTGGCATGACAGGCACATCAAGAGCAATATTTTTCATACAGGAGACCCAGTGCTCCTTTATGACATCAAGTTTGTTAATTTTCTAGGAAATTTCAAGACACATTGGTTGGGGCCATATCAAATTCAGCAAGTCACAGAAGGAGGTGTCGTTCAGCTCAGTAAATTGAATGAGGAACTTGTTCCTACTTTGATTAATGGAAGTAGGCTTAATATTTATAGTGATAGCCACTCCACCTCCCAAACCTAACTCAGAGAACTAAGTGGTGTAGATGTCCAATGTAGTTGAAAGGAGGCATCACACCCATAACTAGTCTACACCAGGTGAAAAAGTTATAAGTAGGAGGAACCGCAGCAGGAAAGTTTATTTTGTGCAAGTTATAGGACAATTGCGGAGTTTTTGAACGTTGCGGAGTTTCACGCCAACTTTTTGGTCTAGGACGATGCGGTGTGACATCGTAGTGAGGCGATGTTCCTTGTGCTACAAAGACGATTTTGAAAGGGAAAGAGGGCCAGTCACTTCACCTTTTGACAAGTAATTAATGTAGATATGACATGTATACATTGCCATAGATTTGGAAACAGTACAATGATTGTCCTAGATTTGGTAAATCTTGGTCGAGACCGCAGCTTGCACATAATTTTCGAGGGAAATTTGAACGGGTTTTCAAAAATTAATGAGGAGCGGGGCACGGGGTGTTGTCTTGTCCATGCAATAAATGTCGCCAATGGGTCCAGCCTAAGCCACCGTTGCTTCAGATATTACCGCCTTCATTACAAATACACAGATCATTCCAATAGAAGGGTTACTTTTACAATTTTTGAGAGTTATAGAGTAATTTGTAGAGTTTTCCTTGTGTAGAGATACTCCAGTTATAGAGTGTTGGTTTCCCCATTTTCACAGCCATTGCCAATCCAGAGTATCACACCGGGCAGTTTATGTTCGAGACAGAGCCTTTAGAAGACGTCGTGCGATGATTCAAGAGTGGTGGCCTCGAGTTTGATATGACGACACCACCCAGGATTGTGAAATTAGGTGCAACACAGGTCAGGAATTTGCCAAGGATGAAGAGTCAAGCTCAGATAGTAGAAGAGTCCAGATCAGAGTAGGAAGAAGAAGTTCATGTGGCAGTAGTATACATTTTTCCATGAGTCGAGGACGCACCAGAGGTAACCATTCCCAAGGGTGCTAAGTTTCCTATTCCGCTACGACCGATTGATCTTCACGTAAAGGAAGGCAGAGAACTATAAGGATCTGTCCCTGTTCTAAAATTTACAAACTATAACCTTAGAGACAGTAAGACATATCCTCATTTTCAATACGATCAATATCTTATGGTTCAGAGGAACCTGAGGACCAGTGCAGATGAGTTTGTTCCTGTGGAACATGTCCAAATTCTTTAGCAGTCAGGCTTGCTCAATTTGTTGAAAATACCACATTTTGGACGAGGTACAGAGGTTGATGCCGTGGTGCAAGTGATATTTTCATGTGTACATGGAGTTTACCTCTGGCCGAGTAACAGGTTTGATCTGAACATCGATTTGATACATCGCATCACTGGGATGTCCAAAAGCGATAAGGACCCTCAGAAACATATATCATGGAAAAGCAAGGATACTAAGCTACCGGTGCTTCTAGTTAGCAAGTATAAGCTACAGAGAGGAGGTCGGGCTTATGGCCTCATAGCCTTAGCATATGATACACTCATATTTACAGCCAGTTTGCTTGCAGGAAGACTGTTAACTAAATGTCACCCGAAAGAAGTCACAGGAGCAGTAATTCACCTTGCTGTGCAGGTCGCAGAAGGTGAACAATTTAATTGGTGTCTGTTTTTATTAAATGTTTTTCTTGCAGATTGTTTGGGAGCACAGGACAAGCCAAACCACCCCTTCCACTTCTCGTGGCTGCTTATATTATGTTCATTCGTCGAGTGGAGTGGGCCACCCCATACCCAGTTTCTACAGCTACAAGGCGGAGAGTGCAGAGGCGCACGATATGCAAAATTATGGGAAAGCAACAGTCCAGCTAAGAAAAAGATCAATATGATAGTATTCTATGAATACTATAAGCTGTTGAAGCGAGTCATCCATGAGACACCACGGATCAACACAGAGGTTGTTGACATGTATCACAATCGGCTTGATTTCACTGCGGACAGGCATACAATCTATCTGAGGCCAAAAGGGTTTATAAAGGATGACTGGGCTATTGGATTGTTCAGGATGATAGTGCAGGATGTAGAAGATGTCATCAAATACTTTGATGAAGAGTGGAAGAAGGAATTAGAAGATGCCACAGTAGGAATTGTACCAAAAAATACCGCAACGATAGATCCATTAGACAAAGGAAAAGGTAAGGTGGGTTTCAAGAGAAAAGATGCAGTAGAAGTGCCACCAGTGGCACAAAAGAAAAAAAAAATTCAAATTCTCAATGCCAACTACAGAGACTGCACTAACAGAGGATGAGTATGATCTCATCGTAGCGAGATTGCAGGAGAATATGCGGGACTCATTTCAGGTGATGCAAACATCGCGGGACAAGCTGCAGAGCACGATAGATAAGTAGCTTCTGGAGTTGAAAGCACTAACTGAGAAGACTGCCATGATGCAGATTCATCCAGTCAAGGTGACAGCAGGAGAAATCTCAAAACCATCGATTTCCAGTGAGGAAGTCTTTGCAAAGGATCGCACCAATACAGTGTTGATACCGCCTGGGATCATCTGATTCCTTGTTTCAAGGATTGATGTGCAGATATAGCTTAGAAAACTTGTAGAGGTTAATCTAGAACAATTCCCCGCTCTTCAACTATAGATGATCCAGCAGCAGATAGCCGCAGAGCTTAGGGATAGAGAGCTTGTGACTTATAACCAGTACACTCAGCTGATACAATAGAATCCAGAGCTCACCATAGGCTTTTAGACAAAGGCGGTGAAGTTAAGACTATATGAAGAAAGAGAACAGGATCTAAGTCAGGTCCTGCAGAACATCGCATCGGATTTACCCCAGTGTAACATAGAGCCTTCCTTGCCTCTAACGCAGAAAGTAAGAAGAATTGCAGATAGAGCAAAGCCTATGGAAGAGACAATGGTCAAGATGGAGGAAGACCACAAGGCATAGATTGTTGATCTTGAGGCTTGAACACCATGAACACCTGAGGCAGACAAGGAAGAAAGGGCATAGACCTTTAGAATCACTTCAACGCAGATGAAGTGTCGCATAGATGATGCAGAGTCATTGCTAGCTGATGCAATGAAGACATGGTCAGAGCTAGAAGAGCTCCCAGATAGACTGGATTTGCAGTAGAGCATCCAAAACATAGAGAATGCAACAACAAAAATAAAGGAAGAAGTCAAGAGCTTACGAGCTCTTGCAAAGATGAAGAAGATGACAGAGATGAACCATTTGCAACAGGAAGCATAGAGGTTGTGAGAAAAAGAGATACAATTCAATAATATGCTTCAACCGTATCAGGAACAAATCACAGAGCTGGTCGATGTGGTTGAGAATAAGGTCAAGGAGTTCACTGTAAGCAAGAGTGTAATTGATAGCACAGAAGACCCCATGATTAGTCAAGTTATGCTTGTAGCGACACAAGATTGTGTCGAAGCTATGGACAAAGATGTCGCAAGACTCAAGGAGAGATTCAAAAGGACTTTGTAGGAAGCCAAGGAGAAGCTATAGAAAAATAAACCAGTTGTTAGTGGCTCGGGGATGAGCCACAAGTCAGTGTTAGGGGACTGTTGGAGCAGGGCCCCATAGCTACAGGAAAAGCTGCTATTTTTGGTAGAAGATGGACAATTTTTGGAGGAAAGACAGTTTTGGTGATGCCAATAAGCTAGCGATATAAGAGATGTGATGTGATAAAGGTACGATTCCATAGCGCATTTCCCGCCTCGGATCGTCGGCCAAAAATTGCAGCGGTCGGAACAAGGAAGTCAAAGGAAATAGTACTTGGAGCGGCCAAGAAGATAGCTCAACCACTGCATTTAAGGTAGCAGCGATCATAGTTTTAAAAATCGGAATTGGACTCGGAATCGGTCGAGGGTCAACTCGGAATCGAAATCGGAATCGGTAATGAATCGGTCATAAATCGGCCGATTTGAATTTAATGAATCGGTTTGCTAAAAAATACATCAAATACTTAAATTTTAAAGGAAAACAACATTTTCAAGATTATAATCCATGATTCCAAGGCATTGAAGACAAATTAACCAAAATCTACTCATGTATATACCATGGTCATTACTAATTAGTATTACAAACTTACTGCTGTCATTTTCTCATGTTGGATATTTTCCCATAAATGAACTATTGTTCATTACTGAGAAACCAACTTCACAATGCCCAAATCAAGGTTTAAAAAGGTGTGCTAAACTTATCATAATTGTTGATTGAAATCTCAATTTGTTGTGATTCAAAAGGGGTTAGACAGAGGAATTTGAATAAGTTATAAATGTATCAATTTCGGTGACATTTGAGGAAAGTTTTTGAAAAAGGAACATAATTATGGGGAAAAATACGATTGTCTTTGTAGGAGCAACAAAAGTGAAAAACAGGCCCACATAAGATGCAACGTGGAAAAATAATTTCTTCATACAGAAGCATTTGCAGCTAATCAAACATTGACAGCAATGCTTATTTGAAGGGGTGGGACATGTTGAGTCCCTGGGTCTTGGAGAATTACACTGTTATTGCTATATTATTTTTGTAATTATTGCTCACCTCATTATTTGTAATTTTACTGTCTCCTATATATATTATATACCAAGGAGATCTAGTTTGAAGGATAATGAAGACTTGTTTGTAAACATCAAGTGTAAACCTTAAAGGAGGTTGCCCCTTCAAACTGAATACGCCCCTTCAGAGTGTCATTGTCATTCATTCATTTTAATTTTTTTATCACTCTTTAGGATTGGCATTACTGAATTGGATCTTTATTATGTTTATTTGGCTATTTGTTCATAGTACATACATGGTGCTAACAAAGAGGTAAGGATATTTCCCATGAATCTCATCATATACTGAATCTCTAAAGATAAATCGTTACCCTGATTTTAGTTACCTCCAAGAAATCTGGCAAATCATTTAATTTACCAGCTGTGATTACCCAAAGCTTGCCCAAGTAAAATTTTAAAGAAAGTATAATATAGACTGTAGAGGAAATGAAACTGTTTTTCAACATGAGATTTGCATTAAATAATGCATGAGAATATCTGTACAAGTAAACTCTCATACAGGCTTTGAATATTTCATTCTGAATAACTTTGTTAATATCCCTGTCTGATATGATGGGAGCATAAATAGAGAAGATATGTGACGATTATCTATGGCCAGTTGTAGTTATAAGGTCTGAAGAAGATGAACAAGCTGAGCATACCAGATGAAGCTGTAATCCTGACCAGCTAATGACACAAGGAAAATGTATTTCAATCAGCCCACTCCACGAGTCTCAAAAACATTTATAAAATAAAATAAAAATAACCAAAAAACAAAAAAAATTGGCCTTTTTCCAAACCGGACCGGTCAAGCTCCAAACCGACCGGTTGGACCGGTTAGATACCGAACCGGACCGGTTTGGTACCAAACCGGCCAGTTCGGTAACTAACCGGTCCCCGATCCGGTTAACCGACCGGTTTGACCCGGTTTGGTTCCAAACCCGTGAATCGGCCGGTTCCGATTCCGGTTTGGACGATTTTTAAAACTATGGCAGCGATGACAGGAGGGCTCAGCTACCCTCATAAATGGAGAAGGAGCAATGGATCGAGGTATTAAAGATAAACGACAGAAGGGGAGCGACTGAGGAAGCGGCACCCATACCTGCGATCAGCGCTGGAAATCACGGAAGACTGCAGGAAGCTGCGGTGTGACCAGTAAGCGACGATTCAAAGTATAGATAGGCTGACTGTCACAGTTAGGGTTTTGGGTTACTATTGGGATAGGCCCATAGTTTTGTATCACGGTGAGACCTTCGGGCCACCTATTTAAGCATGCATTTTGTATTATGAAGGGTCGGTTGGTTGGGTTGTTACTAGTTGTTGTCGGTATTGTGAGACATTGAGGAAGAGTTGAGCTCTGGTTCTGTTGTTAAGTCTGTAGTTATCTTACTGTAACCAGTGGCCGGATCCTTGAGCATGAATGTAACAATCCGTAGGGATTGAGAGAGAGAGGAAGGGTATATTGTAAGAAGAAATCATTATAGGAAGAGAAGATATCTAAGAGAAGGGCTCCCAGCTTTGTGCGTGGAGTTTCCCATAAGATCTCAAGCTGCATAAGAGGTTGCAGTGGAACTGTGTTTACTCTCTCAAGATATAATATAAACACAGTTCCCATGGACGTAGCTTCCCCCCTGGAAGTGAACCACGTAACATCCATGTGTTGTGCGGCTGTTTCATGTGATTGTGCTCTACTTATTTGCTATCTGTTATCCGCTACATGAACTTTTCTTATCAGTTAATGAATGTATGTATGCTATCCTTCAGTTTACAGTAACATAGAAGGTTAAATGTGAGTTGAGTGTGTCGAGTATTCTGTATATGAGTTTACCAGTGCGTGATTCACGACAGCTAACAGCTACAATGTTAAGTGACTTCTGTATATTTAGTTCAACGAGTTGAGTGTAATTGATGTTAAGCGTGTTAAACTGTAGAAGCTTAAGTGAAGTTGTTTAACACCCTAATGAAGGTTAACTGAGCTATTATACCCAGGGAGGAAGCCTCTGGACCTTGAGAGTTGATGAGCATATTGAGTCTTACTATAGGAAATATTGCAACATAAAAAGGTGATATCACACTGTTTTGGGAGCTACGGTGTGAGATATCTCAGGTTAATATTTGAGTAGAAGAGAAAGTTTGCGCATCGTCCTAGAAGCTGCGATGCGCTAAGAGTCAGTCCCATACTGGAGTCAGTTATGAAGAGAGAAACAACCCTTGCTGAGAGATTTAGCTGGTTAATTAGAGTCAAGAGGACCTAGGATGCTATAGAACCTGGTTGAGGAAGCGTGATTCTTCAGCCACCCCATCTAGGATCACTTCGGGTGAGACTTCAGGCCGTTCTGCTATCTGTTGCCGAAAGGGCTAGTGAGCTAGGGGTTTTGTTGGTACAATAAAGTAAACCTGAGTCTTCCCAGTAAGGCCAACAACCACCCAAGGAAACCACTTCACGACCCTACATTAGACCCCCACATCCTAGAAAATGCTTAAGGATGAAGAAAATGGCTTACAAAACCCCAAAAAGGAGCCTAAAATGCTCTCCTATGAGCTAAATCCCCCCAAAAGGGGATAAAACCATAAAATGAGCTAAAATTAGGGCGAAAGGGGCTAAAATCCCAAAAAGGGGCTAAAGCTCGGACCAAGGGCTCAAAACCCCAAAAAAGCTATAAAAGGAGGGTGGGGGGTCATTCTCAAAACACTTCTCCCTTGCATACTATTATGCTTCCCGTGGATGCCTTGAGAACCTTTGTCTCTCAAGCCACCCACACTCCCTCTCCTCCATCTCCATTGACCCATAGCTCCCCCATCCAATAGAGAGGTGCTTCTTCAAGCCAGGGCATGGTGTCCCAATTCCACCCAAAGAGAAGGTATAGCTTGTTATTTTCTATATTTCCTTAGTGATTTATTTTCTTTCTAATCCATGGTTAATTTGCAGGTTTATTGCCTAACGTGTTTTGCATGTATTTCGGTTTCTAACATGTTGTTTGCAGGTAGCTGGAACTAAACCCTAATAGTGTTTGCAGAGGGGTTTTCGGCCATTTCTCCTCTTTCTGTTCTTTATTTTATTTTCGCTTTCTTTTTAGCATTTTCACAAGCAGGAAACTACCCTTCCATCCTATAGATAGAAGGTAGCCATTCCTACCCCTTTAGAAAGGAGAAATCTCTGCTACACATTAAACAAGCTTTAGATCTACTTTCATAGCCTTGAAAAATGACAATTTTCCCTAAAACTAGATCTAGAATGCTTGTAAAATTTATTTAGGAATGAGATATACTTTATGAGATTTAAGGAAGCAAGATCTATGTTAAATGATTTCTAAAATTGATAGATCTAAACAATTCTAAAGCTGCAAAACAAGTAACCAGACTGATTTTAATAAATTTGAGGGAGGAAGAGGAGCATAAGGGCGCTTGTTGTTGGAATGGATCTGCAAAAAAGACTAGTTAGTGGAATGCCGAGGGACAATGCCTTCACAAAATAGTCAGATTCCTAGTGGAGTCAAGCTAGATACATAGTTCGTCCAACCCCTGCTACCTGAAAACTAACAAACAATCCTGCACAAAAACCTTATGAGATCTGGATAGAGATATATGAGAAAAGAGGGGGATTACATGCAAATAAAATTATTTAAACATGTATAATCTGAATATTAAAACATATATGCTATGAGATATTACAAAACAAGTAATCTTACTTGCCCAACTATACTCATATTGATTCAGCTGAATCATTCAGGCCAGATAGGATTTAGATGCAGAAATTGAGAGAAAGACATTGGTAACAGAAAGCTGCAAGACAATGTTAATTCCACACATATAAAAGCATTACATCATTTTATCCTCTAAAGCTTCAATTTATTCCAATAGTAAAAGATATTTCACAGTGTTACAACAGTAGTAGCTCCTAAATCCAACTTAGCTTGGAAGAGGAAAACAGAGCTTTATTTATAGCAAAAACAGGAAATCTAGCCTAGAGGGGGTGCAATTCCTAAGGAGAGAGAGACTACAACTACATGTGGAGTGAATCTGGCCCTAATTTGTGTCTAACTGAGCCCGATATGAGTCTCACTAAGTGCAAGTATCAATCAGAGAGCTGATCTATCTGGCACCTCAACCTGCTGACTGAAGCATCCACCAAAACTCAACCAAAGAGGCCCGCACATGTGGAGGAGAAAGAGAGGGCGCAATTCCCAAGATTGCATGCAATAATGCACTCCCAGTTCATCCCATATCACCTCCTTCAGTCAAGGAATTCTCATATCGAGTTAATCCCAAGACGATGAGACTGATTTCAGTCAAATCGGAGCAAATCCCAATGATTTAGGATTTTGAAATTTCTCCATTATTTAATTAATTTATCAATTAAATAATCAATATTTAATTTTTAGGGATTTTTTACCTGAGTGATGGACAAATCACTCAAAACTTAGAAAAAGTGGGTCTATGGGTTTACATGGTGCTCTTAGCTTGAAAATGAGCACCCCCGTGACTGAAACGGACTTCTGAGCCCACTTTTATTACAAGACCATTTTTTCCATTTAAACGATTAAAAAATAGCCTAAGTTTTTGGAAAAATTAAAACTTAAAAAAACTTAAAATTAAAAAAATTAAAACCTAGGGGGACTTAGACATGTTCATATGACTCGAAAATAATGCCTAGCATGTTTATACATTGACACATAGACTCTAATAACCTCAATAGGTCTAAATGCCAAGCCGACCACCCCAACTTTGGAGGTATTGAATGAAAAACTTAGAAATTATTAGTCATTTATTCAACAACCAATAATAACCAAGGGAAAAAACACCTTGGGCTGATTGGATTGACAAATAAAGTCTAAGATACTGAGTCATTTATAGACACTATCATGCTAGAACATTTTATTACAACTCCCATATGCGGTATGAACATGTGATATAGTACAACAAGCATTTCCCAGAATCACTTCTGAAGGTCTTCTGAAGTCCAAACAAATCATCTTTGTCCGGTTTACTAGGCTCACTTGATAAAAAACCACTAAGTACAACTTAGGTGGTAACATCTGGCTCCAACTGCTAAACGTGCACTTGATCTTGTCATAGGCCAAGGAGAGGATACGAGAACATAAGAATATTTGGTTTATACACCCTATAAAAACATCTCAACTTGACAAAAAAAAACCTCAGTAGCAAAAGCTTTATATAAAAAACAAATGAACCATTAAGCTTATTTATTTAAACAAAATAAATGTACCTAACTAATGAAAGAATTTTTTTTTGTTATAGCTAAGTAGAAAACAGAAATGCAGAAAGTAAATGCTCTCTTTCAAGGAGATTATTGTCCTACTTTAAGCATGATATAAAAATGGTTAAGTGTAATCAGAAATCCAATGTAACCACCTAAGCATTTTATTAACATAAAAAAAATTCCTTGTCTTTGGTTACCAGCCAAAGTAAGGATACTTTATTCAGAAAATGAAAACCTGCGTGATGACCCAGAATGGGCGAGCTGGATGGGAAATCATACGAATGAATAATGTCATAAAAATTCTTCCCAAACTGGTATGTGCTTATGCAGTCTGCTTCTATCCATGACTAGATAGGACTGATATACCAATCAGCATGATGAGGCAGACTGACTACATCATCATACTGATCATCGGGGCTTATCAAATGATAACTCATTGCATAAGCCCTAAGCGGCTCCAAATCATAAGGAACCTCTACATGTGAAGAAGATGGCTGAGACTGATATTCCACTAACTACATCACATCTGAATTTTCAAAACACTGCTTCTCAATGTCTTCATTACTGATACCTTTGTGCAGCTCTGCATGATACGACCCTAAATGATCATGTGAAAATTCTGAATGCTCTTCTTCCATACTAATATTTTCACAGGTATCCATGCTCCCTTCTATGGATGAATCGTAGATTGTACTTCCACAAATTTTTGAATAGACACTCCCCTTGCTAGACATATCATGGATGGGTTTCTGACAAGCGGGATTATCTATGAATTTCCAATAGTCATCACTCCCATCCATGTCATATGTGGGGGACTATTCATCCATGGCATCATGCTCCTACCTATCCATGTCTTCCTTGTTGGTATCAAATCCTGAGATATAACTACCCTCCTCCTGTTCATAATAATCATCCTTCAAAAGTTTTGGTTTCAAAGATATTACAAGAAGTTAAATTTTCCAAAACTTCATCCCTAAGTGATGAACATAGAGGAGTGTCATTATACACATCATAAATTTCTTCATAAGTGTGGATCTCTGTAATGGTTTTCTCATGAGGGATTTTGGAAAAGTATTAGCATTGTAACACACTTGAGAATACCTCAAATATTCAATGTTTTCAGCTATGGTGACATGAGGAGAGTCTTCAACAATGTGTTCAATTATGGGCTCCTCGTGAAGCTCTTCAACATGATTGTCATGGATTTTCCCTTCCTCAGAATCGTGCTGTGTATTGGGAGATACCTCGTATTATTTCTTTAAATAAATATGAGGAAGTTCTTTATTGGGAGTATCATGGATCTCCTCTTCACTTAAATGTTCAAGAAGTGATTCCAAGCCTTCAATACTTTGTATCATGGAAAAAGGTCCATCATATGTTTCCATGTGATACTCTATCCCAGATAGGTAGAAGGTACAGATCTTTTCATGGAAAATTTTCAAACCATTCATACTACCCCTACCATCATGCCACTACTATAAAAACATCCAAAGGAAGATTGGAAAAGAAGTTATACATTTATTAGGAAGGCCCTGATAGAACCAACAATAGGCCTCACCCCAAAAAATACCGGCAAACATTTCCATCATATTGTCTTCATGAAGCACATTGGAGTCAGCCATCAATTGAAGGAAAGATTTGACATGCCAGATGGCCAAATCACGATAATTTCCATGAAATACTGGAATCCATTTATATGCATCCCCCACACCATCACAATAGCTAGCAAAACCTGGGATGTTTGAGAAATTGATAGGTTTAAAAAGTCTGGTTATCTGGGCACCATATTGATCCTTTAATTCATCCATATCAAAAATTAATAGTATGCATTTGATATAACCATTAAACCTTGTACTGAAAAGGTGGAGTTGTCAAGTGACGAGATTTAAAGGTTTCAACATGTCGCATGGGATCATCTACACACAACAAAACTTCACAAGTTTATAAGATAACAGGGTTTTATCCCTTCAATTGAGTCGCCATGTGAAAAAGAAAAATAAGCATTTATAAATATTTTCACAAAAATTATTTTTTTCTTTTCTTTGCAAAAATAAAAATTGAAAAAGGTTAGTGGAGTCACCAGATGAAAATTAAAGATCTACTCTAAGCATTCATCAAACAAAGAAAAACAAAAAGGAAGAAAAAAAAGTCGTACTCCGGGAATACAAATATTTATCCCTGGCAACAGCGCAAAAAAGTGTTGCCTCCTGTCACACACCTAGGTTATGTGGAAGAAATCTTCAAGCCACTCAGTGTGTCCTTGGGGGCAAGTCTCAAGTCAAGGATGTCACCTTGTTTTTGACTCCTCCATTTTGGCTAACTCCTAACGAAGCCAAATGGGGTAGACCCTATTAAATTACTAAGGATAATTACTTCGTGTGATGGTGCTATATTGATTAAGTTGTTTAGGATTTTTT
This sequence comes from Pseudotsuga menziesii, assembly GCA_001517045.1. NCBI lineage: Eukaryota > Viridiplantae > Streptophyta > Pinopsida > Pinales > Pinaceae > Pseudotsuga > Pseudotsuga menziesii. The sequence continues at coordinate 361,746 of LPNX011123748.1, read as the reverse complement.
TGAAATTAACCAGTGGAAACAAAAGATAAAAAAATGCAAGAGTTAAAGCAGATAAGCATGATAATGACACTCAATATATATATAATCAAAAGAATTGATCAAATAAATCACCAATGCCTTAAATGGAGTCAACAAAGAAAATAATGTGCTTGCATACACTTGAAAGAATGTTTTGCAAATATCTCTTGGTATATTTTAAATTAATGTGGAATGTGAATGAATTAAATTAGGCGAAAAGGGGACTCTAGATATACCCGAGGGCTACTTGCAGTATGTCCAAAAGTGAACTTTCATGGCTACCCGCAAGATGTTTGTGGGATAGAACAGAGTCTTGAATACTGTTGTTTATAACGCACTCGTCAAGGTGTGACAGAGATCGGCGCTTCGAGGTCACTTTCCAATTGTTCCCACTCCTTTGGGTATTTTGCCACCGCTTACAGTTTGTTCGAGGCATTGGATTTTCACCTGATGGTTTGTCAATTTGGGAGGTGAAGACTAATTAATATAGTCACTCAATTTCTTTTGATGGAGCTTGATTGATTGGACAAACTGCAGCCAAGTACAGAGCATACAGACTGGAGTCTTTGTTATTTTTAGAAAATTTTAAAAGAGGTGTTCTTATTAAAAAGAAAACCCTCTAGGAACCTCTTTTGGCCCAAGTGGACCTCAATTGGGGAATCAAGGAGGGGTTTATTTTATTATTATTATTAAAACAATTAAATATAGCATATGAAGCATAAACAAATAAGAAAACCACAATTTTCTAATTAGACTACCACGACCCTTTCTTCACCTTTCGGCTCAAAAGGAGGCTCATGGGGTAAGTAATAAAATTACTTTGAAACCACCAGATATGGAATATGACAATTATTATAAGTCAAAGTATACTACCCCTAAATATTATAACTACACTAGATTGAAAAACGATGAAAAAATGTAAAAAAATGACACGGACGTGAATCTCCCCCAGGGGGGATGGTGAATAGGCTCGAAAGATCCTATTTGAAGAGATTTTTATTTTTATTAGCAGAAATTACAATATCAGAAAACTTAAATTAATCCACTTGGTCCTTATACGGAATGAGACCAAAGGTTTACAAATTGCGAAATTGCGAAATTTTGGGAAGATGGAGACCCCCTAGGGGGTTTCGAATGGTCCAAAAATGATTTCCGGAAAACACCTCCTCCTATTTTATGTTATAAGTAGTAAAATACAGAAATATTAACACAGTAAAATATTCCCAAAATTACTTTGAAATTACTTTTGGATGAACAAACTTTTTACCCAAAAACTCTAAGTTAAAACTAGCTTTTAAAGAAGCAGAAAAAGAACCAAGGAAAGCAACCTTTCCTTGGGATATTGGCCTGATTTTGGGGAACCCAATATGAAGCACTTAAATTTCTGAATATAAAATTTCATATTCTAAGGAAACAACCATGCATTCAACAAACTTTAGATCTACTTTCATAGCCTTGAAAAATGACAATTTTCCCTAAAACTAGAAATAGAATGCTTGTAAATTTTCTTTAGGAATGAGATGTAGTTTATGAGATTTAAGGAAGCAAGATATATGTAAAATGATTTCTTAAATTGATATATATAAAAAATTCGAAAGTTGCAAAACAAGTAACCACACTTATTTTAATAAATTTGAAGGAGGAAGAGGAACAGAAGGGCGCTTATTGTTGGAATGGATCTGCAAAAAAGACTAGTTAGTGGAATGTCAAGGGACAATGCATTCACAAAAAATTTGGAGTCCTAGTGGAATCAAGCTATATCCACAGTTTGTCCAACCCCTGCTACCTGAAAACTAACAAACAATCCTGCACAAAAACCTTATGAGATTTGGATAGAGATATATGAAAAAAGAGAGGGATTACATGCAAATAAACTTATTTAAACATGTATAATCTGAATCTTAAATCATATATACTATGAGATATTGTAAAAAAATTAATCTTACTTGCCCAACTATACTCCTATTGATTCAGCTTAATCATTTAGGCCAGACAGGATTTAGATGCAGAAATTGAGAGAAAGACACTGGTAACAGAAAGCTGCAAGACAATGTTAATTCCACACATATAAGAGCATTACACCATTTTAGCCTCCAAAGCTTCAGTTTATTCCAATAGCAAAATATATTACACAGTGTTACAACAACAATAGCTCCTCAATCCAACTTTATCTAGCTTGGAAGAGGAAAACTAAGCTTTATTTATAGAAAAAAAGAGGAAATCTAGCTCAGGGGGGTGCAATTCCCAAGGAGAGAGAGACTGCAGCTGCATTTGGAGTGAATATGAGCCTGATCTATGTCTAACTGAGCTTGTTCTGAGTCTCACTGAGTGCAACTATCAATCGAAGATCTGATCTACCTGACACTTCAACCTGCTGACTGAAGCATCCACCAAAACTCAACCAAAGAGGCCCACACGTGTGGAGCCCACACGTGTGGAGGAGAAAGGGAGGGTGCAATTCCCAAGATTGCATGCAATAATGCACTCCCAGTTCAGCTCAGATCACCTCCTTGAGTTAAGGAATTGTCAGATCTAGTCAATCCCAAGCCGATGAGACTGATTTCAGTCAAATTGAAGCAAATCCCAATGATTTAGGATTTTGAATTTTCTCCATTATTTAAATAATTTATCAATTAAATAATCAATATTTGATTTTTAGGGATTTTTTACCTTTGTGATGGACAAATGACTCAAAACTTAAAAAATTGGGTCTATGGGTTTACATGGTGCTCTTAGCTTGAAAATGAGCACCCCCATGACTAAAACTGACTTCTGAGCCCACTTTTATTACAAGAACAGTTTTTCCATTAAAACTATTAAAAATTAGCCTAAGTTTTTGGAAAAATTAAAACTTAAAAAGAACTTAAAAAATAAAAAAAATAAAACCTAGGGGGACTTAGACATGTTCATATGACTTGACAATAATTCCTAGCATGTTTATACATTGAAACATGGACTCTAATAACCTCAATAGTCCTAAATGTTGAAGCCGACCGCCCCAACTTTGGAGGTATTGAGTGAAAAACTCATAAATTATCAGTCGTTTATTCAACAACCAATAATAACCAAGGGAAAAAACACCCTTGGCTGATCGGATTGCAAATAAAGTCTAAGAGACCGAGCCTTTTATAGACACTATCATGCTATAACATTTTTACAACTGCCCTATGGGGTATGAACATGTGATATAGTACAACAAGCATTTCCGAGAAGCACTTCTGAAGGTCTTCTAAAGTCTGAATAAATCATCTTAATTTGGTTCACCAGGCTCACTTGATAAAAAACCACTAAGTACAACTTAGGTGGTAACAGAACATATATCATACCTAGGTATTTAATCCAATCTTTTATTACTACCATGTGATGACTTTTCAAATTCCTTAGTTATGGACATAGGAATCCTAATGGTTAAGAATTCATTAATATTACCACTACTACAATACAAGGTTACACATCGTCATTAACATTATCTCTCGGTGGCATCATCATTTGCATCATTTATCCATATTTTTTCTACGTGATCTCTACAAAGTGTCATATTAACAAAGATAAGACAACTTGTAAGTTTCTTTAACATCACAATAGTGTCATTCTATGTCTCCTTTTTCACATGAAAAATAGCCTTGGAGTCATTGCTACATCCTCGTTGCATCTTAGATGTGTTATTTGTGTCATATTAGAAATGGCTGAGGATCCTATTATCACTCCAGGAAACTCCTCTAGGTTGCAACTCGAGGATGCCTGGTAACTTAAAATGTTTTTTGGGGCTTTCTAAAATGGATCAAGTCAGGTGACCTATAAGACTTTCCACTCTCAAGACATGCATGAAACTTAATCAGGTACAACGCTTCTAGTTACCACTGTTCAAAGGTTGAAAATATGGTGCAGGGATGGAGAACTTATCATGCTGGCAGATTCATACATAAAATAGATACATATAAATGGATAAATAATGATAAGGAAATCACTTATAATTCAAATAATCAATATGCCAATAAGATGACAGCTATAGGACATTAATTAAACTGAATATAACCTGAATAACACATTCAAGCATAAGCACACAATAGTCAGAAAATGGAAGCTGAACATATGATAATAGAAGAGCTTATATTAGGTCATGAGAAAAATGAGAAGCTTGACAATATCAATGGTCTACAAGTCTATGAAGTCGAACCCTTTCAATAAAATAAGTCTTAGGCTTTATAGCCTTTACAAAAATACTCAGATCCTGAAAACTTGGATCTGATGTAACAAAAATAAACAAAATAATTGTTTTTTGCAAAATTAGGTTAAAAAACCCTAATTAACTACTAGTCTAACTAACTGTAAAATTCGTTCACTGTATGAACCTTCTGATAACTAAATCAACAGCTAGAAATCACTGTCACTAGCTCTCTGCTAGTTAATTCATTGTTTCACTTTGACAGCTAAGTGTTGGTGTCCTTTTCTCCCTTTATGTCATAGCAAAATTGAAGCATACCTTCCATGATTTTTTCTTCAACGTCTTTCATGTTTATACTTTGTCCCTGAGCCATCCATGTTTGGCAAAAATTGGTCATGCGTGTCAAAACTTACTATTATTCCTCTGTCTTCTTTTGGTGGTTAAGAGGCCAAAATATCAGAATCGTTAGCTGCCGAAAGTGAGGCTTGTGATGGCTAATGAACTGCCTTAGTGTCCACCTGTGCCACCGAAAGCCTTGTTCTTAAAAAATCCTTAGGCCACCTCCAAAACTATTTTGTCAATTTTGTCTGCTTCTCTTTCTCATTCAGCAGGCTCTATGGTAGGAAGGTTAACAACAGCCTGGCTAGATTCTGGAGGTTGAAGGATTACTGCAGCTTCAACTAGGGTTTCCAACGTTAGGTGGGTACTAGGGTTTTGCTTGGCCTCCTTTAGCTGCAATATCTGAATCCTAATCATCCTATACAATATTGTATTGTCTTTGAGGTACCTTTTATTCAGTCTCTTTAGGAAAATATACCTTCCTTTCTACTCTAGGTAAGACTTATGCAACATCTTGTTCCTACTGGTCAATGCAACATTATTTTTCTTTATCTCCCTTTCCAAAATCTCCATCTCATATACTTACCTCAGCAATTGATTTATCCTTCAAGTTTTGGGCTTGCTATAAGAATCCTTCTCTGCTGGTTCCTCTTGTTCTTTTGGTGTAGGGGATCGTAGTTCTTCAGTCACTGCTACAATCTGCAAAGCTAGGTATTCACCTTCCTCTTGTTCCTCTTCTGAGTCTGTGTATGGTAGGTTTAATATGTTCTCACTGTGTGTTGTAACTTCCTAGCCCTTTTCACTGAAATCCAAGTTTCTTTTGACATTCTTAGCTTTGGAAGAGGAAGGAGGCTATTCTACTGCTACTAAGGATATAGCCCTTCTCTTCCTCTTTCCACTTCTTGGTGTGCTAGACTTTTTAGTAGGAGACTTCCCATTTTCTTCTGGTTGAAGGCCTATTTCAAATCTATTCCAAAACAAGAAACAAGGCCATGCCATATTCCTTCTCTTCAGCAATTCTTAGATTAGAAGTTCGATAAGGCCATGATGGGACAGTCTGCCAGCAATCTTGGTTGGCTGAGCCTTCACCTGTTGTGCCATTTTTTCAAAACTCCTGTGTAAGTAAAAGGGAAAATTCAGTGGGATTTTACCTGTGAAGTGGTTCATCAATTTAAAATGGTAGATCATGGCTTTGTTGTATCTCCCTTCACATGTTATGTAGACCACAATGGCATTCAATAGTTGTTGCGCCTCTCTTCTATCCAGGAGGATGGTACACTCCTCTTCCACACAACCCCTCTATGTTCAGGCTTTAGATAATATCTGAACTCCACATATTTTGGTATGGTAGTCTTAAACCACTTCTCTCTTGTGCTAGGGAGTTCAGTTACTTCAGTAATTAGGGTTTCATCTATGTGAAATTCCTCTTTGCCTATGACTACCTTGGAGCCATCAAAGGAGAGGGAAAATACATCACCGACCTGCTCATGTGAACCTTGAATATTCTCACAAAACCTATAGCATCCAGAATCCTTGAAAAATTTACAGACCTATGGATGTGCCTCCAAATAGATGATATCTCCCAACTCCTGCCTGAGAGCAGGTCCTCCCTTATTCATCTTGCTGAATGCCACTCATGGGTACCTGCAAAAATAAGTTTGAGTTCTGTATGATAGTGTTTTAGCAGGTTGCTTCTCAGATATGGCTGTCTGGTGGAGAGAAACACCAAAGTCGAGGGTGGGGTGTACTGAATATTTGGCACTGATTATGAGGGATTTATCCTTCATTATTGAGGCTGAGGTCATAGGGTGATGTCTTCAATTGATCTTTTCGAGACCCCTTTCCCAGCAATGATGCCAAAATCACCCTGGATAATCATTGGGATTTTCTGCAGCTCTTTGGATAGGTGGAGGGACAAGGAGGTTTTCAATTTCACATCAGTCCTTATCAGTTTCACTAACGAACTCCTTACTCATTCCCTCACACAATTATGCAACCTCCCATCCTTTTAGTGATTTATCACGCCTTTTAATGATCACTTCTTGGCTGATAGGGTCTAATTTGACTGATTTCTAACCATTTCCATTTATTACCTTTTCGATGGTTAACAGCCTTCAAGAATTTGTCTGCTAGCTGCAGAAAAGATGGCTTTCAGTGGCTAATGAAATTATATCCCTTTCACCCAAGCCACCGAAACCATTTTCCCTATGTCACGGTGAAACTCAACTTTGAACAGATATTGGTATGCCCAAAAACCCCTTTTAACCACTGAAAACCAGTCCTTTCGGTGTCTAATGAAATGTCAAATCTTTCGCCTAAGCCAGCGAAAGCACTTTTTCCCCAATTCCTTTTTTCCTGCTTTCGACGGTTAACGCCCTTCTAGAAATGTTTACTAAGCTACCAAAAGCAACACTTTTCGGTGGCTAATGAGATGTTTGAAGTCTCGCCTAAGCCACCAAAAGTGCCTTTACCAATGTAACTTTTTATCTGCTTTCTGTGGTTAACACCATTCTTGGACAGTTCAATAAGCTGCCGAAAGAAACACTTTTCGATGGCTAATGAGTTGTTTGAAGTCGCTCCTAAGCCATCGAAAGCATTTTCACCATTGGCTCGATCGGGCCCACTTTTGGTGGTTAACCTTTATCCTGTGTTAAACTTTTAACTGCCGAAACAAACTCTTTCGGTGGCTAATGAGCTATTAAGAACCCCACCTAAGCCACCAAAAGCTAAAACTTTCAATTTCTTGAACCATAGAACAAACAAAGAATTTCAATTTGTTAGTCATCTTTAAATCCTTCATGACATGACTCAAATTCTTCATACTATCAAAATAAATTTATTTTAGGAGATAACATCTGGCTCCTACTTGGGGATGGGAACCTCCCTGTGAGGTCCCAAGAACCCTAGACCAAAATTCCTTTCCTTGAAAATAAATAAAAACTTAACACTATCATTTACTGTTCCATTGGGCATGGAGTTTATTCTGTAAGCAAAAACAACCTATTTAACTACTAATTTACAATAACAAGGCCTCAAAGCCTCAAATAAAGTAAAGTTTCAGAAAATTCCCATTCAATGGGCCATCAAACACCTCTTCCCCCTCCAGATTCTGTAATTTGAAGGTGTTTTTATTCTGTACTCGAGCTATGACAAAAGGGCCAATCCACAAAGAGTCAAACTTTCCATGTTTTCCCTTGTCCTGCCTGACAACATCCCACTTTAGGACCTAATATCCAACCTAAAAGTTGTCTACCTTTTGCCTTTTGTCAATCATGACCTTTATCCTCTGATGATGGACTTCTAATTTTCCTATCACTTGTTCCCTGACTTGCTGCAACTCCACCAAATCCATCATCCTCCTCACCATATCATTTGGTTCATCTTCCTCTTCCTGAAAGAATTTTGCCACTGGAAGAATGAGCTGAATGGGAAAAATGGCCTCAGTACCATAAACTAATTTATCTAGAGAAGTCCCTAGAGATCTTTTTTCTATTACCCTATCAGCCAATAAGGAAAACTTTATCTTAGAATCCCAGCTTTTCTGATTTGTCTCCAATAGTTTTCTAATGATCCTGACTAGGCTCTTATTGGATGACTCGGCCAGGACATTTCCTTGAGGATAATAGGATGTGGAAAGAACTAGCTGAATTCCCATTGACTCACACATTTTTACCAATGCCTCGGCTTTGAAAGCTGGTGCATTATCAGTTACTAACCTTACTAGGAAGCCAAACCTGCTAAAAATATTCTCATATGAAAACTTCATGATGACCTGATGAGTGGCATTCCTGGTGGGTACTGCCTCTATCCACTTGGTAAACTAGTCTGTGGCTACTAGGATCCATTTATGTTGCCCACTGGAAGATGGATTTATTTCACCTATGAAATCCAAACCCTATTGCTGGAAATGGCCACTCACTACAATAGGCCTAAGGGGCAAGGATTTGAGTTGCTGCTTCCCTATAAATCTTTGGCACTGGTCATAGGCCCTTACAAAGGTACATACATCAGCAAAAAGGACTGGCCAATAGTATCCTGCCCTTAGGATCTTGTGGGCTATGGTATTCCAATAATGATGGCCCCCACATGTGCTGGAATGAAACTGATGCATGACCTGATCTGATTCTTCTTTATCTAGACATCTCAACAAAATTCTAGACAGATCTTTCCAGTACAACAGTTTATCAACTATGCATAATTTAACATATTTTAGTTTAAGAGCTCGTGCTTAATTAGGAGTGAGACCAGGAGGAACTTCTAATTTCTGTAGAAAATAAATAATACCTGAGTAGTACTCACATGAAGACAAATTTTCAGCCACTGATTGAATGTCATTATGATCCTGAATTGCTTATGTTGCTACTACAGTTTGCAATTTTGCTGAATTGACACAAGTGAATTTTATCCCCATTAATTCACAGTTTTCTTTAGCCATGAGTTTGTCTAGACCTAGTTCCTTTACTAGCTTAGTAGGCTTCACCTCTATATCAAAATCAATGAGCTTGGAAATCCACTTAACTCTCTTTCCATCAATGTCAGGCTGAGTCAAAACATCCTTCATAGCAACTGAAGGGACATAGGCAAGAACTTTTGCATGGAGAATATAAATCCTGAAGGTCTTCAATGACTTTATGAGATAATAAGCATGTTTCTCAATTGGATCATACTTCAGCTCAGGATATCTCAAGGTTTTGTTGAAGAATGCAATCGAATGAGCAAGACCCTCATCATCTTTTTGTAACACCATAGCTACCACTGTGTCATAGGATGCAAAGGAGAAGATATTAAAACTCTTTCTATAGTCTGGACTACTCAGGGTTGGGGCTTCCATGATAGCCTTCTTGATGCCTTCGAAAGAGCTTCTTTCCTGGTCAGTCCATTTTATTTCTGCATCCTTTTTCGGCATGGCTGTTATGTGCTTTACCAGCTCATATAAATTAGCGATGAACCTCCTCACAAATTTTATTGTACCCAAAAAGGACTGAATATCTCTATTTGACCTAGGTATGGACAACTTCTGGATTGCCTCCACCCTTACTAGATCAATATTTACACCTTCAGCTGAGACTATGTGACCTAGAATTTTCCCCTCACTGAGTGCAAATTGGGACTTCTTAGGGTTGAGTGATATTCCAAACCTCCCGCACTTAAGAAATACCCTCCTCAAGTGCTGCAAATGATCATGATGGCTGTGAGAGTAAATAGTTAGGTCATCCAAGTATATAAGCATAAATTTATCTTTGAAACCTACAAAATCTAGGTCCATGGCTCTCTGAAAGGTAGCCCCATCATTCATCAACCCAAATGGCATTTTAGCAAACATGAAAGTGCCACAGGGGGTGGTAAAGGAAGTCTTCTCTTGGTCATTAGGGTGCATAGCAACTTGGTTGTATCTGGAAAACCCATCCAGAAATGACATGACACTAGCCCCTGAGACTCTTTGTAATAGGTGTTCCATCTTCGGTAGTGGATAGTTGTTATTTTTGGAGAATTTGTTCAGGTTTCTAAAATCCATACACAACCTGATTTTCCCGTTCTTCTTGCTTACCAACACTAAGTTTGCAATCCACTTGGAAAACCTGAGGGGGTTTATGATTTTGGCTTTGAGGAGCTTATGGATTTTTTTTTCAATTATTAGTAATAGGAGAGGACTGATGGATCTCATATTCTGATTGAAATGGATGGTGTCCTTCTCCAAAGGAATCTTGTTCTAGATGATATTGGTGTCATAGGTTTTCAGGTCACTATACTCGTAAGAAAAGATATCAGCAAATTCTTTTATCAAGCTGCAAAATTTGAATCTTTGATCAGCAGTCAACTTAGTGGATAGATTTACTAGCTTTGGATGGCTTTGGATACCTATGTTTTGCTCTTGGACAACAGGGTCTTGCTCCTATTTGGAAGGCTTGAAAGGGATGTCATTATTATCAAAAATCTCTTCTAGAGGTACTAGACCCCGAGGTATATAATTGTTGGGTAATTGGACAATATTATGATCAACTACTTTATATTTCAACTTGATCTGTTGGGATTCATCCATGTTTAGGTTTTCCTAATCTATATGTATATCATAGAATTCATATACTAGATGAAGGAATTTACTAAGCTCATCATCATTCTCAAACACCTTCCAAAATTTCACATTATCTAGTAGGGATGGTCTGTACTTGACCAGAACATTATATTTGAGCTAAGGAGGTAAAGGAGGAGCAAACAGACTTGTAGAGCCAGCCAAGTAATCAACCAGGTGATTCAAATCCCTAGGTATATATGATAGTTCAAAAAACATAAAGGAGTCTTTGAGTTTCCATACCTTGTCCCTGTAGGCCTTTAGTATGGAATTTTTTTCCTCAAAAGTGTTGTTGACCTGCTCTATAATAAGGTTTGCATCACCAAAAATTCTCATGCACATGATCCCCATCTCCTTGTCATCTTTAACTCCTAGCAGCAAGGCTTCATATAATGCTATATTGTTATTGGTTTTAAAATCAAGCTTATAAGACAGATGAATATTTTCCTTGGATGGAGAGATCAATACTACACCTGCACCTGTTGAGATTTGAGTGCTAGCTCCATCAAAACACATGTTCCAGACTGTCGTGGTCACTTCTTCGGGCTACTGATAGGTGGGCTTAGTAAGTTGGACTGATGTTTGCTGAGAATCATCTATTTGCAGAATCCATGACCCAAAATCAATGTCTACTGCATAGATAGGGTGGTTGACTGAATTCCTTTCATTTCTTATGATGTAGGAAAGTTGATTCTTTCTGTAAATTCTCTTGGTTTCCCGTCCAAACATGGGGATTATGGCATATCTAAGGTCCATATGAAGGGTGCCACCTAGCCTTTTACTCCATGATCGAGACAGCAAGAGACCAAATTTGGGAGGGATATCAACCACTACAATGTCCATCATGATGCTTTTTGAAGGTAGCTGATTCAGGTTCACAATAAGGTCTTTGATGAGGACCAAGCACTTGAACTTCTTGGACTCAAAGGAGAACAAATCATGGTAGGGATTTGTAGTGCTGAGACCAAGCTCATCCATCACAGCCTTTGTAATTAGGTTATGGGAAGCTCCTGAGTCTAGCAGACAGTTATGGAGGAATTTATCATGGATATTCAAGGATATATAGAAAGGTGGGCATGAATCCTTTAGGTCTTCTATCATAGGGCCTAGGGTTACAACAGGTTTATCATCTTGCAGATTGAAAAAGTCAGTATCAATATGTATCTTTGGCTGAAGAGAATTCAGTATGGAAGATTTGAATGCATCATTTTTCATTATCTCGATTAATGGGAAAGGAATATTCAATTTCTGAATCTCTGACTCAAGGTTGAAAGAATAATGCAGTCTATCAGGAAACCTTACCTCATATACTGGAGCTTTGAGTTGGACATGGTTAGAGCTTGATGGAGGTGCTCGTTTTTGCAATGGTTTGGAAATGACAACCATTTTCTTTGGTAAAATAGTAGCCTTTTTAGCTTGTGCAGTAGGATGTTCGACAGGAAAAACATTCTTCTTAAGAGGAGCAACTAGCATGAACCTTAGATTATACCCTCCTTGACCATTAGCTTGATATACTGCTTCTTCACTGATCTTCTCATCAATTAGGGCTTCCTCATATTCTGCGTGTGTCAGAAAATAATAGTCAACTTCATCTTCCATGAAGTGAATGTTATCTTCAACCTCTCCTTCTTCCTTAATGAATTCTATCTCTTCTTCTAGTATAATATTCTGAAAAGGAGCTCCGATTCTCTGATCTTCCCCTTGATTCCTTTCCCTTCTGAGGATCTGAACTATGAGGTTTCCTCTTCTGTAAGGGATAAACTTAGGGTTTTGAGGAACAAAATCACTTGGCCCTTTTACCTCTCACAGGTATCTGTCCTTGGTCCTTTAGCTTAGACATTTCAATAGTCATCTAACATTTTGGTCATTTTATCAATCTTTTTTTCTGATGAAGAAGCCCTAGGAGGGTCTACTGGCTGCTTCTTCCTGTCTATATTTCCTTTGACCTTCTGAGATGCCACAATGTTGGATTCGACCTCTAGGGAAGCATCTTGCATGAGTGATAAGGAGGAAAAACTCCTTTCTCTAAGAAGTAGGCAGAAATCAGATTCAAAGGCATTTGCATAAGTTATCCCGGCTAAGGTATTAGTGGGCTTGATTTCAGTGGGGATCTTGTTGTACATATTGTTGAACCTCTTGGTGCAGTTGGAGACAGACTCCCCATTCTCTCTTTTCAAGTTACTGAACTTTGTGATATAATAGATATGGTCTCTCCTCTCTCCCCAATGCTTTAGAAAGATGTCATCTAGGGCTTCAATGCCTACTACTGATCCAGCAGGTAGTTCCTTGAACCATTTCCTAGCTTGACCATCTACGCTTTGTACAAAAACCCTAGTCCAAAAATCTTCCTATTTTATATTAATATTCTTGGCATAACTGTAAAATGCCTACATATGTTCTTCAGCTATGTAATCTCCCTCTCCTGTGAACTTAGGCATGTACTTGAGGTAGTCTCCAGTGGGCATGGCTAAGAGAGAGTTAGGAAAATTTAGGGGGGCATACCTAGCTACCAGGATCCTTTCCATTTTTTTCAATTGAGGGGAAGCCATATTGAAGATAGGTAGTATTGATGTAGGTAGTTGCCGAGAAGGTGGTGGTGGCAAACTTATCCTAGTGGAGTCACCAGGGATTGGATCTTCACAAGCAACAGTGCTTTAAGATGTCCAAACCCTAAAATTTTATGATGTATTTATAGATTCCTGAGAATTAAGTGTTTCAGCAGAAGAAATAATAGTAGAAATATTATTTGAAATACCTGATGTAGCTTCCTTTGCAGCACTACTGGTCTGCCTTAGTGAAACCCTAGCTCTTCTCAGAATCTCTTCTGGATATTAAATGGGTGTTGTTGGTGGACCTTGAGGGTTTGCTCTGGTACTTGGTCTTCTTGAAGCCACCTTATTTCAATGGAGTCACCAGATAGATGATTACAACCATAATTGTGTCCAAGCTTTCTCTATCATCAAAACAAGGATCTATGTCATCTCCTAGGGAAGCTGAACTTCAATCTCCTCTCCTCGACAACAACGAAAATTTGTTATCACTCCAGGAAACTCCTCTAGGTTGCAGCTCGAGGATGCCTGGTAGCTTAAAATGTTTTTTGTGGTTTTCTAAAATGGATCAAGTCAGGTGACCTATAAGACCTTCCACTCTCAAGACATGCATGAAACTCAATCAGGTACAAGGCTTCTAGTTACCACTATTCAGAGGTTGACAATATGGTGTAGGGATGGAGAACTTATCATGTTGGCAAATTCGTACATAAAAAAGATACATATAAATGGCTAAATCATGACAAGGAAATCACTTATAATTCAAATAATCAATATTCCAATAGGATGAAAGCTATAGGACATTAATTAAATTGAATATAACCTAAATAACACATTCAAGCATAAGCATAGAATAGACAAAAACTGGAAGCTGAACATATGATAACATAAGAGCTTATATTCGGTCATGATAAAAATGAGAAGCTTGACAATAGCAATGGTCTACAAGTCCCCAAAGTTGAACCCTTTCCATAAAATTATTCTTAGGCTTTATATCCTTTACAAAAGTACTCATATCCTGAAAACTTGGATCTGAATTAACAAAAATAAACAAAAGGATTGTTTTTTCGCAAAATTAGGTTAAAAAACCCTAATTAACTGCTTGTCTAACTAACTGTAGAATTCGTTCACTGTATGAACCTTCTGATAACTAAAGTAACTACTGGAAATCACTGCCACTCGTCCTCTATTGATTAAGTCATTGTTTCACTTTGATAGCTAAGTGTTGGTGGTCTTTTCTCCCTTTATGTCATAGAAAAACTGAAGCATACCTTCCATGATTTTTTCTTTAGCATCTTTCATGTTTATACTTTGTCCCTGAGCCATCCATGTTCTCCCAAAACTAGTCCTACGTGTCAAACTTAATATTATTCCTCCATCTGCTTTCGGTGGTTAAGAGGCCAAAATATCGAAACCGTTACCTAACGAAAGTGGGGCTTTCGGTGGCTAATGAACTGCCTCATCGTCCCCCTAAGACACCAAAAGCTCTGTTCTTCAAAAATCCTTAGGCCACCTCCAAAACTGTTTTATCAAGTTTGTCTGCTTGTATTTCTCATTCAGCATGCTCTGTGTTAGGAAGGTTAACAATAGCCTGGATAGATTCTGGAGGCTGAAGGCTTACTGCAACTTCAACTAGCATTTCCAACATTAGGTGGGTGCTCAATACAGCATTATTTTTCTTTATCTCCCTTTCCAAAATCTCCATCTCATATACTTGCCTCAACAAATGATTTATCCTTCAAGTTTTGGGCTTGCTGGAGGAAGCCTTCTATACTAGTTCCTCTTGTTCTTTTGGTGTAAGGGATGGTAGTTATTCAGTCACTATTACAATTTTCAAAGCTAGGTATGCAGCTTTGTCTTATTCCTCTTCTGAGTCTGAGTATGGAAGGTTCAAGATGTTCTCACTGTGTGTTGTAACTTCCTGGCCCTTTTCATTGAAATACAAGTTTTTTTTGACCTTCTTAGCTTTGGAAGAGGAAGGAGGTTGTTCTACTGCTACTGGCAATATATCCCTTCTCTTCCTCTTCCCACTTCTTGGCGTGCTGGAATTTTTAGCAGGAGACTTCCCCTTTTCTTCTGGCTGAATGCCTGTTTCAAATCCATTCCAAATCAAGAAATAAGTCCATGCCATATTCCTTCTCTCTAGCAATTCTTGGACCAGAAGTTGGATAAGGCCATGATGGGACAGTCTTCCAACAATCTTGGTTGGCTAAGCCTTCACCTGGTGTACCATTTTTTCCAAACTCCCGTGTAAGTAAAAAGGGAAATTTAGTGGGATTTTACCTATGAAGTGGTTCATCAATTTAAAATGGTATATCATGGCTCTGTTGTATCTCCCTTCACATGTTATGTATACCATAATGGCCTTCAATAGTTGCTGCCACCTCTTTTCTAGCCAGGAGGATGGTACACTCTTCTTCCACACAAACCCTCTATGTTCAGGCTTTATATAAGATATGAACTCCACATATTTTGGTATGGTAGTCTTAAACCACTTCTCTCCTGTGCTAGGGAGTTCAGTCACTTCAGTAATTAGGGTTTGATCTATGTGGAATTCCTCTTTGCCTATGACTACCTTGGAGCCATCGAAGGAGAGGGAAAATGCCTCAGCCACCTGATAGTGTGAACCTTGAATCTTCTTACAAAACCTATAGAAGCTAGGATCCTAGAAAAATTTACAGACCTCTAGATGTGCCTCCAAATAGTTGATATCTCCCAACTCCTACCTGAGAGCAGGTCCTCCCTTCCTGATCTTGCTACTTGACAGTGTTTTAGCAAGCTACTTCTCAGAGATGGATTTCTAGTGAAGAGAAATGCCAAACTCAAGGGTGGGGTGTACTAAATATTTGGCACTGATTATGAGGGATTTATCCTTCATGATTGAGGCTGAGGTGAGAGGGTGATGTCTTCACTTGACCTTTTCGAGACCCCTTGCCCAGCAATGATGTCAAAAATTAGCCTAGATACTCATTGGGATTTTTTGCAGCTCTGTGGACAGCTGGAGGGAGAGGGAGGGTTTCAAATTTACATCAGTCCTTATCAGTTTCACTAATGACCTCCTTAATCATTCCCTCATGTAGTTATGCAGGCTCCCATCCTTTCAGTGGTTTATCACGCATTTTAATGATCATCGCTTGGATAACGGGGTCTGATTTGACCGATTTCTAACCATTTCCATTTTTTACCTTTTTGGGGGTTAACAACATTCAGGAATTTCTCTTCTAGCCACTGAAAAGATGGCTTTTGGTGGCTAATGAAATGATATCCCTTTCTCCCAAGACACTAAAACCATTTTCCCTATGTCGTGGTGAAACTCAGCTTTCATCAGATAGTAGTATCCCTGAAAATCCCTTTTAACCGCTGAAAACCCATCCTTTCAGTGGCTAATGAAATGTCAGATCTTTCTCCTAAGCCACTGAAAGCATATTTTCCCCAATGCCATTTTTCCTGCTTTCAGCGGTTAACGCCCTTTTAGAAATGTTTACTAAGCTGCCGAAAGCAACACTTTTCGGTGGCTAATGAGATGTATGATGTCTCTCCTAAGCCATTGAAAGTGCCTTTACCAATGTCACTTTTCATCTACTTTTGGTGGTTAACACCATTCTTGGACTATTCACTAAGCTACTGAAAGCAACACTTTTTGGTGGCTAATGTGTCGTTTGAAGTCTCACCTAAGCCACCGAAATTGTTTTTACCATTGACTCGATCTGTCCCACTTTCGGTGGTTAACCTTTATCCTATGTTAAACTGTTAGTTGCCGAAACAAAGCCTGTCAGTGGCTAATGAGCTATTAAGAACCCCGCCTAAGCCATCGAAAGCTAAAATTTTCAATTTCTTCAACCATAGCACAAACAGAGACTTTCAATTTATTAGTCATATTTAAATATTTCATGACATGACTCGAATTATTCATACTATCAAAATAAATTTATTTTGGGAGATAATAGATCCATTAATATTATCACTACAACAAAACCACTTTATTAGCATCCTTTTTAGCTACATTTTTGCTTCCACTAACCTTTCTAGTATTTTTTTTGTAGCTTTAAACAAGAATGGATAAAGTCTTGGCACTAGAAAAAATAATATTTTCTATAATTTTGTTAACTCAATCATGGGGTGGAATATCTTGGGTTCACACTGAAACCTAATGATTATATATATGAGGAATATATATGGATTTATAATAAAATTAAGGATAGAGTGAAAATTGTTTATGACTTACAACTATTTATATAGTTGATTATTTTTTGGACTAGTGTATTTAATGTATTTGTTAAGTGGTAATTAAGTCTTTCAACATGTGGATTTATGTTTACATCTATCTATACAAAACTAGGATACATTAAGGTGGACTTCTCGAGAATTGAATACAACCAATCTCTATCTTCTGAATTATTCTTAGTTATGTTCGTTATGTGGAACACAGTTTCCTTGGTGAATCACACTTAGTCATGTAAATCTTCTTTCTTGGATTTGTTTTACAACATGGTTAGAGTATCATGTATAAAGTAATGGACAATTTGGTTCTTTGGTTGTATATATGTACTTTGTATGTATTATTATCGAATATTTTCTTGCAACCCATGGTTCTACATGTTAGCTATTTAGCTTTGGAGGCACTTCACATGTTTTTGTCTTATATGCGGAAGTGACCATGCGCTAGCTAGGCTACTTGACTTTGTAATGGTGTTTTACAAGGTTTTAAATGTAGTCTTATGTAATGGGACTTTTTATAAAGTATTCTCTTGTTTTAATTTTATAGAGGGATTGTATGAGATAAAGTGCACTTATTTCATAAAGTAAATGGTGAGTTTATTAAAATTAAGTGTAACCAGGTTCATAGCTTGGTATCTGCATTGCAAGACTTAGCCAAAGGACAAAAAGATGTACTCAATGCAATCAACAGATTATCAGCGAAACTGGAAATAGGTATCAACAGTACACCTCCCTCACCAGTAGATCGGGGATCTACAAGCAATAGTGGAAATATTGCGTACACTAATATTCAAAATACTCCGCACATATATAGTAGACCTTCCAACAGGCCTACCATGCCTCACTTCTTGGTAGATACAGTAGGGGGCCCGGTCATGCAGGTAGAACCCAACGAGCCTTTTGGGGCTTATTTATAGGAGTATAGAGACTTAGGGGATGAGTTTCATGCTGCCATGTCTTTTTCAGATTCCTACAACATGAAGAGTAGGAACAGGCCCAGGAATTTCAACAAGGGTTTCAATCACAAGTATGAGTTTCAGAAGACCTTGGGCAGGTTGACCATCTCAAAATTTGATGGGACTCGCAGAGGATCAGCGAGGATATGGGTTCAAAATTTGGATACCTATTTCTGAATCAACCCCATGATAGAGACAGATGCCATTAAATTGGCTACACTTCACCTAGACAGAGAATCTCATGAGTGGTGGTACCATGGATTGGTGACATTGGGTCACAACACCATACACTCCTACGGTGATTTCACTCAGAAGCTCATAGAGAGGTTTGACAGGAAGGATCCACAGATACATTTCAGGGAGTTGGCTCAACTCAAATAGACCGATAGTCCAGAATCTTTCATTTCAGAATTTTAGAGGATAGTTTTACCACCTAAGTTGTACTTAGTGGTTTTTATCAAGTGAGCCCGGTGAACCGGACAGGGCTAACTTGTTCGGACTTCAAAAAGACCTTTGGAAGTACTTATGGGAAGTGCTTGTTGTACTATATCACATGTTCATACCCCATGAGGGAATTGTAATAAATGTTCTAGCATGATAGTGTCTGTAAAAGACTCGGTCTCTTAGACTTTATTTGTAAATCCGATCAGCCCAGGGTGTTTTTTCCCTTGGTTATTATTGGTTGTTGAACAAACGACTGATAATTTCTGAGTTTTTCACTCCATACCTCCAAAGTTGGGGTGGTCGGCTTGGCATTTAGGCCTATTGAGGTTATTAGAGTCTATGTGTCAATGTATAAACATTTTAGACATCATTTTTGAGTCATATGAACATGTCTAAGTCCCCCTAGGTGTTTTTCAATTTTTCAATTTTTTAGTTTTTTCAGTGTTTTTTATTAAAATTTAATTTTTCCAAAACTTAGGCTATTTTTTAATAGTTTAATTGGAAAAATTGATTTTGTAATAAAAGTGGGCCAAATAATCAGTTTCAGTCATGTAGGTGCTCATTTTCAAGCTAAGAGCACCATGTAAACCCATGGACCCACTGTTTCGTAGTTTTGAGTGATTTTCCATCACTCAGGTCAGAAAGCCCCAAAAATCAATTATTGATTATTTTAATTAATAAATTGATGAATAATGGAGCAAATCCAAAATCATAAATCAATGGATTCTCAGCCGATTTGATTGAAATCAGTCAGATCTGAAGCAGATTGAGTGGATCTGACAAATCCTTGACTGAAGGAGGTGATCAAATTAGATCCAAAGTTGATCTTGAGCATCCTTTATGAGGAATTTAGCCCTCCCTCTCTCCTCAACACGTTTTTGGCTCAACTGGATGATTTTTGGTGGATTCTTCAATCAACAGGTTGAGGTGTCAGTCAGATCAGCCCCCCGATTAACACTCAGTGAGACTCAAATCTGGCTCAGCTAGACACAGATCAGGCATTGATGGACTCTCCATCAGTTGATTTCACTTGATTCCATGAGTAATTGCGCCCCCCCTGGGTAGATGGCCTACAAATTGTATATATCCAGGCACAACCTCCTCTTCCAAGCTAATTAGAACTGGGATTGAGGCGGCTGCTGCTATTGTATTGTTGTAATTCTCATTTGAAATAAAGAAAATCTTTGGAGGCAATACGGTGTGGTGCCATTACATGTGTGGATGATTATTGCCATTGTTTTACTGAGGTAACCTGTATCTGTGGTCATTTTTTTGCTATTTTCTTGTAGATATGTGGTTAAGATTGGTAATTAGCTTATTACAATCTTGATAGGAAAGGTGTTGTTCAATAAGTTTATTGGCTATCACTCTCCTTTGATGCATGTCTAGAGCTCTAGATTTAGCATGTCCTATAAGCTTATATGCATGTTATCTTGAATCTCTTTGTATGTACTAATCGGATCTCACAAGTTTCTTGGCAAGTTATTTGATTTCAGCTGAGTTACAGGTTCACACTTTGGAGAGGATGTTGATCTAGTTTGCTTCTTCATTCTCTTCAAAAAATTTCAAAGGCATAGTCCCTCGGCATTCCACCTGAAAGCTCTACTGTGGATCTTCAAGGAAACCAACACTCTTTCTCTCTCTTCCTCCTTTAAAAATTATTAAACTTTCCTCAAGCTGGTTACTTTAAGGTTTCTTTTTAAATCTGATCTATCTCATAAATAAAAGCATACATAGATCTAATTATCAAGATCCCTTCAATTTTCTATATCTTAGTTTCATTGTGCACATAAAGTTCAAATTCAAGAGATCTAGCTAAAATTGCCTTAGTTTCGCAAGTAGTTTATTGAAAAATTCATAGCTTGCTGTTAAGGAAGTTTCATTTGCTGTTCAATAATTTCAATATTCTGCAATATCAGTGCTGTTAATTGGCTGCACAAACAGCAGGCCAAGATCCCAAGGAAAGCTTGCTTTCCTTGGTTCCCTTTTCATCGGTTTAACCAGTTTAATTTCATTAATTTTTTGAGATAAAGTAGGCTGACCCAAAGGAACTCTTAAAGTTATTTGGGGAATTTGTTATTCTAATCCACTCGCTGTCATTTAGCAGGTCTGACAGAAAACAAAATAAGCTTCTGTCCAAAGTGGCTTTTGGAGCGCTCAAATCCCCCCAGGGGGCTCTCTTTTGTCACATAATTTGTAATTGTTTTGCATAAACTATAATATCTTGGTTTCAGCCTGTATAAGTACCAAGAAAGATATTTTTTATCAGTGCTTTGATATTGTAACCTCTGTAATAAAATCATCCTTCGAATAGGCTCTTTCGAGCCCATTCTCCATCCCCCCTAGGGGGATTTGCGTCGGTGCCTTTTTCGTCTTTTCTGCTTATTTCCTTTTACTAGAATTTATCTGATTGATAGGGTAGTATATTTGATCTTGTTGTTAATTCCATATTCCATATCTTATTTTCAAAAGTAATCATAATACTTACCCCACGATTTCCCGAGTGACCCGCAAGGGGAAAGAGATTCGTGGTAGGATTAATCAGAAAACCACATTTGTGTAGTTGTGTTACTTTCTCATCTTTTGTTTATCAGCATTTTAAAATTAACACCTTCTTGATTCCCCGATTGAGATCCACTTGGATCGAAAGAGGTTCTTGAAGGTTTTTCTTTTAAGCAAGAACACATCTTTTAAAACTTATTAAAATTTACAAGACTCCAGTGTGTATGCTCTGCACTTGGCTGCGGTTCGTCCGATCAGTCAAGCTGTATCAAAAGCACTTGGGTGACTAGCATAATTAGGACTCACCTTCCTCAATTAACAAACCATCAGGTGAAAATCCAACACCTCGATCAAACCTTTACGATGGAAAAATACCCAAAGGAAGCGGGAACCTACTGAAAAGTGACCTCGGGGCGCCAATCTCTGTCACACCCTAACGGGTGCGTTACGAACACAGCCCCAAAGACTCCATTTCAGCCCACATATTCCTTGCAGGTAGCCGTATAGGCTTTGTTTTTGGACATACTCCAAGTACTCTCGGGTATATCTGGAGTCCCCCTTAAGCCTAATTTAAACAACTCATACTCCAATTTTAACTTAAAACATACCAAGATGCAATTGCAAAACATTTATTCCAAACACATGCAAGCACACTGATCTCTTTTGACTCCATTTTTAAGGCACTGATCTTTTTCTGCTTCATATATATATTGTGTATCAACTTTGTGCTTTCGTGTGTATCTTCGTATCTTGTCATCTTGATTGCTTATAGTTAAAATATTCAAACTCCTAAATAACTGATTCAGTACAACATCATTACACTAAGAAATCATCCTTAGTAACTTAATAGGGTCTACCCCCCTTGGCTTCGTTAGGAGTTGAGCCTAAACGGAGGAGTCAAGAACAAGGTGACAGCCTTGACTCGAGACTTGCCCCTAAGGACACACTGAGTGGCTTGAAGATTTCTGCCACGTGATCCAGGTGTGTGAAAAGGTTGCAACACTTTTTGGTGCCGTTGCCGGGGATAAATATTTTTATTCCCGAGTACGACTTAGCTTAACTTTTTTCTAAACAACTAAAAAGATAAAAAAAACTTTTGATTGATCTAGTCTTTAAAAAACATAAAAATTAAAACTCGATCCATCTGGAGACTCCACTGTCTAACATCCCTTCAAGAATTTCTACCCAAAGAAACCGTCAACAATTATTCAAACCTCTCCCTAATCCCGAAAGGTTTATTAGGGAAAGATTGAATAGGAAGACTTCTCGTAGAAACCTTGAGGATTTAGGAGACCAATCCATCTCAGATATCCATCACATATTTGTAGAGAGTCATGTTCACTAATCTCAAGAAATGACGGAATTATTCAAACCCCTTGACTTTTCTCAGATAGCAGGTGCTCCCCATGCCATTCCAAAAGATGCTATCAAGAAGCTCCCCAAGTTCGAGGGAACTAATGCCACCACTACCAAGACTCATCTCCGAAAATTTGAAAGGCACCTAGTCAGTTACTGTGATGATGTTTCCTCTAACCATGAAGATATCAAAATGAAGCTCTTTGCTTTATCCTTAGAGGATGATGCTGCGGAATGGTATGAAAAGCTTGGTGATGATTCATATAAAAACCTTAATGAATTCCTAGCAGGTTTTAAGAAGAGATGGGGGGAAAAGAAAGAACCAAGACATTTGCTTGCTGCCCTCCATAACATAAAGAAGATGGAGAATGAAACCATTGATGAATTTAATACTAAGTTTAGGCATGTGGTTGCGAACTTCCCTAGAGAAATCAAGCCAAGGGATGCCTCCATCCTCATATATTACATCGAAGCTTTCACTGGTGATTTGAGGTACCAATTAAGGGATAAAGATCCGGTTGATCTAAAAAATGCTCAAGATTTGGCTGAGAAAATAGAAAGGAATATGCAATCTTCGGGCAAGTCCAACATTCTAGGCTACACTAGGGGAAATACTTCGTTCAACAAAGAAAAGGGAAAGGCCATTGAATTAGAGGAAAAGACAACCTCTAAAGACCCCATGGAAAAAATAGCTAGCATGCTTAAAAAAGTGAAGACTGATCAGGACCAATTCATGACAAAAATGCAAAATAGAATGGTCACATGGGAGAGAAATAATGGACCTAGGAATTTTCAGCCAAAACAAAATCAAGTGTATCAAAAAAGTTTTCCTTAGCAAGAGCCTAGGATTCCAAACCAGTTAGACTCAACTAACCTGGTAGAAGAAGTAGTTCCATGGTGCAGACCTTGTGAGCAATTCCACCAAGAAAGTGCTTGCTACATAGCGAACCAGATTATAGAACATGGGATGGCAGAGGTTAGTAATCAGGAAACAAATTCAAGCGAGGCTGATCATATATACATGGTATGCTAGGCCTACCCTTTGTCACCATCCAAACAGTACAAGCCTGAGGATGAAACCATTGCAGAATCTTATAGTGAAACTTATGATGAAAACTGTAATATACATGATGGGACTCCTATGTGTTCTCCTTATAATGATGACAGTCTGGAAGGTCTACTACCTTGTGACATTTTCTCTGATGAAGACGAGTATGAAAATGAGGACAAGTATAGCTTGGAGCATGATACAAGTGACGAAGACTCCCTTATCCCCGACAAAGATGTTGATGAGGAGTCCTGGACATTCATGGAAAATCCAGTCTATGACATGAATAAAGAGGAAAATAATGAACCAGAAACTTTTGATGGTTTTGTTGATTTTTCTATCTATGACATATCTAAAGAAGAGAGCATGGACCATGTGGCCTTGGGAAACTTTGATATGGAAAAGGAGCATGCAGTTTATGCACATTATCAGTCTGATACATATATCAATATCAGTAATGAAGACAAAGAGAACTCAATATCGGAACCTAATATCAGCAATGGGGAATCCATCACATTTAACATAGATGATGGTGATGACTATTGGGATTTTTGTGGATATCTTTTTAATAATCCTATCTATCCTATACCCAGTGAGGGGAGTGTCTATTTAGAGATTTATGGAAGTCAATCTACTATAATTCCATAGAGGGAAGCATGAATATGGAGACCTTGGAAAATCCTAGTATGGAAAAGCAACATTTAAAACTTTTATATGATCATTCAGAGTCATATCATGCAGAGCCGTACAAGGGTATCAGTAATGAAGATATGGAGAAGCAATTCTGTGAAAAGATGGATGTGATGCAGTTATTAGAATATCAATCTCAACTATCATCTTCACATATAGATTTTTATCATG
>LPNX011123748.1:319217-336472 GCA_001517045.1 Pseudotsuga menziesii | reverse complement strand
ATCATAAATCAATGGATTCTCAGCCGATTTGATTGAAATCAGTCAGATCTGAAGCAGATTGACTGGATCTGACAAATCCTTGACTGAAGGAGGTGATCACATCATATCCAGAGTTGATCTTGAGCATCCTTTATGAGGAATTTCTCCCTCACTCTCTCCTCAACACGTTTTTGGCTCAACTGGATGATTTTTGGTGGATTCTTCAATCAGCAGGTTGAGGTGTCAGTCAGATCAGCCCCCCGATTGACAGTTGCACTCAGTGAGACTCAGATCTGGCTCAGCTAGACACAGATCAGGCATTGATGGACTCTCCATCAGTTGATTTCACTTGATTCCATGAGTAATTGCACCCCCCCTGGGTAGATGGCTTGCAAATTGTATATATCCAGGCACAACCTCCTCTTCCCAGCTAGTTAGAACTAGGATTGAGGTGCTGCTGCTATTGTATTGTTGTAATTATCATTTGAAATAAAGAAAAGCTTTGGAGGCAATACAGTGTGGTGCCATTACATGTGTGGATGATTATTGCCATTGTTTTACTGAGGTAACCTGTATCTGTGGTCATTTTTTTGCTATTTTCTTGTAGATATGTGGTTAAGATTGGTAATTAGCTTATTACAATCTTGATAGGAAAGGTGTTGTTCAATAAGTTTATTGGATATCACTCTCCTTTGATGCATGTTTAGAGCTCTAGATTTAGCATGTCCTATAAGCTTATATGCATGTTATCTTGAATCTCTTTGTATGTACTAATCAGATCTCACAAGTTTCTTGGCAAGTTCTTTGATTTCAGCTGAGTTGTAGGTTCACACTTTGGAGAGGATGCTGATCTAGTTTTATTCTTCATTCTCTTCAAAACATTTCAACAGCATATTCCCTCGGCATTCCACCTGAAAGCTCTACTGTGGATCTTCAAGGAAACCAACACTCTTTCTCTGTCTTCCTCCTTTAAAAATTATTTAACTTTCCTCAAGCTGGTTACTTTAAGGTTTATTTTTAAATCTGATCTATCTCATAAATAAAATCATACATAGATCTAATTATCAATATCCCTTCAATTTTCTAGATCTTAGTTTCATTGTGCACATAAAGTTCAAATTCAAGAGATCTAGCTAAAATTGCCTTAGTTTCGCAAGTAGTTTATTGAAAAATTCATAGCTTGCTGTTAAGGAAGTTTCATTTGCTGTTAAATAATTTCAATATTCTACAATATCAGTGATGTTAATTGGCTGCACAAACAGCAGGCCATGATCCCAAGGAAAGCTTGCTTTCCTTGGTTCCCTTTTCGTCGGTTTAACCAGTTTAATTTCATTAATTTTTTGAGATAAAGTAGGCTGACCCAAAGGCACTCTTAAAGTGATTTGGGGAATTTTTTATTCTAATTCAATCACTGTCATTTATCACATCTAACAGAAAAGAAAAGAAGCTGCTGTCCAAAGTGTCTTTTGGAGCGCTCAAATCCCCCCAAGGGGCTCTCTTTTGTCACATAATTTGTAATTGTTTTGCATAAACTGTAATATCTTGGTTTCAGCCTGTATAAGGACCAAGAAAGATCTTTTTTATTAGTGCTTTGATATTGTAACCTCTGTAATAAAATCATCCTTTGAATAGGCTCTTTCGAGCCCATTCCCCATCCCCCCTGGGGAGATTCGCGTCGGTGCCTTTTTCGTCTTTTCTGCTTATTTCCTTTTACTAGAATTTATCTGATTGATAGGGTAGTATATTTTATCTTATTGTTAATTCCATATTCCATATCTTATTTTCAAAAGTAATCATAATACTTACCCCTACGATTTCTCGAGTGACCCGCAAGGGGAAAGAGATTCGTGGTAGGATTAATCAGAAAACCACATTTGTGTAGTTGTGTTACTTTCTCATCTTTTGTTTATCAGCATTTTAAAATTAACCCCTCCTTGATTCCCCGATTGAGATCCACTTGGATCGAAAGAGGTTCTTGGAGGCTTTTCTTTTAAGAAAGAACACATCTTTTAAAACTTATTAAAATTTACAAGACTCCAGTGTGTATGCTCTGCACTTGGTTGCGGTTCGTCCGATCAGTCAAGCTGTATCAGAAGCACTTGGGTGACTAGCATAATTAGGACTCACCTTCCCCAATTAACAAACCATCAGGTGAAAATCCAACACCTCGATCAAACCTTTACGGTGGAAAAATACCCAAAGGAAGCAGGAACCTATTGAAAAGTGACCTCGGGGCACCGATCACTGTCACACCCTAACGGGTGCATTACGAACACAGCCCCAGAGACTCCATTTCATCCCACATATTCCTTGCGGGTAGCCATATAGGATTTGTTTTTGGACATACTCCAAGTACTCTCGGGTATATCTGGAGTCCCCCTTAAGTCTAATTTAAACAACTCATACTCCAATTTTAACTTAAAACATACCAAGATGCAATTGCAAAACATTTATTCCAAACACATGCAAGCACACTGATCTCTTTTGACTCCATTTTTAAGGCACTGATCTTTTTCTGCTTCATATATATATTGTGTATCAACTTTTTGCTTTCGTGTGTATCTTCGTATCTTGTCATCTTGATTGCTTATAGTTAAAATATTCAATCTCCTAAATAACTGATTCAGTACAACATCATTACACTAAGAAATCATCCTTAGTAACTTAATAGGGTCTACCCCCCTTGGCTTCGTTAGGAGTTGAGCCTAAACGGAGGATTCAAGAACAAGGTGACAGCCTTGACTCGAGACTTGCCCCAAAGGACACACCGAGTGGCTTGAAGATTTCTGCCACGTGATCCAGGTGTGTGAAAAGGCGGCAACAGATAGCAATCATGGTAACAGATGTGTCAGAGAGTAGATTGACTATGTTATTCAGTGAGGCCCTCACAGAGCCACTACAGAGATGGGTAAAAGCCTACAAACCCCTCACTCTACAGGATGCCATTAGCAGAGCAAGAGATATTCAGAATTTAGTCCCCAAAAACAAGTTCCCACTAAAAACCAATTTTCCTGTTAGGGACAAGGACAGGAAACCTTTCCAGCAGGATGTTCCCAACAAAACCTAGTTAGACAAGGACACTAGGAAATATTTGAGAAGGAAAAAACTATGCTTCACTTGTTAGGAACCATGGGTACCAGGACATAGGTGTACAGGGAAGGAGAAGGCTGACTACATTGAGGTATATTTAGACAGTGATGAGGATGACTATGAGCAGGAAGCCACAGAAGAACTACGAGCAGCTGAGGAGGAATCACACCAAGGTGATACACCAGAGCGATTCATTGCTACATTATCTGGAGTACCAAGATTCCATACTCTCAAGGTCAGGGGAGTAGTACAGGCTCACCAGGTAGGAGTATTGATTGATGGGGGAGCCACCCACAATTTCATTGACTCTGCTTGGGTAGCCAAGAGAGGTATTCAGACCAAGAAGTTCAAAGGATTCACTATAGCAGTAGCCAAGAACTATAGCATGGAGTGCAACTACTAGATCCCAAAATTGAATGTCACCTTAGGAAAATATCAGATGACATATTCATTCTACGTAGTGGATGTATCAGATACTCATGTAGTATTGGGTGTTCAGTGGCTTTATTCTATAGGGAAATACACTACAGACTATAGGGCAATGGAAATGAAATTCCAGGGGCTAGACAACAAATGGGTAGTTTTGAGGGGCATGAACACTTATCCCCAAAAACCGGTGTCGTCACAGAGAATGGAGGCATTACTCCGATAGGATGATATAGAATGGGATGTAGAATGTTTGGTCACCTTTAGGAAACCACCAGAGACCAGCACAAAACACCCAAGTGACATTCAAACCTTGCTAGAGAAACATGAAAAGGTTTTTCAGGACCTTCCATCAGGTAGACCACCAGACCGAGGTTTTGAACACATCATCAAGCTAGAGGAGGGGACACAAGCAGTCATCACCACTCCTTACAGGCAACCCAAAAGATACAAGGATGATATTGAGAAAACAATCAAAGAATTACTGGAGCTTGGATATATTCAGCCCAGTTCTAGCCCCTTCACATCCTTAGTAGTAGTGGTTAAAAAGAAGGATGGTACACTATGAATGTGCATTGATTATCGAGCACTCAACAAAAAGACCATTAAGAATAGATATCACATTCCCAGAATTGACGAACTCATGGATGAGCTTCAGGGAGCTAAATACTTCTCCAAGATTGATCTTCGCTTGGGATACCATCAGATCAGGGTAAGGGACCAAGACATCTCCAAAACATATTTTCACTATCACTGTGGTCACTATGAGTTTTTGGTCATTCCCTTTGGACTTACCAATGCTCTGGCTACTTTTCAGTCATGCATGAACCACACCTTCAGAGCATGGCTACGTAAGTTTTTGCTCGTATTCTTTGATGACATCCTGATTTATAGCAAAGCATGGGAACATCATTTGAAACACTTGGATGAAGTATTGAGTATTTTAGAAGAAAATTCATTTTATGTGAAAATGTCCAAGTGTGAGTTTGGCATGAAGGAAATGTTGTACTTAGGACACATAATCAATGCAAAAGGAGTATAGGTTTATATGGAGAAAATTCAAGCTATCAAAGATTGGCCCGCGCCAAAGACAATTACAGAATTGAGAGGTTTCTTACGTCTATGCACTTATTACCGACAGTACGTTGAGGAATTCTCCCAATTTGCAGCACCCCTCACAGAGCTCACCAAGAAGGGAGCATTCACTTGGATAGACTTAGCACAGAAAAATTTCAAGGAGATGAAGGTTATTATGAGTTCCTATCCAGTTTTAGCATTACCATACTTCTCACAACCCTTTGTGTAGAATGTGATTCCTCAGGGGAAGGGTTAGGAGCAGTGTTGATGCAAAACCATCACCCTATTGCATTTGAGAGCTATAAAATGAAGAACTAAGAGCACCGTTACTCCATATATGACAAAGAGATGCTAGCCATCTTACATGCTCTCACAAAATTCAGACAGTACCTGGTGGGAAGTAAGTTCAAAATCAAAACCGATCATAACAGCCTCAAGTATTTCCTGGAGCAGAAGGAATTGAATGAGCGACAACAAAAATGGGTCAGCAAAGTACAAGCCTATGATTTCGCGATTGAGTATGTAAAAGGTAAGAATAATGTAGTAGCTGATGCATTATCCAGGAATCCGGTCTCATTATCTCTCAATAGTATATCCACAAATTGGAGGGCACTTCTCTTAGTAGAATACTCCAAAAATAAATTTGCTTGTGAATTATTGGAAGGGAAAATTCAGGATGACAGGTACAAGATTGTTGATGACATCATCTATTACAAAAATAGAATATACCTCATCCCAGAATCCACATTGAGGAAAAGGATCATTCAGGTAGCCCATGATTCTCCTTTATCAGGGCATCAAGGTTTCTTAAACATCTATAGGCAGATCCGAGAGAGGTTCTCATGGAAGGGCCTCAAGGGGGAAATTATGCAGCATGTACGGGAATGTGGCATCTTTCAGTAGAACAAGATTGAGAACACCCATCCAGCAGGGTTACTCCAGCCACTACCGATTCCAAAACATAAGTGGGAAAGCATCTCCATGGACTTTATTTCAGGATTGCCCAAAGTCTAAGGGCGAGATTGTTTATATGTAGTAGTTGATAGACTGACCAAGTTTGCACTTTTCTTTTCGATATCATCATACTACTCGACAGCTCAAGCAGCTGAATTATTCTTCAGGGAGGTCTTCAGGTTACATGATTTACCTAAGACCATTGTTAGTGATCGAGATAGCAGATTCACAAGTTCCTTCTGGCAGGAACTGTTCAGTTTGGTGGGGATCGAATTGGCTACTAGTACGAGTTATCATCCCCAGAGTGATGGAAAAACAGAAATAGTCAACAAATGGATAGAAGGATATTTAAGGAACTATGTAGCAGGACAACAACAAACCTGGATCAAATGGCTACACCTAGGGGAGTATTGCTACAATACTACCTATCACATGTCTATTAGGATGTCTTCTTTTAAGGAATTATACGGTTATGAGGCCTTGGACTATGCAGATTTGGAATTTGGAGATAGTAGGGATCCTAAGGCTAAGGATTGGATATAGGACAGTCAAGACATTCTAAAAATATTGAAGGAAAATTTACAAACAGCCCAGAATCAACAGAAGTTGTATTTTGACAAACACAAGATTGAGCGGAGATTTTAGGTAGGGGATTTGGTATACTTAAGGCTCCAGCCTTACAGATAGTCCTCACTTAAGAAGAAAGGAGCAGAGAAGTTAAAAACTCACTTCTATGGACCATACAGAATAATCAGGAAGGTGGGAGAGGTGGCATATGAACTAGAACTTCCATAGGAAAGAAAAATTCACAATGTGTTCCATGTATCTAACCTAAAGAAGACCCTTGGGAAACACATTGATCCATCTACAGAATTACCTCCTTTAGATGATGAAGGACTTCTGATACTGAATCCTGAATGGATTATACAGATTAGAGAAAGGAATCTCAGGAACCGGGTAATCAGAGAGTACTTGGTTCAATGGAAAGAACTACTGCCATAGGATGGCACATGGGAAGGTGAACAGGTATTGCAGCATCCCAGTTTGAAGTTGCTTGAGGACAAGAAATCTCAAGCGGGGAGGACTGTAATGTCCTCTTTCGATTAGGCCTTAAGGCCCAAAACCGCTAACCCATGTGATTCCTGTGGGTTCGAACGGTTACTGACAGCTAGGGAATCATCTAAGGACTGATGCCATCCATAGAAAATCTAGGGCATCATCATTAGGTCAAGAAGGGCTAGTGGGGCCAAAGGCCACCTCCGTGCATGCCATCCAAGCATTATTTAATGATGCATGCACTCATTAAGTCTCCATCTGCATGCATACAAGTCAACTACAAATTAGATGATAAAGTGACCTAATTAGGTCAAAGATTAGGGTTTTCACAGTTGAAATTTATAAAAGAGGGATAAAGCGAAAGGAGACTTCACTTTTGATGATTATTATTTTGGGAGCTCTTGGATAGTAGCACAGCGTTCCACACAGTAGTTGGGGTTGGAGACAGAGTCTTCAGCTAGCGGGGTTTCGACAGTGAAACATATGCCCTAGTCTCATTCAGGGTAAGCCATACAGGTTCACCATTTGCTCTTACATTCATTCATAGTTATCTAGTATACAGTATATATTGTTGCAGGGACACATGTGTAGCAGTAAGGGGGGGTTTTCAGCCAGAAAGCCCTAATCAGTCGCTGGGTCTTCAGATCTCAGTTTTGCATTGAAACTCAAGCACCATTCTCTTCATCAACATCTTACTCCGGTACCTGGTGATTATCAGATCCGACCATGCTCATCTGGAGTAGTTATCAGCGATTTCAGGATCAGGGGGCGTGAGCAGCTATCTCTCTGGAAAAATTCACTAGCCTACCTAGAGACCTCCTAAATGCTACATGTACCATGCATTCTCTCCGGCATGGGAAGGCTATCAGTCCTGCAAATCGACAGCTTCATCGGACACCTCTTTCATTGAAAAAGTCACCCTTATTTGACCTGGGTTTTTGCTGCTCAGGTTTCACTGGAAGCAGAAGATATCATTCCATCTCTAATTCAGTTTGTGATGCTTGCATACCCTCTCAGGAGTAGTCTAGCTGGCTTATCAGTGGTAAGTGTTCATTCTATATCACAAACCCTAACCCTAATTTTTTCTATAAAATAGGGATTTTTGCATGGTAGTTTGCATGCCCGGTTGTATCAGTATATTTGCATAGAAATAGAAAATATCGAGATTCGGGATATTAAATCAAACCTTAATTTGCAATTATGTCTTACAAATTTAGTGTCCATAGTGATTGGAATTATGTGTTTTTTGTATCAGCTTATATCTAGGATATGATCTTGATTTGGTTGTTTCCAATCGTGGGTCTTCTTTGAAATAGTAATGTATTTGCAATTTTCATTGGTCAATCATTTATGAATCTTGGTTTTTAATCTTGTTATATTTTAATTTATATGCACTCTCTTCTATCTTGTTTTTTATGTAGCCAGAAGAGCACTTATCTAGTCATATGAAGAAGTTGGGGGATTACAATTATTTGTTTAAACTATCAAACTATAATTTTCGTGTATTTAAATTGATGTAAAATCTTTACTTTATAAGTCTCTTTGTATTGCAATCATCATTTTTCAATTTTTCTTTCACTTAAAATGGTATCGTGTAGTTAGTTCGATTATCCTAAATGTAAAACTATTGTAATCTATGCAATTTGAACTATTATACTCTTGTGAAGAAAATAAAGAGATATTTTCATACTTACAAAATTATTCCTTTCCGTGTAGATTGGAATTCCTAGTTCTACAGTTTATTTCCCGGTAATAAATAAAAAGTAGTAGAATGAATATTCCATAATAGTTTTAAGTTCTTTCTAAAATAAAAAAGCAATTGATGTCATTCAAGAGTCATTAATTCACTTCTCCTTTAACAAAAATTTGTATATTACCGAGACTAAAAGTAGAAATATATAGGGCACAATTAGAATAATAATTTCAAAACACTTATCTATTCAATCTGTAGACGCATGGATTTACCAAGGAAATTCCATCGACCTCCCAACCTTAGGCCTACTAATTAATTTCTTAGTGTCCAACCATGACATTATTTGTTTACTTTCATAGTGGCCAACCCTAAGCTCATTTGTGACACTGTAAGATCACACATTTTACAAGTGGAACATTAGGTTGTACCTAACACTTATTTCCCTAGGTTCTCATAAAACCTCTTCCCCTAGATGTTCATAGCAGTATGCATGTTCCTCTTATCATATTTGTGCCAATGATTTTTTTTGATAGAAACACCCCCACACCTATCTCCCTAGGTTCTTATAATAGTGTGTTATTTCCTCTTTGAGGAATCCCTCTTTCCTTTTATTGGTTCTTTAACCACCCACACACACACGTATGTTGGAATATGGATCATTTTAGGGGTATTATTTCTTATTCAGATCAAAACATGACATCTTAAATTTCAACATGGTAAATATGTATTTACCTCTTTCTTACAATGTCACTTATCTCGTGTGCTCTACCCAATGATCATTTAAAAGACAAAAAATTAGGAAATATTATATACATGTAGGTCTTTGTTTATGTCTTACAAAATGAAACTATAAACCTCTTGTGGGGATTATTTAAATAACAAAAATATTTACAATTAAACTTAACAAAAAACTAAACAAACCAAATAACTTGCAAGGGCTTTAGGGATACTAGAGTATGCCACTAGGTAGTGAAAATTTGGGGTAGTTAGGGTCTAGTTCTTCGAAAATGAACAATTGGTGTTTTGATAACTTTGTATCAATAGGGAGTGTGATATGAGGTTTACGAAGAACCTTCTCAAATTGATACATGTTTTTGCTATTTTATTTTTGGCCTAATGAGGGATATGGTTGATGTGAGTATGGGTTATATTTTTCCAAAGATCATTTCACTAGTTATGCTTCCAATCACCATGAAGAGTTAGTAAGTTATAAATTCAGCGTCAAGAGTTTCAATATGAATCTCAATAATTTTTTGGTGTTCTATTTATTACATCAATCATATATGGATGCTAGTGTTAACAAAAACCCTTGCAAGTTGACTTCATTAAATTGCTTATGAAAAAGCAAGAAATGACCTTAGATTTTGTATCCACTTTTTGCATGAATAACGAACTAAAATTTTATCCCTTTAAGATTTTTAAAGTAAAAGTTCATTTAAAATTATCATAAACTTCATCAAAATTAATTTGATGAAGAGAGCATCCAAATCGATTTTCTAAAATAAAATCCCATTCCACATTATTGTAAGCCTTCTCATAACCAATTTTAATGACTAAGGATTTGAAATCGAAGTTTCAACGCAATCCATCCCCTCCCACACATCAATAACATAACCAATAACATTATATAACAAATACTAATTTAAATTCCTATTTACATTCTCTAACTCTTCTATGCCTAAATCTCCCTATTTGTACATAAATACTATGTATTAAGGAAAGAAACATATATCATAGCGAGTTATTTAATCCAATATTTTATTACTACCATGTGATGACTTTTCAAATTCCTTAGTTATGGACATAGGAATCCTAATGGTTAAGAATTCATCAATATTACCACTACTATAATACAGGGTTACACATTGTCATTGATATTGTCTATCGGTGCATTTCTCTATGAAAAAAATTAAAGAATCGGCAACATAAAATGCAACACAATAGGCGGCATCATCATTTGCATCATTTATCCATATTTGTTTTACATGATCTCTATAAATCTTCATCTTAAAAAAGATAAGACAACTTGTAAGTTTCTTTAAGATCGCAATAGTGTCATTCTATGTCTCCTTTTTCACAAGAAAAGTAGCTTTGGAGTCATTGCTACATCATCGTTGCATCTTAGATGTATTATTCATGTCGTATTAGAAATGGTTGAGGATCCATTCATATTATCACTACAACAAACCCACTTTATTAGCATCCTTTTTAGCTACATTTGTGCTTCCATTAACCTCTCTAGTATTTTTTTGTAGCTTTAAACAAAATTGGATAAAGTCTTGGCACTAGAAAAATAATATTTTCTATAATTTTGTGAACTCGATCAGGGGGTGAAATATCTTGGGTTGAAATTGAAACCTATTGATTATATATATGAGGAATATGTATGGATTTATAATAAAATTGAGGATAGAGTGAAAATTTGGCAGATTATATGGTTGGAACATGGTGGGAGATTAGTTTTGGTTAAGGTGATACTCAAGAGAATCTCAATGTATTAGATGTCTATAGCTCATAATCCCAAAGGTACTTTAAATAAATAAAAAATATTAAAACTTTATATGGATTGGAAAAACAGTGAAGGAAGGCATACCACTAGTCAAATGGATAAGTCATGCAACTCATTGGAAACAAAACGTTTATGGAGATTGGTTAACAATGGGGGATTATGGACAAATTTAATGAATAAATATATATTTAAAAGAGTTGTCAATTAAATACCGGTTCAAATTAATTGGGAATAATTAATTGGTGCATTTATTGTTTGGAAAGCATGGGTTAGAGCATTTCCTCTATGGTTGGAATGTGGGATACTTTGAAAATAACGAATGGAAGAAAGTTGAGGATTGGGGAGGACCCTTAGATTGGTTATAAGAGTAATTGTAAACCAATAAATGCATGTTTGGATGCATTACATGAACAAGGGTTTTCTTATTTAAGTGAGTTAGATTCATAACAAGTGAGGAATGCTTGGATACAAGGATTGGTTACACCAGAATTATTAGATATCCATGGTGAATTGGATGAGGAATGGAATTAATATGTAAATTTATTACAACAAAATGCAATAAATCTATCATATGAGTAATATCACTTCAAATGATCCAAGAATCTATGCACCATGGTATATACTATTAAGTTCGGTGTTCACCTAAAATAAGAGAGGATTTGGTTGTTGAGAGGAATTGGTGGTTGAAAACTACTAACTAGTCCTTTAGGAAAAAAATTGTATTGATTCAATTTTCACATGTTTACTAAGAATTGTTTTTGGAAACATATCAATTATATAAGTATTCAGTCTAAATTCAAGAGGGTACATTTACTAATCAAGAATTTAGAGGGGGGGCTCCTATTAAGCACTAAAATCTCTTTATATTAAATATAGTTGATGATAGCTCAAACAAATTTGGCTGTACTGGGATTGGTTTTTTACATTATTATTTGGAATTTTCAAGATATGGAGACTTCAATTTCTTATTGATGAATGCTCAACTTGAGATACCAAGGAAAATTGTAATAATGGAAATAATAATCCTAATTTTTATACTAATTTATGTGTTATTTCCTTCTTGATTCTTTTTTGATTTCAAACTCTAATATGTACCAAGAAAAAAAAAATTGCATTCATATTTCATATCTTGATATCAAACATGTGTTCATTTTCCATCTCCGAATTCAAAGATCCAAGAAGACACTTTAACACAAAAAGGTGAACCTGTAAGGTGTTTTTCCATTGATGCAAGATGAAACAAAGCCTTGCATTTTATATTTTTGTCTCTAAGATGATGTCATACTTAGCACATGCCAAAACATATGATGCAAATCTATGACAAATCACAATTCCTATAAAGTTTAAATTCCAATCACCACGGAGTACTTAGTAAGTTATATATTCAGCGTCAATAGTTTCAATATGAATCTCAAGAATTTTTTGGTGTTCTATTGATTACATCAATCAGATATGGATGCTAGTGCCAACAAAAACCCTTGCAAGTTTGGAAAAAACAAGTTAACTTCCTTAAGTTGTTTATGGAAAAGAAAGAAACAAACTTAGATATTGTATCCACTTATCATATGAAGAAGGAACCAACACTTGATCCCTTTAACGTTTTTAAAGTAAAATTTCAGTCAACATCATCATAATTTTTCTCAAAATTAATTTGATGAAGAGAGAATCCAATTCGATTTGCTAAAATAAAATGTTATTCGACATTATCATAAGCCTTATTGTAACCAATTTTGGCGACTAAGGATTTGAACTCGAGGTTTGAACCCAGTGCATCCCCTCCCACACATCAATAAAGTAACAAAGAACATTATAAAACAAATACTAATGTAAATTTCTATTTCCACTCTTTATCATTTCTATCCCTAAATCTCCCTATTTGTACATAAATATTTCTATTAGGTAAAGCAACATCTATCATAGCTAGAAAGAAAAGGATCCCCATAATTCCCATGTATGTAAGATGTGTCTATGTATGTTTATGATGATGTTTGATTTATATGTCGATATGATGAATGTGTAGCAATAAGCAAGCGCACACGATGTTAGATTGTTATTAATATATGAGTTTGGTATGGATGTTTATACATGCATAATGATAGGTACCTGTATACGTATTTATTAACCCATGATGGGATGTATAGAAACTTTGCTTATTTATGTAGGTTTAGCTATGACATATCAAGTGTCATTTCAAGACATTATTGGAAACCAAGTTGAAGAATGTGTTGGTGCTTCTTGAGACATGGGTGAAGATAATGATTTCAAATTGTCTCATGAGAAGGTGCACTCACAAAAAATTGAGGAAGAGGAGTCAATGGAGGATATGCAAGACATTATTGAGTTATGAGAAAAGTAAATTGGAACCTAGGTGCAAATGTAAATGGATGATTTCAAGATGGAGGGTGCCAGAAAAGAGACAAACAATGATGTCATATTTTGATTGGTTGTTACTAAGTGCCCCCAATAAAACTCTCCATGTATGGTATAAAGTTTGTTGGGGGGTATAAATGGTCGAAGAAATTGAAGTGAGGTTCTTTAACCAATGACACACCATCTACGAAGCATATGTATTTGTGTTGACCATCAATCATCTACATTGTAAACAAAGGATAACTTTAGATTTCCATCAATGGGAGTGAAAACTTAAGATGTAATATTGGAAAATGTGAAAGTGAAATGAACAATGGGGTTTGAGTAGTGAATTTGGAGGGGTCCTACTTATGTCTGGATTTTTAGTCATTCCAAGGAGATAGGAGACTCATATTATCAACAAATCCTCTTTTAAAAGATTTTCCATTGGTACCATAGATTTTCGAAAACCTCGTAAGAAGAGGAGGAAGAAGATATTGTAGAGTAATCATAGGAATAAAAGTATCCCCATTAATGTGAACCTAATTATCTCACTTTTACTGGAGTCCTAAAGAAATATCCATACCCATTCCCTCCCAAGAAGGAATATATACCATAAACACGCAAAAAACAACTACAACCATTATGAAGATTGGCCTAGAAAATGCATGTGATAAGGGGAATTGATTGTATCTTAAATTTTTTCTACTACATATAGGTACAAATATTCATATATTGAATTGGATCACACGTTTCCTTAAATATGATTCATTGGAAATTTTGATCAATGGATCACGTTATGGGTTCTTTACTTCCTTAAGAGGACTCAAACGCATACATTCCTTGTCTACCTTTTTATTTTTATTAGTGGAAAATAGTTTGAGCATGATTCTAAAGGATGCCACAATAAATGCCTAACTAAAAGGGATAAAAATTATCAAAATTTGTATATATTACTCATATATAAAGGAACATGGTTGAAGATAAATTTAAACAAATATTCCATGTTGACAAATAAGTTAGTATAGATGAAGTCTTGGCACGAGAAAAAATAATATTTGCTATAATTTTGTGAACTGGATCAAGGGGCGAAACATCTTGGGTTCAGATTGAAACATATTGATTATAGATATGAGGATTGTATATGGATTTATAACATAATTAAGTATAGGGTGAAAAATTTGTGTAATATATGCTTGTCACATGGTGGGAGATTTGTTTTGGTTAAGGCAATACTTGAGAGAATATATCAATGTATTAGATGTCTATACCTCATAATCCCAAGGGCACTTTAAATAAATCAAGATGTCTTAAAACATTATATGGACTGGGAAAAGAGTGAAGGAATACCACTAGTCAAATGGATAAGACATGCCACTCATTGGAAACAAAATGTTTATGGAGATCGGTTAACAATGGGGGATTGTGGAGAAAACTAATGAAAAAATATACATTAAAAGGAGTTGTCAATTAAATATTGGTTTGAATTGGTCTAGAATTATTCATTGGTGCATCTATTGTTTGGAAAGCATCGTTTAGAGTATTCATTCGCTTAGAAAGTGGGTTACTTGGAAAACAACGAATGGAAGAAAGTTGAGGATTGAGGAGGACCCTCATATTGGTTGTAAGAGAAATTCTAAACTATTAAAGACATGTTTGGAGAAATAACATGAATAAGGGGTTTATCATTTAAATGAGTTAGATTCATGACAACTGAGGAATGTTTGGATACAAGGATTGGTTCACCGAAATTCTTAGATGTCCATGGTGAATTGGTTGATGAATGGAATTAATATGGAAATATCTTACAACAAAATGAAATGAAGTTATCATATGAGGAATATCATTTCAAATGATCCAAGAATCTATGCACTAGGGTATATACTATTAAGTTTTAGTGTTCACATAAAATTTCGAGCTAGAACCCCTATTTGCAATTTGGTCTTACGAATTTACCGTCTATAAGAATTGGAATTATGTGTTTGTAGTATCAACTTATATCTGGGATATGGTATCAATTGTATTTTTGTTGCAATGATAGGTCTTCTTTGAAACAATTATGGTTTTGTAAATTGCATCAGTAAATCCTTAATGAATTGTTGGTTTTAATCTTGTTATAGTTTGATCTATAAGTACTCTCTTCTATCTTGTTTTTACATAGCAGGAAGAGGAATTATCCAGTTATATGAAGAAGTTGGGGGGGTTAGAATTATATGTTTAAACTATCAAAATATAATTTTCTTTTATCTAAATTAATGTAAAATATTTACTTTATAAGTCTGTATGTATTGCATTCATCATTTTTCAAATTTTCTATCACTTAAAATGTTATTGTGTAGTTAGTTCGAATATAATAAATGTAAAACGATTGTAATCTATCCATTTTGAACTATTATACTTTTGTGAAGAAAAGAAAGAGATAATCTCAGACTTACAAAATTATTCCTTATCATGTAGATTGGCATTCCGAGTTCTAGACTTTATTTTTTGGTAATAAATACAAAGTAGCATAATGAATGTTTGAGAATAACTATAAGTTCTTTCTAAAAGAAAATATCAATTGATGACATTGCAGAGTCATTAATTCACTTCTTCGTTAAGAAATTTTTTATATTACCGAATCTAAAAATAGAAATCTAGAGGGTACAATTAGAATAATAATTTCAAAACACTTATCTACTAAATATGTAGATAGATGAATTCACCAGGGAAGTTCCACAGAACTCCAAACCGTAGGCCTACTTAGTAATTTCTTAGTGGCCAACAAAGATATTATTTGTGTACTTTCGTAGTGTCCAACCCCAAGCTCGTTTGTGACACTGTAAGAGGAGACATTTTAGCATTGGAACATTTGGTTGTACCAAATAGTTCTTTCCCTAGGTTGTCATAATAGTACCAATGTTACTCTTATCATATTTCTTCCAATTGTTGTTTTTTCATAAAAACATCCCCACACCTCTCTCCTTAGGTTCTCATATTAGTGTGTTGTGTTTCATTTGAGTTATCTCTCTTTTCCTTTTCTTGGTTCTTTAACAATCCACACACACTTGTTTGGAATATGGATAATTTAGGGGTATGATTTCTTGTTGAGCTCAAAACACGAAATATTAAATTTCCACATGTTAAATATGTATTTACCTCTTTCTTACCATGTCACTCATATCATGTTTTTCTACCCAATGATCATTTCAAAGACAAAACAACTAGGAAATAATATATACATGTAAGTATTTGTTTATGTTTTACAAACGGAAACTATAAATATCTTATGGGGCTTATTTAAATACCAGAAATATTTTAAATTACACTTAACAAAAAATGAAACAAACAAAAATCACTTGCAAGGGTATTTGGGGTATTAGAGTATTCCCCTAGGTAGTGAAACTATCAGGTAGTTAGGCTCTAGTTATTAGGAAATTCATACTATAGAAGAAAATGTACAATTGGGTGTTTTGATGACCTTGTCTCAATACAAAGTGTTAGATGATTTTTATGGATCACCTTCTCAATTTGATGCATCTTTTTTTGATATTCTTTTTGTCCTAATGAGGG
The DNA here is from genome assembly GCA_001517045.1 of Pseudotsuga menziesii. Taxonomy (NCBI): domain Eukaryota; kingdom Viridiplantae; phylum Streptophyta; class Pinopsida; order Pinales; family Pinaceae; genus Pseudotsuga; species Pseudotsuga menziesii. The sequence continues at coordinate 319,787 of LPNX011123748.1, read as the reverse complement.
ATATGGTTGATGTGGGTATGGGTGATATTTTTCCAAGGATCATTTCCCTAGTTATGCTTTCGATCAACATGGAAGAGTTAATAAGTTATATATATAGCGTCAAGAGTTTCAATATGAATCTCAATAATTTTGTGGTATTATATTGATTACATCAATAATATATGGATTATAATGTAAAAAAACCCTTGCAAGATAGACCAAAACAAGTTTACTTCCTTCATTTGTTTATGGAAAAGCAAGAAATGACCCTAGATACTGTATACACTTCTCACATTAAAAAGAAACAAAAAATTTATCCCTTTAATGTTCTTAAAGTAAAATTTCATTCTATATGATAATAAACTTTCTAAAAATTGATTTGATAAAGAGAGCATCCAATTCGATTTGCTAAAATAAAATGTCATTCCACATTATCATAAGCCTTCTCATAATAAATTTTGATCACTAAGCATTTGAACTCGAGGTTTGAACCTAATGAATTTGTTCCCACAAATCAATAACATAACCAAGAACATTAAAAAACAAATACCATTGTAAATTTCTATCTCCATTCTCTATCATTTCTATTCC